>QEPC01011113.1:3900098-3971054 GCA_003113815.1 Sphenodon punctatus | reverse complement strand
TTAGATTTAGTGTGTGTATATGTATATCTAATATAATATGTATATGTATCTAATATAATATTAGATACAACATTTAAATAATAAATTTAGATTTAGTGTGTGTATATGTATATCTAATATAATATGTATATGTATCTAATATAATATTAGATACAACATTTAAATAATAAAATAAAATAAAATAAAATAAATATATAAAAACATTATTTTGGAGGGAGAAAAGGAGAAGGGAAGGAGAGGCTGGTCTGCTGCCCATGGGGGAGGCAATGGAACATGTGCCAGAGGCAGGAGGGGCCGTGCCAGAGGTGTGGCAGCAGGCAGCAGCAGAAGCCAGAGGCAGAGCACATCACCACCCCCCAAACTCAGCAGGCCTGCTTTAGGGCAACAGGCTTCAGCGGATCAGCGTCACCTCCTGGCAGGGCCCTCCTCCACTGTCATGCAGGGCACTGGAAGGCCTGCAGGACTTGAGGCTGCATCTGTCTCTGCCACTGGTGGTGCTGGAGCAGGTACTGGTGCTGCTTCCGATGTTCCTCCAGGTCCACCAATGTCCCCCACTGTCGAGGTAATTCCCAGCAGTCCAGAGCTGGTGTATCCCACCCCGGCTGCTAGAGGAAGGGCCCGATCCCCAGGCAATGTCAGTAGGGAGAGGAGTAGCAGCATCGGTAGCAGCTACAGAGGGGGGGGCACAGGGAGAGTGCCCGCAGCATGGCGGGCACGGACAGTCTAGCCTCAGGGTCCCAGTACTCCCCTTCATGGGACATCACGGTGATTATTTCATAAGAAGCAGGACTTCCAACATAAATGTTGGGACAGACTATTGAAAGCAGTGGAGAAGGGGGACCCACGGGAATTTTGGGGTCTGATCCGTTCGGCTGGTCTGAGTGGGAAAGCTTTTTCAGCCTCTTCAATCTCCCCAGGACAATGGGTCCAACACTATACAGAAATTTTTTCTTCTTCTTCCCCGGGGTGTCTGGCTGTTCCTCCTCATTTAGAGAATTGTTTTCCACAGTGGCCGCCAGTCTCAGAGGAGGAAATAAAGGAGTTAATTTGCCAACTTAAGGTTGGAAAGGCTCCAGGAGAGGATCATATCCCGTCGGAATGTCTGAAGAGTGCCCCTGGTTGGTGGGCAGGCATTTTGGCTCCCCTCTTTACTGTAATCAACAAGTCCGGTGAAATTCTGGCCTCATGGTTAAACAGTATTGTGTGTCCCATTCGCAAGAAGGGTGATCCAGCTTCCCCTAGTAATTATCACCCCATCAGCATGTTAAGTGTGGTGGGGAAATTGTATGCCCATTTCTTGTTAATAAAACTTCAAAGGTGGGTGGATTCCATGCATAGGTTAGAGATAGAACAGGCGGGTTCCCAAAAGGGCAAATCCACTACGGACCATATATTGGTCCTGGTTGCATTTATCAAGAAAGCCCTGGATCATCAGCAGGATTTTTTCTTATGTTTTGTTGACCTCCATATGGCATTTGACTCTGTTTCCAGACCCTGACTATGGTATAAATTGCAACAGACTTCAATCGATCCCCGCCTTCTCTTTCTAATTATGAAGCTTCATTCAAATAATTCCCTCCAGGTCCGCTGCTCAACTCGTGGAGGCTTGTCCCCCAGAGTCTTGGTTGCTTCAGGGGTGAGGCAGGAATGCATTTTGGCCCCCATGCTGTTCAATCTTTTTTTGAATGACATGATCGCCTTCCTGAATAGGGTGGACTCACATGTGCCGGTTGTGGGGAATAGATTGGTCCCGGCCCTTTTGTACACAGACGATGCCGTGCTGGTATCTCACTCTATTGTTGGGCTACGTAGAGTGATGGATCAGTTTGGAATTTATTGTCAAAATGAGAGCCTTGAGGTAAATCATGGGAAATCCAAGGTATTGGCTGTAGGGCACCCTAGTTGCCACAGGAAGCATTGTTGGAAAATGGGCGGCTCGCCAATTGAGCAAGTCACCATGTATAAGTATCTGGGGTGATCTTCTCCGATTCTGGCACATGGGGGGAGCACTTTGAAGCAGTGAGGGTACAGACTAAACGCACTATAGCTGCTATAGTTGGGTTTTACTGGGGGCTGGGAGGGAAACTAGTACTTCCGGCTCTGCGGTTATTCAGGGCAAAAGTGATCCCTCAAATCACATATGCCATATCTGTCTGGGGCCCGGCTTACCTGAATAGGTTGGAAGTGCTGCAGAACGGGTTTCTGAGGAGAATTCTGGGTTTACCCAGGGGTACCCCGCAGGCAATTCTTAGAGTAGAAGTGTGCTGTGGTACACTCCGGCAGGCAGCATTGCTTGCCATGCTAAAATACTGACTTCGGAAGTTTTTGTTTCGTGGGAACAATGGTTCCCTGTTTACATTAGCTGTCACCCATAAGTTTCTAGACCCTTGGAACCTCGGGATGGTTGAGGAAATTCAAAAACTGGGGTTTTCATGTGATCTTTTGTTGAAGGTAGGGTATGAGGCTGCTAAATCTCTAATAACAAAAAGGGTGGTGGACTAGGAAATCCAGTTGGAGGAGGCCAGATTAAAGGATCAAAGAGCTGTGCGATATTATTTTCCCCCCGCCTCCTCTAGTCGGGAATTCAAACTATCTTTTTGCTCGGGTTGATGTTCTCTCCAGACAGGCTTTTACCCGGCTGAGGTGTGGCACTTTTCCCCCGGAAATACTTCAAGGTTGATACGCAGGGGTACCTAGCGCCGAAAGGTTTTGTGTGCTATGTGGGTCTCAGAAGGTCGCTTCACTTGTTCATGTGCTTTTTCATTGCCCTGTATTGCCAGCCTCTAGGAAGATACTGCTGGATTTTCTTCCGTCTTGGCTACCGGCAAATGACCTTATATACACTCTGAGGCTGTTATTAAATCCAGTCGACTCTCCGGTGTCCAGACAAATGGCCTATCTCGAGCTGACTATGACCCGTAGATTTAAATCCTATGAGAATGCGAAGACATGATCACTAGTAAAGCGTATGTAGTTATCCTCGAGTGGCAGATGATGAGATTAGGGAGTAGGGGTATCTCCTAAGCAGGTTTTTTAAAATAAGGTGTTATCTAACCCGATGGGAATTGTTTTGTAATTGTTTTAAATAACTGTCATGGTATGTAACCTGTTATGTTTATTTTTTATCTTATTTTATATTTTGTAATAGCCAATGGCTACACAAATAAATTCCTTCACTCACTGACATCACGGTGATCGTGGACAGTGAGTCAGAGGCAGACACTAGTGCAGAAGAGGAGTTGTCTGGAGCTAAAGCTAAGACCACCTCACTCCCCATGTGCCCGTGCGACCCTTGAGATGGTCCGTGGGAGCCTTTTTGGAGGTTCCCCGGGTGAGGCAGGTGGCCACCAATGATAGATCTTTTTCGGTGGCTGCCCCTGTGCTGTGGAATTTGCTCCCAGAGGAGGATCGGTTGGCTCCCACTCTCCTGCTGTTTCGGCGTGTATGTAAGACCTGGCTGTTCCATCAGACTTTTGGCGAGGGGTAGGGGTGGGGGTTCCCCACATACTGTATTTTAAAATTGTTTTTATTTTTTTAAATATTGTTTTTATTGAATGTTGTTCAACGCCCCGGGCTGCCTTCCGGGCAGGAGGGGTGGGATATAAATTTTAAATAAAATAAATAAATGAATCTCTAGTTCAGACAAACCATTCCAGTTTTGCAGATCGTTTCTGAAAAATCAGAATTGGCTTAGCAAAATTCTAGTCAGAATTTCAGCAGTAATAATTTTTCAGTTCTCACTGGATCATTTTGTGCATGCTCAAGATGGAAGCTGCACTTATATGCATGCACAAAATGACAACAGCTCAGTAGCACAGCAGCCTCTTTGTGCATGTACAAAATGGTCACCACCATACAACAAGATGGAATCGGAACCCGGCAAAAAATTAAGTTTCAGCCCTAGGAAGTTGAAAGGTATCTGAATAATATCCACAACCAAAACAGGCATTCATATACCTTCTTAGTTCAGTATTCCATTTATGTTATTTTACATATTTCAATATTTTGTTCATTTTGGTTCAGCTATTTGGTTATTTTGGAATTTTGATTATTTCATTTCATTGACTGTTCAGGAGTGCTATCGGTCTCAAACGGAAGTAACCAAAATACTAAATTAACTGAAATGAAATAAATGAAATACTGAAATAACTGAATCAAAATATCTGATATGAGTATCTGAATAAAATACAATTAAATAGCAGTTAGTTGTTGTCTAGTTACTCACAATCATTAATATTTTTTTAGCAGTTAGATGACTTTAAGACATACACACACACACACACACACACACATACACACACACACATACCCCGCACATATTCTGGCTGCGGGGGGAAATGCGCAGTCAGAATATGCGCGGGGATCGGCTGGTCTGAAAGCACACACCCACCTGCGTGACTTTGCTGGTAGACATGCGTAGGGATGCGTAGGGATGCAGAACAGGAAATCGAGCTCTGCATCCCTGTGCGTCTTGGCCAGCAAAGCGCATGTGTGGGTGGGCCTTTCAGACTGGCCGAAATAATGAAATAACTTATTTCATGGAACATATCTGGTATTAAGTCATGTAAACTGGATCGTGAAAGCCTGGAGTTTCTGTGGTCCTTTGATTTTTTATGCCTACAGGAGACCTGGATAATGGGGGGAGAGGACTTTGGACTTCCTGGTTTTGATATTTTTTTGCATGGGGGCTCCAAACAGGGTATCAAAGGTTGTGTTTCAGGGGGTTTGACCTTTTTGATTCCCTCTGCTAAGGGATATTACCTTACTATATTGGATTTGTGTAGGCCGGAATTCCAGTTGGGGTACTTACAGCTTGGGAAACTCCCCCAGGACCAATTTCTGATTGTTAATGTATACATTCCCCCTGTTTCTTCACAATATTATCAACAGGAGGTGTGGTCCGCATTAGAGCAGGCAATCCTGGGGTTGGAGGAACGATTTCCACAGGCTAGGCTCATGTTAGTGGGTGATTGGAATACGCAGGTAGTAGAGGGGGTAGTCCAGGAGACAGGTGTGGTACCTATAGTCATGGAAGCTGAGATGGGCAGGGTGTGTGTAGGTGCCCATCCTAAGTACCATCTTAATGCCCTGATCCAGGTTTTTGGACTCAGGGCATTATATGAAGGAGCATTGAAGGCCCCCCCTGGAGGTTTTACTTTTATGGGCCCCAGGGTAATAGCACTGTTGATTGGATCTTGGTTCAGGCCTGTTATCAAGAACAGTATGGACAGGTCGAGAGGATTATCAGACTGGAAAGTGATCATGTAGCCCTTGACGTATATTTACAGAGCGGGGTCCCTCTGAGCCCTGTGCCTGCTATGGATGGTATTTGTGAACCTCTCCAGGTGTTGAAGAGGTTTTCTTCCTTGGATCTGATTCATGAAATGCACAGGATAATTAGGCTGGCCAATATTGAAGATTTGGCCAATATGATTCAGAACCCTTGTGAGGCAGGATGCCTTGTCCCAGCGTATGAGCAAATTCTTGTGACAGTGCAGAACCAGCTCCTAGTTAAGAGTAAGAGTGGCTCAAAGTTTTCTAACTCGGGCTGTAAGTGGTTTGACTCTGAATGTTGGGAGCTTAAAAGGAGGGTGGTTTACCAAAAGAGATGGTGGCATAAGGAATCGCTATCCCATCTAGAAGAGGAGTTTAAGACTCTTAGGGCCACTTATATGAGGCTCCTTAGGGCAAAACCTAAGGCCTTTTATGATGAACAATGGGCTAGGATGGCGGTAGATCTCTCTACTGGCAATGTTAACAGATTTTGGTCAGCATTAAATGGTATGTTAAGGCCAAGAAGATCGCCGCCAGGCCCAGGCCCAGGCCCTTCCTTCTCGGGATGGGTAGCTTTTTTTAAGGACTTATATACTGATTGGGATGTTGGGTCTGAGGATCTGCCTACCGTGCCCCGTGATGCTGTGGATTCACATTGGTGTTTAGGTGACTGTTCTGAGGATGAGATTGCAACTTTGATCATGCGATTAAAGGGAAATAGAGCTCCTGGCCCTGATTGCATAACTGCAGAGGTCTTGAAAGCGAGTCCCCTATGGTGGGCGCGAATCCTAGCCAAAGTATTTTCAGTCATAGCAGAAGGAGACAGGATTCCTGCCTCCTGGTTATTTAGTATCATAGTTCCCATTTTTAAGCAAGGAAAAATTCAGGATACTGCCTGCTATAGGCCGATTAGCCTGCTCTCTGTTATCAGTAAACTATATGCGAGGCTCCTTTTGGATCATCTTACAAAATGGGCTGAGGAGGGGGAGAAAATACCCCAGGAGCAATTTGGATTTCGTAAGGCCAGATCCACCATAGACTTCTGTTTTTTGTTGCAGTATGTTATTTACAAATATGCTAAAATAAAGAAATCAAAATTATACCTAGTCTTTGTAGACCTGTCTAAGGCCTTTGACTCCATCCCCAGGTCAAGATTATGGAGCAAATTGCGGTCCCAGGGGGTCGAGAATAAGTTGTTAGCAGCAATCTCCAAGCTTTACTCCAACAATGAGGCCCGGGTAAGAGAGGCCCAGGGGAGGGGTACCAGCGCACCTATTCCCATTGAGAGAGGGGTGTGCCAGGGCTTTGTCCTGGCCCCCCTTCTCTTTAATATGTATCTGGCCGATATGGCAAAATGGTTTAAGTCCGACGACTTCCATCTCCCAAAGATTGGCCATAGTACTTTGAGGTTCATCCAATATGCAGACGACTTGGTCTTTATTTCACAGACTGAGATTGGAATTAAAAGAGTTTTGGGGAAACTTAATAAGTATTGTGTATCCAACGGTCTTGAGATAAACATCAAGAAGACCAAAATCATGGTCTTGGGGAAAAGAAGGTTGCTTCCTGTTTGGAGGCTTGAGATGGGTGAGCTTAGTTTGGTCCCCTCTTTTAGCTACTTGGGTGTGATCTTTAGTAAGAGCGGCTCTTGGAATCCTCACTTACAGTCTAGGATTCACAAGGCAACCAGGGACACAAGGGCATTGATGAAGGTAAATGGCCTCTCCAAGGGGGTTTCCCTGTCCATGCGACTAAGGGTATTTAGAGCTAAAGTTCCCCCTGCCCTTCTGTTTGGCCTGGAGTTAGTCCCTTTTCCTAACATCTTGCCCTTAGAAAGGGTGCAGAATTTCTTCCTCCGGAGATTATTGGGAGTTGGCCCTAGTATTCCGGGGGCAGTTTTATGGTTGGAAACCGGTTCCTCCTCAATAAAGGCGTTGGATAGGAAAGCTTTTGTTAATTAGTGGCTACGACTTTTAGCTCAACATGAGTCAGATTTCCCGCTGCAATCCTTTAGAGAGAAATTACTTCATGAGGTGGTCCGTGCTTATCCCTGGCTCCTTTATTTGGGGCGGATAATCCGTGAATTGGGTTTCTCCTTCGATTATTTCCGTGGGAGAACCCTTTTGGCTATCAGGACAGAGATTTTCACCCAAATTCAGGATATGGACCACCAGGAAAATATGGCGGTGTTGGCTTCTTGGAAAGTCACACCTACCTTGAAGTTCCTTAAAATTGTTTCTCGGTTTGAGCCATACCTGGATCTTTTGGAGAGCCCTCGCCTTCGTAGGCAGTACACACTTCTTCACTTTCAGCAGGTCCAAACTGCCTGGGTAGAGGGCAGACACAAGCGCTCCCCTCGTGTGCTAAGAGTTTGTTCGTGTTGGTTGGGGGAAATTGAATCTGTCGAACATTTCCTGCTTCACTGCCCCTATTATACTAGTCTGAGGGAGGCTTGGATTGCTCCCTTTTTGGTGGATCATTTCCCCCCCATTACTGATGACTGTTATCTGTGTCTTCTTTCCCTGACTGGAAGGGATGCCATGGGGGCCCTTGCAGCTTATACCCTCCTGGCATCTAAAAGGCATCTCCTGATTAAGGGACATATTCAGGAGGGGGAACCCCTGTAGGGGGTCATGCTTATTTCTGGGGTTTTGCTGTTTTTTTTCCTCTCGTTCTCTCCTCTTTCTCTGGGTTGTAATAATTGGAATGCCCAATATCTTAGGGGGGGTATGTCAGGGTTATGTATTCTATTTGTTCTATGTTTTGTTTTATGTTATTTTGTAATTGTCTCTTGTTGATGTTGTTGGGTCAGAGCGGATGCTAGTACCCTAATAAACTTGAACTTGAACTTGACTGGCCGATTCCCATGCATATTCTGGCTGCGCATTACCCCCCACAGCCAGAATGTGGGGGGGGGGGAGGGGGAACATGTCTGAAAGTGGTCTCAGTGTCTTTTCACAAAATGACTGAGCTATTTTTCTCACATTGAAATTGGCCAGTAAATTGCGGGGAGGGGGGGGAGGGGTTTAATTTGGTTGGTTGTTGTTTTTTTAAGCACTTTCCCTGTGCTTATTGAGTTTTTGACTGGGGGTGGAGTTAGCACATTTTAACAGGGAGTGTTTGAATGTTGTCTCTGTCCAAAGGTTGCATGATCAGTTGCTATCATTCTCCTGGGGGGAGGTGGGAGCCACTGTGTATGCAAAACTTGTGTAGAGAAGTTATCCTGAGCATGGCTGGTGCCTGCTGTGGTTTCTTTGGAGAAAAAAATTGAATTTCAATTGATTTGGGGAAGATATCCAGTACATGCACTGAAGTTATATGTAGAAAAATAGCGTTGTGCTTAATATTTTGCCTAAGTCACGTGAAATTCACTATTTTAATCAGATCTAAAAACCTTCTATCAGCAAGTATAGGAAGTATAGCAAGTTCTATCAGCAAGTAAACAGAAAAAGCAAAAAGAGGAAAGGGAAAGCTGTCTTAGGTTAAAGCAGAAGTGGAGGATGTACCAACCTTTGAGTCATCTTAAGCACTGGAAAGACATAAATAGCAATTTAAGGACTCAACCCTAACACACCATTGAGCAAAATCTCTGTAAAACAAAGAACCTGGGAAATTATAATTTTTCCATTTTAGAAATGGCACCATTTGGAAATGGAACATAGGATATGTCACAACCCATAGGTTCTCAAGCTGTGGGTTGTGTGACCGCAACTGGGGTCACACCTTCCACAGATGAGGTTACTATTTAAATTGATATTTGATAAATTTAGCATATCCTTGATTCTGTCTTGGATTATAAGATTATATTGACGTCTCAGAACAGGGTTGTGTAAGCAAAGAGTTTGGCAATCACTTTCTAGATGAATGACAGTACTAAGCTAAGCAAATAAAAAGTGTACTAAAACTAGTGACTGTGCTGAAGCAAAAACTGTAGGTTGATTTACAGGAATGCGCAAACAGAACAGGGCTGGAATGTTTGACCATTCGGTTGTTTGGTTTGAAAACCAAGTTTGGTTTCACTCCTTCAGTTCAAAAACCGAGTTCGGGTTCGGCCATTCAGTTTGGCTGAGTTCGGTTTGGTTGAGTTGGGTTCAGTCGAACGTTTGATGGAGTTCAGACCCACCACGAGGCTTGGGGTGCTCCAGGGACCCCCAGGGGTGCCTGTGGTGGCATGGCAGGCCGTCAGAGACCCAGCAGCAACAGAGAGAGGGAAGGCTTGGCGCTTGGCACCCCGGGTTGCTCAGGCATTGCAGGCCTCCAGTTCTGCTCGCTCTGTGCTGACTGAGTTCTCCATTTCTAGTCACCATCATGGCAGGTGGTGACTGGCTGGCTGGCTAGCTACGTGAATCACCACTGGGCAAGGGTACGTGACCAATTTGCAGAAAAGTTGGTTGAGCTCTGGTGAGTAGAATGCCAGTCTGCCATGCCCGGCCTTGTATGAGTGCTGTGCCAGCCACCAAGCCCTGGCCAGGCCTTTTCCCTGCCTGGAACATAGATACCAGAACCCTGAGGGTGGGACCTGGGTTTGAAATGGTAGGCTGTGATGCAGTGGAATGACATCTCCCTGTGAGCGGAATGACAGTCTCAAAACCCTGACAGTGGGTCCTGGAACTAGAGTGGCAGTTTCTAGATGACGTGGATGGAAAGCCCCCCGTGCCTGTAACGTAGGCCCCAGAACCCTGTTGGTGGGTCCTGGTGCTGGAGTGACTGCTTCTTGATATGGTAGGATGACAGTTCCTTGTGAGTGGAATGATAGCCCCATAACCCTGATGGTGGGTCCTGGGACAGGAGTGGCAGCTTCTGGATGAAGTGGAATGACAGCTCACATGGGGAGGGTCCTTATTCACTTACAGCATGGCACAGGGACAGCTGACTCTACTCCTCTTGGACACAGACAGCTATTTGGACTTAGAGGAGGTATCCAGCATCATCACTGAGGCAGGTGAGGAAATAGCCAAGAGGAGCTTGCAGGCTGACTGGCATGGGTGAAGCAGTAGCAGAGGCCCAGCCAGGGCTTGGAGGCTGGCAGCACCCCCACTTGGTAGGCATGGGCGAACAGATCGCGGTTCGTGTTCGGCCGTTCGGTTCGGCCGCGATCGGTTCGTGCGTTCGCGTTCGGCCGTTCGGTTCGGCCGTGTTCGGTTCGTGTGTTCGTGTTCGGTCGTTCGGTCGTACCTCGCGTTCGTGTTCGCCCGTTCGGTTCGGCCGTTCGTGTGTCGGCCGTTCGTGTTCGGTTGTTCGGGCAGGTCTTACGTTCGTGTTCGGCCGTTCGGTTCGTTCGCCATCGGGTTGTGCGTTCGTGTTCGGTCGTTCGGTGTTCGGGTGGTTCGCGCGTTCGCGTTCGGCCGTTCGGCCTGAAAAAACCAATGTTTTTTAATATATAATTTTTAAAAAAAATTGTATTGAATTTTTTTATCAAATATTTATATCTCTACACTAATAACTAACTAACTACCTAACTAATAAATGTATTCTAAATGCTATGAATATAACTCCAACAAACCCTAAAGCTGAATCACAGTAAACTCACTCTATCAGTAACCTTAAACTAAACTACTCAAACAAAAATGTATCGACCTAATCCTATCTATCTCTACCTATGAATTGAATATATGGGATGGGGGCTAGGGGGGCAAACAAACAAGACAAGGAGGGGTACAAAACTGAAATGAAACCTAAATCAATCTATAAATTAATAATATATACTACTACTCTAATGAATCAAAAAAACAGGGGAAGGGAATGGGGAGGGAATATTCAATGGAGGGGGGAGGGAAGGAGGAAGATTGAAGATTGAACACAGGGAGGGATAAAAACAAAAAATAACAACTAAATCTATCAAAGCTAATGTAAATAAATGAGAATATGGGGGTAGATGGGTTGGATGGGTGAAATAGGAGGAGGATGGCAATGGATTGGGGAGCTGGAAAATGCTGGGTGAGGGAGCCTTCTGAAACGCCTGCTGCTCAGGAACAGTGACTAGCTCAGAAGGTATTGGGAAGGGGGGAGGCAGACAGTTTTGTTTCTTGCTGCGCCCGCCTCAAATCAGCCCCATTGGCTCCGTGCAGCCTAGCCCGTGGCCAATCATAGACTGCCAAGCCAGTGGTCTGAGGCGAAAAGAGATGGTGATTCATCAGGCTGGCTGCTACTCCAAGCCACTCTCCACCCTCCACCCCTGGTGCCTGGAAGTCTGCTCCTAGCTGAGTCAAATGACTTCCCCCTCCCTGCTACATTTGGCCTTCCAGTGACCTGACAGAAGACCATGTTTTAGCCACCCGAACACAACCGAACGCGATTCGAATTGAACGAACTGTTCGGCCATTTCGTAGTTCGGTGTTCGGTTCCGTTCGGTGTGTTCGGCCATTTCGTAGTTCGGTGTTCGGTTCGGTTCGGTGTGTTCGCCATTTCGGTGTTCGGTGTTCGGTGTTCGGTCCGTTCGGTGCGTTCGTGTTCGTGTTCGTGTTCGGTTGTCCGAACAGGCCGAGTTCGGGCCGAACACCGAACTACCGAACCGCGTTCGCCCATCCCTACCACTTGGCCAGGCATTGCAGGCTTGGCTCGTACTCAAAATAACTCAAGAAGCTCTACTGCCAATTTTTCAAGCCTTGCCCGGTGATGAATCACGTGGACACCGAGTAACAGACATTGGATTGCCCGGTCTCAGAACCCGTGGCACAGCAGAGGGGGCATTGGCAGCAGCAGCAGACATTGGATTGCCCAGTAGCAGAACCCGTGGTGGCACAGCAGAGGTGGCATTGACAGCAGTGGCAGACATTGGATTGCCAGGGCACAGTACCCGTGGCACAGAAGACAGCAGCAGCAGGATTTGCTGGTGCGCAGCACACATGGAACCAGGATGGTAGGATTTGCCAGGGAAGAGTTTCCATACAGCAGCAGACAGTGCAGCAAGATTACCAGGCCAGTGGGACACATCACCCACGGTTGCCTGGGCAGGCAGTCAGCCACCTTGGTATGAGAGGCAGGCAGGCTGGGGCAGGGTTTGAGCTTTGCCCACAGAGCGGGCAGACAGGCAGCGTGGGATGAGCAGAAGACAGTCTTAGGCAGGCTTTGAGCTTTGTCTACAGGGCGGGCCGGAAGGCAGCGTGTGCAGCATGTGCAGAAGGCAGGCAGAATGACGCAGGCTTTGAGCATTGCAACCTAAGTGGGCAGACAGGCAGCGTGGCAAGAGAGGCAGTAGGGAAGGCAGGTTGGGACCTTGGTAGGGCACTCAGATAGGCTGGCAAAGACTGTGCAATGTCATTTTTGTTATTGTCGATATCGATACTGATACCAATTTCAAAGATTTTATTTTCATTATCAGTATCAATATCATTTGGTCCTGTGATCGTGCCAAAAACCGGAAATGGTATTTTGATTTCGTGTGTTCTCATACTGTCTGTCTGAGTTGTGTGAAAAGTGTGAAACATTGGTTGTGAGCTTGTGTGTGTGTTATGGCTGTATGTGTGGTTTGGTTGGTTTGGTTGAGGTGGTGAAATGGAGGGAGCAAAAAAAGGAAAAATGCAGTAGAAAGACATCGCCTCTGTGCAAGGAATGATGGCCCCAGACCCATGATGCTGGGTCCTGGGGCTAGAGTGGCAGTTTCTGGATATTGGTCACAGTCCTCCCTGCCTGTAAGTTGGCCCCAGAACCCTGGCAGTGGGTCCTGGGGCTGGAGTGGTTGTTTTTTGATGCAGTTGAAAGACATCGCCTCTGTGCAAGGAATGATGACCCCAGACCCATGACGGTGGGTCCTGGGGCTAGAAGTGTGGCAGCTTGTAGATATTGACCACAGCCCTCCCTGCCTGTAACTTAGCCCCAGAACCCTGGTGGTGGGTCCTGGGCCTGGAGTGGCTGTTTCCTGATGCGGTTGAAAGACATCACCTATGTGCGAGGAATGATGGCCCCGGACCCATGATGCTGGGTCCTGGGGCTAGAATGGCAGCTTCTGGATATTGGCCACAGCCCTCCCTTCCTGTAACTTGGACCCAGAACCCTGGCAGCAGGTCCTGGTGCTGGACTGGCTTGTAGATATTGGCCACAGCCCTCCCTGCCTGTAACTTAGTCCCAGAACCCTGGCGGCGGGTCCTGGGCCTGGAGTGGCTGTTTCCTGATGCAGTTGAAAGACATCGCCTCTGTGCGAGGAATTATGGCCCTGGACCCATGACGCTGGGTCCTGGGGCTAGAGTGGCAGCTTCTGGATATTGGCCACAGCCCTCCCTGCCTGTAACTTGGACCCAGAACCCTGACGGCGGGTCCTTAGGCTGGAGTGGCTGTTTCTTGGTGCGTTGGAATTACATTGCCTCTGTGCAAGGAATAATGGACCCTAGACCCATGATGGTGGGTCCTGGGACTAGAGTGGCAACTTCTAGATAATGGCCACAGCCCTCCCTGCATGTAACTTGGTCACAGAACCCTGGCGGCGGGTCCTTGGGCTGGAGTGGCTGTTTCTTGATGCTTTGGGATGACATCCCCTCTGTGCAAAGAATGATGGCCCCAGACCCATGATGGTGGGTCTTGGGGCTAGAGTGGCAGCTTCTAGGTACATATTGGCCAAAGCCCTCCCTGCCTGTAACTTGGCCCCAGAACCCAGACGGCGGGTCCTGGGGCTGTAGTGGCTGTTTCTTGATGTGGTTGAAAGACATCACCTCTGTGCAAGGAATGTTGGCCCCAGACCCATGACAGTGGGTCCTGGGACTACAGTGGCAGCTTCTAGATACATATTGGCCACAGCCCTCCCTGCCAGTAACGTAGGCCCCCAACCCTGATGGTGGGTCCTAGGGCTGGAGTGGCTGTTTCTTTTTATATATATAGCTATCTCTACACTAAATCTAACTGCTAATAACTATTCTAAAACCTATTGAACTAAATGAAATATCCTAATAATTAACTACAAAGGCCTTGTCCTACAAGCACACTGTATCTCTGTCTGTCTCTATAACTAAGCTAACTACTATGTATATCTATCTAGTAACTGTCTATCTAATAACTATCTATCTATATATACAATATTACACAGGGGGAAACACAAAGAACACAGGGAGGGGTACAAAACTGAAATGAAAATCAATCTAATAATAATCCTACTCTAAATAAATCCAAAACTTAAAACAGGGGAAGGGAATCAGGGATGGAATAAGAGGGAGAGGGGAAAGGATTCAATGGAGGGGGGAGGGAGGAAGGAAGATTGAACACAGGGAACACAGGGAGGGGTAAAAACAAAAAATAACACCTAAATCTATCTAATATAATCTAAATAAATGATAATATGGAGGTAAATGGGTTGGATGGGTGAAATAGGAGGAGGATGGCAATGGATTAGGAATAGGAAGGAACAAAAACTGCTCAGAGAGGGAGTCTTCTGAAACACCTGCTGTTCAGGAACAGTGACTAGCTCAGAAGCTGTTGGGAAGGGGGGAGGCGATCAGTTTTGTTTCTTGCTGCGCCCGCCTCTCCGCAAGCCCCATTGGCTCCGTGCAGCCTAGCCCATGGCCAATCACAGACTGCGAAGCCAGTGGTCTGAGGCAAAAAGGGATGGTGATTGGGCAGGCTGACTGAGACTACAAACCTCTCCACCCCTGGTGCCTGGAAGTCTGCTCCTCAGCTGACTCCCCCTCCCCGTCACGTTTGACCTTTCAGTGACACTTTTTTTGTCACCCGAACTCACCCGAACGCGATCCGAACTGACTGAACTGTTCAGTCATTTCGACGTTTGGATCTACTTCGGTTCGGTCAGTTCGTGTTCGGATTTGGGTTCGTGTTCGGTCGTCCGAACAGAACGAGTTCGGTCCAAACTCTGAACTTCCGAATCACGTTCACCCATCCCTAGAAGTGAAGAGGCCACCTCAGCACAGATCTTCAGCATTCTATTGGATCCTAACTCCTGCTGACCAATAGAACGCTGAAAATTTCTGTTGAGTCTGTCCCTCCCTCCTGCTTTCCCCTTCCCATTTATGATAATTCTCTATTGGGACTCAGGCACTTCCCAAAGAGACTGCTCATTGCCCCGGGCTCTGTTCCCTGAGATGCCAGCCCCAGATAAGGTAAGAAATCTGGGGAGATCTGGGGAAAGAACAGCATGGCTTTGTCCTCCCTCCCTTCATCAGCACCAGGTAATTTGGTTTTTGAGACTCTTGTATTTATCACAAGAATCCAGCTGATTCGCATCTCATTCTCATTAGCTAGCATGAGACAAGAATTATGATTCTCATTGAGAAACATGAGAAACCAAGAAAAGAGCTCCAGCCCCAATTCAGCCTCAGTCATTCTTCAGTATTGGTAAGTATGAAGATGGTTTGGAGATTCTTATGAACTCATTGATAGTATGAACAAAAATTCAACACGACTGAGATATATCTTATGGACTGATGCATTTTTGATCTTACAGATACCATCTGGATCATGTGCATTACCTAGCAGTGGGGGAAGCAGAGGGTTTTTGATGGTCTGGGCAGAACATAACAATTATAGTTTGGTGTGACACATACTATTTTTTTGCCAGATTGTCACAAGATAATGCAGTCTTAATACAATGTATTACATGAATTTCCATGACAGCATGTCATTATTTACACTAGTGACTTGAGGTAACTAAGCTCTCATGGGACTAGAATGCGATAATTTAAAAAATGGAAAGAATAATAATCTCTGTCAAGTCGTACCTCATACATTCTAGAAGCAGAGGATATGCATTTCTATGTCATTGTGAATACATCTGCCTTTTAGTGGCAGGTGTGTTTTACAGGAGGCTACAATAAGTCATTATAATGCACACATACATACTATAAAACATAGGGTGTTTTAAAACAAGCACAAGTGGGGGGGGGTGTCCATGGTCGGTGTGTGAGATGGGCTGATATGCATAGGGAGTGCTTCAAACAGGAGGCTCCCAGCATCACCACCTTATTCTTGTCCTGGCAACCCCATCCCTGCACGGGACACTCCTGATTTTTCAGGAGTGCCCTGTGTGGGGACTGGGTGGCCAGTGCATGGGTAACATGAGCACACCTCCCCACATACAAACCTCAAACAAGTGCTTCCCCACGTGGATGGTGGGTGACCATGCGTTGGGGCATCTCATTTAAAAACACCCACAGTCCCATCACACACTCTTAATAGGATTATTGAACTACGAATCAGTGGATCCTGTTAACAAATGATTACATACCAGTCATAACTAAGCAAACAAGGATGCCTAATATGAACACAGTTAAAGGATCTAAGATGAACACATTTAAAGGGTCTGATCCTCAGAATTCTGTGCTGATGAAATTTGGAGTTGAAATGAATAGCACAATTGTTAACCAGCAATAGTAACCTCAATTCCGGATATTTAATCAGTAACCAGTTTCTGCTTTCCACAATGCTAACTGTAGTACTGAAATACCAAATAATATTGGTACCAGGTAATTGCATTGCCATCATTCTCTTACCAGGTAACCAGTGGAAAAAAGACAAGATAAAAGGAAAAAAATCAGGTTAGGAAAGGGGAAATTGGATTGCACAATCACCATATGCCGGCTGCCAATGCCAAAGTCCCCAGCAGTAAGGAGGAATAATAGCACTGTTTTTGTTTTGTTTTGTTCTTTTCGCTCAGAAGCCAGACACTATGCATCCCTGGGCCAATAGTTCATTCGTTCATTCATTCACTCATTCATCCACTCATTCATTCAAATTTATATGTCACCCTTCCCACAAGGTTCAAGGTGACTTACAATCTATAAAACACGATCAAATTCATACAACAAAAATGTCCATCTCTCCCCCCTTCAAGCTCCCACCCTCCCCCACAACCCTACCCAGGAACCCAACCAAGTCCTTTTTATCCCTGCCTACCAAATGCTCTTCCAAATAAAAAGGTTTTGCACCGTATCTGGAATCTAATCCCTATACCTTGATCTACAGCAAACTGTATCCAGCAGATTTGACTGGTTATCCAAAGGGAAACTGAATTAAACTTGAAACCGGAAAGGAAGGATAAACACATAGAAGTAGCCAAGGAAAAAGCCTATGTGGTAAAATGCACAAAGTGGGGAAGTGGTAATGTGGTAACACAGATAACCTGACAGCTACTAAACATTTTGTTTAATTAATTAATTTATTTATTTATTTAAACTTATATGCTGCCATTCCCATGACTGCTCAGGGTGGCTTAAAATCAATTAAAAAACAACACTAAAAGATAAAAAAAACCATTCCCCATGCCAAAAACCCTACCCCTAAGCCCCACCCTAAAAACCCTTTCCTCCTCCCTCCCCCAGCCCACAACCACCCATAAAAACCCAACCAACTCCAGCCACAATCCCTATCCCCACCTGCCAAATGCCTTACCAAATAAAAAAGTTTTGTACCGCCTCTGGAAGTTGTTCAAACTCGGGTTTGAGCGAACATCTGGAGAAAGAGAGTTCCATAACACTGGGGGCAGTGACTGACAATAACCCCCTGTGCACCACCGTCCAATGGACAAGAGTAACAGATGCAAGCCACTGGAGGGAACTCCTGGCTAACTGCAAGGGCCATGATGAAGGATGGTAGGACAGATGATCTTTCAGATATGTGGGACCCAGGCCATTTAGGGCGTTAAAGTTTGAAACCAGCAACGTGAATTGTGCTCAGAAACCTATAGATAGCCAGGATCACTGGTATAATGTGCTTCTGGTGACACGTCCCCAAAAGGAGCTGGCTGCCACATTCCGCACCAGCTACAGCTTCCAAACAGTCATCAAGAGAAGCCCCGTGAAGAGTGCCCTGCAATAGTCTAGCCTGCTGGTGATGAAAGCATAGATGACAGTGGCAAGGTCTGAATCTGAAAGAAAATTCTGCAGGTCCTTCATCAGATGGAGTTGGTGAAAAGCACACCCGGCCACAGCCACAACCTGATGACACAGGCACAACATGGGGTCCTGAAGCACTCCAAGGTATTTTCTCTAGAGGCAGTACGGTAAGCGTACTTTTAAGACCCCCCGTTTCACTTGGACATATGCAACGGGCTTGAATATATTAGGAACAAAATGTGTTTATAAACAACACTTAACAATCCTTCTATAGATAGGCAAACTAGGACTGCCATTGTCAGATGTCTCTTATTTTAAGGGAGCATTCCTTACTGCAGAGTCCTACAGCTCCACAGAAGATCTCTGCTCCTGTACCCTGAGCTCAGTTTTTCACTGCTTGGGGGTAGTAACTGAATCCAGGGGCCAGATTCAGGAACTGGGAAGGGACCACACTTCACAAAAACTGACATTTGGTGCCCTGGTCTTAGGTTCCCCACCCCTGACAATATCTGGCCTCTGGACTTCTGTAGATGGTTCGGGGCGGGGGCAATACTGAAGTTGGTTGTTCAAGCAAGTTGGAACTTTTGTCCCCAGGCCAGCCAGGCAGGGGAGAGGGGGCTACTGATCTTGTTTCATAATACTGGTTGTTTGTCCCTGGCCTGGCTGCTGTAAATAATTTTCTTTCCTTAGCCTCTGTCTCCACTCACGGTTGTGTTTTCTTTTGTGTCTCCTTGTCTGGGGCTTTGCCATGGTTTTGTGTGGCTGGGAATTCCAGTGGGACAAACTAAGTGCATGCATGGCTAAGTTGGAGTTGGAATTTGAGCCAGTGGGGTCATCATGCTCTTGATGGGAGGCTCCCCTGATCCTGTTGCAATGGCTGCTGTTTATTGTGCCTCCTTGCTCTAAGCCTGACCTTTCAGCTTTGACTTTGCAGAACAAAGGAATGCCTAGTTTAAATGGTCTCCCTCCCCCCCACCCCCCCCCACCCCTGTTTCTGGCTGCTACTCCTTGCTGGAAATTAATTCTATTATTATTTTTGCCTCTCTGTTTGTGGTTGTGTGTTGCCTTCTTGTCTGGCATCTTGTAGGGAACAAACTACGAAATGCATGGTTTAAATTTGGTTTGCAGCCCCCAGACTCAGGCAGGGTGAGAAAGACCCCTGATTAAGGGGCCTTGCCTCCCCCATCCTCTGATCTTATCTTGCTGCATGCTTGCTGGCTGTTTTGCTGCTGCTTGCTGCTGGAAATAAATTCTATTTTTATTTCTTGCCTGTCTGCTTGTGGTTGTGTGCCTTCTTGCATCTTGCCTGGGATTACAAACTTGGGTAGTGTGTTGCATTTTTTACACATGGGGAACTGATGCTGTAACATTCCATACAAATTTCAAAATTCCGCTTGGCTTTGCCTACTGTTGACTTCACCCATCATTATCCTGGCCCCACCCACTTCTGGCCCCACCCTCCACCCCACCAGACTTAGAACCCACCAGCCACCTCTGGTTCATGTTGCACCATCATGGGATGACGTTACAGTGAATACTACTGGGTTGATTTTCTCTGTGTTTATTGTAGAGCCACCTAGTAAATGCACTTTCATTTAGGATGTTTTTAAAAGAGATACTACCATGTATGGCCACCCAGTAACCACTCATCTCCTACCTATCTGAAGGTGGAGCTGGGGGATGCATGCTCCCATAAGTCACACAGCACTCATTCATGGCCACTGATGGGGTACTGCCAAAAAATACTGAGTGCCCTGTGCGAGGCAAGCCAAAAAAAGTGTGTGGCAATGGGCACCCATATGATGTGGGGTGGCTACCCATGGCAGCAGACAGACCTCCAGCTCATAGGCACTGTGGATAGGGGACATGGCCTTTGCAAGTCACAGGAACTGGCCCCAGGAACTTAGGAACAGCCTGGTTCCCCAGGGTTCATGGCTGGGACATGTCAATTTCAAAGGCCAGCCCAGCCCGCTTCCCCCTCCTGTGTGGTCTGTGGCAGGGGGAGTGTGAAGTGGCTGTCACGGTAGACATACTGTTAGAATTCCTCCCCTACGCACTCCACCTGAGTGGCTGCTCCACAGTTGTGCCACTCACAGACCATGGACAAGCCTTGCTCATTTAAAAACACCCTTAGTCACTGGTATTTAATTGAAGGGGAATGGTCTGGAGGCTTGGGAGATGGCCTGTTTCCTTACACTGGTTGTCTACAGACCCTTAAGCAAGTTGTTTAACATCGCCTAGCCTCAGTTTTCCATGACGAGTAAAGTTAGAATAAATCTTTTTTTGTTCAGGACTATTATTTGTCACGTAAACTACAATTGGAGGCAAAGTAGGCAGAGTTGAGAAGATGCTGAGAATCATGGGATACATGCTGGGCAATCTGAGGATGTGTGTTGGGGATTCTAGGGCTGGAGAAGAGAGGGTGATTGACAGGGAAAGTAGAATTACCACTTGGAAGGCCATTTAAGCAAGACTTGTCAGAATTTATTTTATAAAAGCAGTTCCGAATAGAAAATGGAATATTGGCAGAAATGGAGTTTTATGTGGGATTAGACTTTCTGATTAAATTTTCTACCAGTAGAATGGGGCCAGAATTACAATGCCCATTATGCTTTCCTGAAGTAATGATGTTTGATGGTTTACTCAGTTACAGAATAGCTTTATGAGTGTTGAATCTTACCCAGGAATAAAGTATATCAGTCAGACTAGTGTCCAAACTCTGTGGTGCTCTACACCAGACTCCATGGTGGGCTAAAATAAAAAATATATATATTTTAATTTTGGATTATGACAAGGTTGAGTCTCTCTGATTCCACATGAAAGGACAGAGATTAGACTGCAATTGCCTCATCATTGATGTTTAATTTTAAGAAAAAGCAACAAAGCCACCTTTTCCAGGGCAAAATAACCCAATGAATTCCATGCTGGGAATCTGCCTTTTCCAAACTGAAACCTCCAAACAGCATGTATAATATCTAAGGCCATCCTTCGAATTTGTGGTGCCCAGGGCGAAGACAAAATGCAGGGCCCCTGGTGGGCCTACCCCCTTGGAGGTACCCTCTGTGGGGCCCTAAAGGTGGTTGTGTTTGGGACCCCACTGGGAAGGAATGGGCTCCCCACACCCTGCACTTGTGAAAATAGGGGCCACTCTAGAGCCCCCAAGAAGAGCTCACTGGTAGGGCAGGCCTTGCTAACATCTATCATTTACCTGACTGAGAGAAGCTTCATTCTAACCTCTTCCCACAGACTTTTCTTTCCTTTGTTAAGAGTTGTGGCAATTTCCTTATAATCTTCCCTCAGATACTACTTAAAGGTGTGGGGTCCCGCAGGGTGCCATTCTGTCCCCCCTCTTGTTTAACATCTATATGCAGCCGTTAGGGGAGATCGTGAGGGGGTTTCAGGGCACGCAGTGTCATCAGTATGCTGATGACACTCAGCTCTACCTCTTCTTTTCCATCGACCCAGGCCATGCAGTCTCCTTATTTTCCCAGTGCCTGTCGGCTGTGGGGGCTTGGATGAGGTCGAGCCATCTGCAATTGAATCCTGACAAGACGGAGGTGATGTTGGTGGGTGAGGGCTTGGGGGGCCTGGGGGTGGTTGAATCTCCTCTTGTTGTGGGGGGGTTCGCCCTCCCATGGTCTCTCAAGTGCAGAGTCTGGGTGTGCTCCTCGATTCGTGGATCAGCCTCGAATTTCAGGTTGTGGCCGGGGCGGGGAGTGCGTTTTGGCAGTTAAACTCTTGTCTGGCAGCTTCGGCCATATCTTTCAGACTCCAACCTCACCACTGTCATCCATGCCTTTATCACCTCGAGGCTGGATTACTGCAATGCACTCTACGTGGGGCTGCCCGAGAAGCTGGTCCAAAGGCTGCAGCTGGTGCAGAATAATGCGCCCTGTCTCCTGACGGGGGCGGGCCTCAGGGAGCACATGACACCAGTGCTCCGGGCTCTGCACTGGCTGCCTATAAAGTACCGGGCCGGGTTCAAGGTGCTGGTTTTAAGCTTTAAAGAGCTTCACGCCCTTCAGGCGGTCCCTGCTTATCTGCGGGACCACCTCACTCCCTATGTGCCCATGCAACCCTTGAGATCATCCATGGGAGCCTTTTTGGAGGTTCCCCGAGCGAGGCGGGTGGCCACCAATGTTAGATCTTTTTCGGTGGTCACCCCTGTACCGTGCAATTCGCTCCCTGAGGAGGCTCGGTTGGCTCCCACTCTCCTCCTGTTTCGGCAGTGTATGTAAGACCTGGATGTTCCATCAGGTTTTTGGTGAGGGGTAGGGGTGGGGTGGGGGTTTCCCCACATATTGTATTTTTAAATTGTTTTAAAAATTGTGTATTGTTTTTATTGAATGCTGTTCGCCACCCCGGGCTGCCCTGAGGGCAGGACGGGCGGGATATAAATTTTAAATAAATTTAAAAAAAATTAAAAGGACCAAGGCTGGTCAGGGAGCATCTGTAAATTAAATTCATGTGAAAGGGACCATTCACAAATTATCTTCCTTTGAACGTAAGAACTGGTGCCAGGTCAGACCAGTGGATCCATTTAGTTCAGTATCCTGTCTCCAACTGGATGCTTTAGTGGGAGTGTACAAGAGCAGATCAGATATGAAGGGATCTGTCTTCTGTTGTTCACACTGAGGTTTCAGCAGTAAGGGTTTGTGCTCTGCCACAGGGAGCCAAATGAAACATTTTGCTTCAGTTTCCATTACAGGGAGGAAGAATCAGAATCCTCACACTTGACATTTCCTCTTGCAGAAAGTTTCTGCATTTTCATTTTACATCCCAATTTGTGATGGAAAAAAAAAAGTTACAAATATCAAAATTGCCCACTGGATGGAAATTCCGTGTGTTGAAGAATTTCAGTGTTATGAGTTCGTGATTATAAAAATATTAATGTGAATTTTGTATGAAAACAAATCTAGCCTAATTGTCTCAATCAGGTAGAAACTGATTTGTACATAAGGAATGTGCGTGCAGAATCTATACTACTTGCTATTGTATAGAGACGCCCCTTTGTAACATATCATACTATATGCCAAATTAAGGAAAACATGATGAATGCAACATGCTGAGCTCAGAAATAGAATGAAATAACATGTGGAAGTATGACTACAAATCAGAAGGTGATGTAAATTTGAAATTAACATATGCATAGATTATACTGGGCACCACAGAAATGCAAATGGTAAAACGAGACTAAAATCAGAATTCAATGAACACTAGAGGAGAGCAAGATAACCAGTGGACTATTTCCATATGTTTTGTGCATATTATATAATGTGGGGAATAAAGTGGCATACTAAATTTAAGCCCATGATCAGTGCAACCATAATGTCCTTCTGTAAACACCAGTCTGCGTAATGGATAGGGAAAGAAGTAAGTAGAATCATTAGAGAAAGCTGACAAAGTAGATAAAAATGAGAGTGGCTTACATGTAACCTACCCCTTCACTGACTTATAAGTGAAGGAATGTGACAAACGTCAGACCACCTCATTGTAGAGCAAAAACGCTCAATCTGAAATGGCCTTTGGAGTAACTGTGCGTGAAGGTGGATCTCAGTGTGCAAGATTAAGGTGACAAAGGGTGCAAACTACGAAAAGGGGGTTTCTGGATCTTCTTATGAATTGTGGCTCAGCATCCTGTGCCTGTTGCTACACAAAGTGTCTCTAGATTGGGAGGAGAGGAGAAAGAAAGGGTGACCTATGGGCCATGGGCCATTTCCAGCCTGTGGCCACCTACCCTCTGTGCACTGAAGGCTTCCCCTCCAACTCTGTGAGCTGTGACTCACTGTCCATGGGCCATAGGTCATTGGTGGCCCACTAACAACTGGATGGCTGTGGAGTGCTTCCAGGCATGTCCCCTATGTAGGGCCGCCCCACTGAAGGATTTTCCAAGCTACAAAACACTGAAAGAGCTTGAATCAGTTCCCAGCTGAGCAAAGAGTACTCTCTCCACCCCTGCTCTAGGTAGTCCTACTTGCTGTAAACACAGGGACAAATAGACAGTAGAGACTGTTTCTTTGCTTTTCCTTCTGCAGTTGCCTGGTGACCTCCATACCACTACTAACTTTGGCTCATTGTAAGTTATCACTTATACATAGTTCTCATTAGATGAACCTCATAAGTTTATTTGATGGAAACCTGCTAACCTCACAAATCTCTGTCTAGCTGTTCGCTGTAAATGCTGTCACCACCTGGGAATAACTTAATTTACTCTGTATCCAGACATATCAATTCAGTAACTGGATGCCCCGGAATCTTTTCACCCCAGTTAGATTGTTTCCGATTGAGTTCTGCTTTTTCCCCCTTGTTGAATGCTACTGTTACCAAGGTAGCATAGATCTGATTAAAGTACCAGAGACACACTACATACCTTCTTATTTTTAACAGAAGATAAATATATTCCAAAGTTATTAAATGATAATATAAAAATAAACTAACCAAGGATTTCCTGTGAATGAAATGGGATATGGATCTCAATGGTTTCAATTGTTCTTTGGATAACCCAGCAGGAAATTACGGTATCATGAATGAAAGTTTCTGAAATTCATTTGGTTTTTTTTCAGTCAGATGATGATTACTTGAGACTCTGGATCTTCATCTCCTCGCAGTCACTTTAGCTGTCTCTCTATCTTTTCTTGTCCTAGTTTAACTGGCTTCTCCAACCATCTCCCCTCTGCAGAATTCCATGAACTACTTTAAACTCATTGGTTCAGCCCCTGTTCCCTGATGACATCTTCCAAGTCCAATCTCTATTCTAAGCCCCATTAATAGAGGTGTGCACTTCATTTTTGTTATATTGATAACAATAATGAAATTCTTTGTTTTCATTATTGTTATTTCAATAATGAAAAAGATAAATAATAACAAAATCAATTATAATAACAAAAGTTGTTATTGATTTCATCGTTGCCTGGAAGGTTTTTTTTTTAGGGAAATATGGAGAGGGGAGGAGGGATCAGGGAGCAGACATCTTGGAGCCAGAAACAGTGTTGACCTCTTGAACAAGACCTCTGATGGGAGGGGAAGGACTTGATGGATCTAATTGCTGACCAATGAGCAGCACAAGCATGGCACCCTGTGATTGCTCAATGCCTCCTGCCTCCCAGAACCAATCATGGGAGCTCTGGGGAGGGTACTGCAACCATTTATGTTGCAGAGTCAGGCTGTTTGACTCTTGTTCTGTATTAGCTCTTGATATGCCAAGTTGCATTTACAGAACTCTGGTGCTGCTTGCACTAAGAATCTTCCCCAGCCCTCAGTGTACCTTATACTCTTTATTTTCTCTTTTCCCTTTCCCTGTCTGTCTCTCCTTAGATAGATAGATAGATAGATAGATAGATAGATAGATAGATAGATAGATAGATAGATAGATAGATAGATAGATAGATAGATAGATAGGGTGTTTTCAGACATTACGGGGCCGCTTGGCCCCGTACCGAAAACAACCCATTCATTCCCCGCCGGGGCCACCCCGTCACATCATATCAGACGTGCTGGGGGGATCCCGGCGGGGAATCTGGGAGGGGACGGGGCCACACGGCGCAACGTGTGGCCGCATGGCCCCGCCCCCTCCACGCACCCCGCCGCCCGCCCTCCGGGGAGACGGGCGGGCGGCAGGGCCAATGCAGCTGCCGCGTCGAGCCGGATGCGCTGTGGCCCGGGATCCCGCCGGGGATCCCGGGCCGTGGCAACCGGCCAGATGTTACTTTTTTTTGGTCCCCGCTGGGGATCTTTTTGACCACGCTTCCTGAGACATTCCCCCGGCTAGCCCGGGAAGCGTGGTTCAAATTGACCCTATGTGCGGATTGACCGTGGCAAACATCTGGCGGCCGCCAAACAGACGTGCAAGACACATTGACCACAGGTGCGTATTCACCGTGGTTCACTGTGATCTCGTAACGTCTGAAAATACCCATAGATAGATAGATACTAGGCTTTTATGTGTTTTATATATATATATATATACAGATCAGCATTAGAGGATAGGAATAGGATAGATAGATACTTAGAACACAGCAGATAGACGTTTATTGATATAGATACTTAGATAGGAATATATTGCATATAGTATAGGTTATTAGGTGTAGGTTTATGTTAGACATACATATTAGTAAGTTTTCATATTGTCACTGTACACTTATTATTACTACTGCATTCTAACGAGAAATGGAGGAAGGAGTTCACTTCTGAGATGTCTGGAGCAGGTGTCTGCTGGCACTTCTGCCACTGGTGGCAGCCCAGAACAAAAATGAAACCGAAAACAAAATCTTCGCTATCACTCAAAATCAATACCAATACCGATAACAACACTGATAATGAAAAATGAAATTTTGTTAATAACGATAATGAAAACAACAGTTTTTAATAATGAAACAAAAAATGACATGGGTCCTTGGTGCACACTCTTACCCTTGAATGCTTTACACTCCAGAACTTTATTGCTACTTCTGTGTACAGCATTTTACCACAGTGTACTTTGAAGCCATATAATCTTCAAGTACATAAACTACCAGGAAACATCAAGTGACAGAAAGTGTTACTCCAAACCTTCCATAGGAGAAGAATGAAAAAAAAGAACTAAATAAAAGCCCCTCAATTCATAAATATGTACATTTTAACTAGCGGTGAAGTGAGTATCTGCAAAAACAGGCATATCGAATAATTTTTCAGTACCTCAAATGACCCAAAACCAGATACTGATCAGTATCTGATTTTGACCTTAATTGAGTACCCAATATCCTGGAATGTTCATTTCCAGTCCCAGAATGTTGTCTCCAGGGACTGATTTTTTGACTTACATACTGATTTATTTTTTTTACTTCTGATGCCTATTTTTTGAAAGTTGACTTCCAGTTTCAAATTTTCAACTTCTGATTCTGATTTTGTTTTGTTTGTTTTCTGTCCCAGATTTTCAGATTTCCATCCCAATATACCAATAGGTATTTGGAAACTCAAAAAATCAGAACCAGAAATTATCAGTAATTGACTAACCCACTGAGTTCCCAACATGATACATTAAAATGAGGGTATTACCCGTGGGTAGAAAATCAGCTACCTGTTTCAGTTCTTAAAAAGTGGCAATATACATGCTAGATATACATAGCTAAAGCAAATCTAAAATCAGCTGTTTCAGCTGCATATATTTATTGGACAAATTATTAATATTAATTATTATTAGCAAGCATCTATATAGCACAAACAATGTACTTGGTGCTTTACAAAGTAATAGAATAGACACATTCTCTGCCCTAGAGCTTACAATCTGAGAGATGGGGGTGGGGGGGAGACAAAAGAAGAGGAACAGAGGGAGAGACAAAGGGTGTACATTCACAAAGATGCGAGGTTCCAGGGGTATGCGCTTGACTTGGTTACATTGAGAATGATGGCTGGCTGGTCTGTGTGGTGAGGATATGAGTACACAGACCTCAGGTAACAGACTTTACTGAATGGAGGGTATCAGTAGGAGTTAGGTGAGGGGAGGGAGTAGTCAGGGAGGGCAGAGTGGAAGAGGTGGGACTTGAGGAAGGATTTGAAGGTACGAAGGGAGGGGGAGAGATGGATGTGCGCAGGGAGGGAGGTCCAGACATGGGGGGCAGCTAGGGAGAAGGGACCAAGGTGGTTAGGGGAGCAGGGGAGGCAAGGGAGGGCAAGAGAAGTGACAAAGGAGGAGCAGAGTTCTTAGACTGTAATACAGAGGGAAATTAGCACAGAGAGTTAGAGGGGTGCAAGGTTGTGAAGAGCTTTATAGGTGAATACTAGGAGCTTGTTCAGAATTCGTTCAAGAAGGGGGAGACAGTGAAGAGAGGTGAGAAGGGACTGCACGTGGTCGAAGTGATGGGCGAGTTGGATTATCCTGACAGCAGAGTTTTGGATGGAGATAAGGGGAGAAAGGGGAGAGCGGGGGAGGCCAGTGGGAAGGAAGTTACTGTAATCGAGGCGAGAGATAACCAGGACACGAACAAGGGTTTTGACAGAGGAGACAGAGAGAAAAAGGTGAATCTTAGCAATGTTATGGAGGGAGAAGCGAAAGGATTTGGCAACAGAGTTGATGTAGGGTTTAAAAGAAAGAGGTGAGTCAAAGGTAAAGCCTAAGCTACGGACTTGGGGGAACGGGAAGGATGGTGACCCCATCGATGAGGATCAACAAGGGAGAGGAAGGATGAGGGGGGAAGATAAGGAGTTCAGTTTTAGCCATGTTGAGTTTGAGTTGACATTGAGACATCCAGGTAGCTGTCTCTTATACACATCTAGATGTGTATAAGAGACAGGGGTAGAGGTGATATTGGAAGCCATGGAAGGCAATGAGTTTGCCTAGGGACAGGGTATAGATAGAGAAGAGGAGAGGGCCAAGGACAGAGTCTTGGGGAACACCAACCGAGAGTGGAAGGGAGGAGGAGGTGGAGTTGGCAAGAGACACATTGAAGGAGCAGTTAGAGATCTAGGAGGAGAACCAGTTGAGGATAGAGCCACGGAAGTCAAGGGAATGAAGTGAGTTCAGCAAGTGTGAGTGGTCAACAGTATCGAAGGCTGCAGAGAGATCAAGGAGGACAAGAATGGAGTAGAGGTGATTAGATTTAGCCACAAGAAGATCATTGGTCATCTTAACGAGAGCAGTTTCAGCAGAGTGAAGGGGGCAAAAGTCAGATTGGAGGGGGTCAAGGGAGGAGTTGGCGGGGAGGAATTTGAGGTAGCAGAAGTAGACAACACATTCAAGAAACTTGGAAGCAAAAGGAGGGAGTGAGACAGGATGGTAGCTAGAAGGGTCAGAGGAGTCAAGAGTGGACTTTTTAAGGATAGGAGAGACAGTGGCATGCTTGAAGGCACAGGTGAAGGAGCCAGTAGAGAGGGAGAGGTTGATGATGTGCAGGAGGGAAGGGGCGACAGTGGAAGCAATGGAAGTCATGAGGCGGGAGGGGATGGAGTCAAGAGGGCAAGTGTAAGGGTTGGAGGAGTAGAGGAGGGAGGAGATTTCCTCAAGGGAGGTGGGAGGGAAGGTGAACAGGAGAGAAGGAGGGGGAGGGGGAGAGGGGAGGAAGTAGGGAGAGGAGAGGAGCAGGAAGCGATGTCAAGGCAGGTCTTGTCTATCAGAAATCAGACACAGATTTATAGCAAGTTGAGAATCAACCCATCTGTGTAGCTATACATGAATTGAATATTGTTTCTAATAGATTTGTTTCTAAAGCCTACTCTGCTGTTTTGTAGTACATGAGTCACAAACTAGGGGTGTGCATATTGTTATTACAATAACAATAACTCAAATTGTCATTTTCATTCATTATTGCAATAACGAAAACGACAAAATATTAATAACAAAAATTGAAACGAAAACAACATTTTGTTTTTTAAATAAAGGGAAAATACTGAAAAATGTATTTCTGCCTATACCTTTTATATTTCTTATTCGATTATGATGAAACTTGTGGGGATTGTACCCCCAATGGAGGGAACTATTCATACCCATTTTATAAATGATTAGGTAAAGGGAACTGATTTTAGAAGCAATTGAACAATGCGATTTTAAGAAAAGCTCCATACACATTCATGGCTACACCTTTTTTTAACTGCTACACCTTTTTCATGCAAATACACATACACATTCATGGCTACACCTTTTTTAACAGCTACACCTTTTTCATGCAAATACAATTTGCATGAAACCTGTTAATATAATAATAAATTTATTTGTGTGTAGCCAAAGGCCATTACAAAACAATCAAATACAAAAATATACCAGTAACAAACTCCTCACCCCTGGCCCAAAAAAGTCACATTAAATACTTAAAACTTTACTGCCCATTTAAACAAATATAATAAACATAAACCCACATCTAGGGTACATTTCATCCCCATTTTACAGATAAAATTACAAAGAAGGACTGCCCTTCTTTAACTACCCTAGTCACAATTACCACGGATTCAATTCCCCTCTGCCTTAGATTTCAGCACAAGGGTTAGAAATTTGGCTACCCTGAATGTTATCTCAGAGTCCCTATCACTATCACTAAGTAAATACTCCTCCATCTTTAGGTAAGGGTGTGCCAATTCACAGCATTGTTCAATGTAAATCCTCCTCCAAGACCAATACCGAGGGCAAACCAGCAAGGTATGCTCCAATGTTTCCACCAACTCCTTCCTCCCTTCCCTACAATACTGGCAAAGCCTCTTATTACGTGGGGTACCATTCAATCTACCCTCTGTGACAGCAGATGGAACTACATTGAACCTGGCCAGTGTGAATGCTATCCTATAATCACCCAATTTGGAGTTTACCAGGTAGGAAGCTCCTTTAAAAGGGGTCACAAAATTTGGGAAGACCTTTGAGACTTTTTAGGCTTCCAAGCGCTCTTGCTCACCCTGAATTTCTACATCGTGCACCTGTCTTTTTATTTCATTCCAGGCCTTCTGTTAATAATTTGTCCCTCCACAAGCTTAAAACTCCTGCCAACTTCTAGAAAGATTGGATAAAGGATCCTGATGTTATAAGACATTAACTTACAAATACATTTCCAGCTGTAGAATTTGTATATTCCATCCTATTTATAGGATATTTGGCAGGAATGTATCACATAACTTCCCTGTCATCTCTGTCAAACTACAGGACAATTTGATAAAGGGAACCAATTGTATAAGCAATTGATGTTTTCCATTGAAGACCATTATTCTGTTATATAGCAGCGCATGCAGTGCCAGTCAGAGGCAGGCACCTGGCATATCAGGGGGAGAGAGGCTCTAGGAGGGAGGATGTGGAACAACCCAAAAAACTGCATCATGCTTCCATCTTTACAGGACCAACTGGTGGTGATTTCGAGTCGGGCATAGGGGGCAGCCCTGTGGCAGTCATAGAAGGGACATAACTGGGACTTTGGGGATAGCAACCCAGAAATCAGGAGACATAATTTGCACATCCAGACTAGCCAATTATCATCACAATCACATCTTGCAGCACTATGACAGAGGACATAAGAGAATCTCTATTGGCTCTTTCCTAAACAGATGCTTCTGACTTCCAAGCAACAAGTGGGGGAGAGATGTTGGGATGGTCAAAGCACAGAATGAGGATATTTGGTTGACATTTATGCTGGCCAATTGGCATCTTATACCACAGTGACACGTAAGAGAATCCCTGGCATAGGCTCCTTCTCTGAATATGTTGTGCAGGCATATAAAATTTGGACCTTTTATCACATATTTCTTATATTTGTCAGAGATGATTTTGAAAGTGTGATATACAGGCCTGAAAAAATGTGTATACACTGGTTGGACTAAAAAGATGTTACAGTCAGATATACATTAAAAAGTTAATTTCTTATACCCCTGGGACCCGTTATCCAATCTTTCTTAATGTTGGTGGATATAGTGAATATGCTAAGTGGTATAAACTTGCCAAGTTTAATCTACATTAAATATGAGAAAAAGAAGTTACACCTAAGAATGTATATTAAGATTTTTGCAAAATAAAATATTTCAACTGCTTCTAAAATTGGATTCCTTTATCTAATATTTTTGGAATTTGGTACACTTACTTCTGTTCATTGGAGGTATAATCACTCCATGTCCCAGTCATATATAGTGAAAAACAAAAATGTTACAGCCAAAAATGTTTTCCATTGAAACCAATGGAAAACAAAAACAAAAGCAAAAACAAAAATGACAATTTTATATCTATGAAAATGAGAATGACAGATTTAAATAATGAAAACAAAAACCGAAAACAAAAATGACATGGGCCCCTGGTGCACACGTCTATCAAAAACAGATTTCATGGTGGTTAAGACTACCTTTTTCTGTATTTCTCACCCTTTTATCAAAGGATAAATAAGTTTTTTCTTCTAGCCCTTATGCTTCTGGATAAGAGCTGAAATAAGTACTAGGGATGTGCAAGCAGGACGGAGTTCGGATGTTCAGACGTTTGGACGTTCAGACTAAAACTTAGTTCAGATTCATGGGTTCGGTCCTGGGGAATTCTGACCCCCAAAAGCGTTCGGAAAGTTCAGTCCTGCCAGGAGGCTTGGGGTGCTCCAAGGACCCCCAGGGGTTCCCGTGGAGGCATGGCAAGCCATCAGAGACCCAGCAGCAGCAGATACTGGGAAGGCTTGGCGCTTGGCATCCCGGGTTGCCCAGGCAGGCAGACTTGCTGCTTGGCCCCTAGGGGTGTCCATAGCACCAGGGCTGGCCATCTGAGACCCAGCAGCAGCAGCAGCAGCAGAGACTGGGAAGGCTTGGCACTTGGCACACCGGGTTGCCTGGGCAGGCAGGCTCAGTGCTTGCCCCTCGGGGTGCCTGTGGCACCAGGGCTAACCATTGGAGACCCAGAAGCAGCAGCAACAGCAGCACTAGAGACTGGAAAGGCTTGGTGCTTGGCACCCCAGGTTGCCCGGGTAGGCAGGCTCAGCGCTTGGCCCCTGGGGGTGCCCGTGGTGCCAGGGCTGACCATCTGAGACCCAGTGGTAGCAGCATCAGAGGCCTGGAAAACTTGGGGCTTGGTGGCTGACACCCATAGATGGCCATACATTGCAGTATGGCAGGCATCGGTGGGTCTCATATGGTCAGTAGGAATGGGCAAACAGAACTGAGTTCAGAAATTTGGTTTGGTTTGATTCAGTTTGGAAATTCGGTTTGGTTCGGAACTTCGGTTCAGTCGACCAAACTATTCGAGTTCGGTCCGAACTCCGAACTTCTGAACAAAGTTCAAAAATTCAAACAACATTGAATTAAATGGAATATTATCTTTTAGGGGTGGGCAAACAGAGCCGAGTTTGGAAATTCGGTTCAGTTCAGTTTGGTTCAAAAATCGAGTTTGGTTTGGAAGTTCGGTTCGGTTGACCAAATTGGTTGAGTTTGGTCCGAACTTCGAACTTCCAAGCCACGTTCACCCATCCCTAATGGTCAGCTATGCCATGATGGGAATCAGGAGGGTACCCCTGGGGGCCAAGCATTGAGCCTAAGGTCTTCTGAAGAAGAGGAAGCATTTAAGAGTCCTCTTCTTTACCTTGGAAAGAGGCAGGATATGCAACAGCAATTGGAACTGCGTACCCCAAGCCTAGTTCCCATACAGGTTCTTTCTCCTGTGAGCTCCCAGAATGGTAGTCCTCTGGTTTAGAACTGGAAAAGCTGAAATGCAGAGAGGACTTCCAAACCAGGAATTAGAAGTGGGATCTCTTGACTCCTGTCCTGTCCTACAAATGAGCAATGCTGCTGCCCACCCAAAGGATGCTGAAAGCAGATGTTCTTCTTGACTGCCTGTCTCTGCCTGCAGGCCATGACAACATGCACAAACCCACTTTGGGCACCATCAGGCACTACTTTAGCCCTGTCATGCCTGCCATGATGGTGACTAGAACAGGAGAACCCAGAATAGAGCAAGCAGAACTGGAGGCCTGCCAGCCTGCAATGCCCAGCCAAGTAGGGGTTCCATCCACCAAACCCTGGCCGGGACTCTGTTACTGTTCCACCGATGCCTGGCTGCCTGCAATGCCTGGCCAAGTAGTGCCTGCCAGTGCCAAAAATGGGGTTATGTGTGGTGTCATGGTCTGCAGGCATAGATTCAGCGGCAGCAGCAGCAGCAGCAGCAGCAGAGACTGGGAAAGCTTGGAGATTGGTGGCTGGCACCCACAGGGGGCAAAGTACTGCAGGCTGGCATTGGTGGAGCAGCAGCAGAGGCCTGGCCAGGACTACTTGGCCAGGCATTGCAGGCTGGCATCAGTGGAGCAGCAGCAGAGGCCCGTCCCAGGCTTGGTGGCTAGCACACCTTCTCAGCCAGGCGTTGCAGGCTGGCAGGCCTCCAGTTCTGCTTGTTCACTCTATGCTGGGTTCTCCTGTTCTAGTCACCATCATGGCCAGGCTTTGCAGGCTGCTAGGTATCAGCGGAGCAGCAGTAGAGGCCTGGCCAAAGCATGGTGGCTGGCACCCCTATTCGGCTGGGTATTGCAGGCTGCCAGGCATCGGGAGAGCAGTGGCAGAGGCTGTGCCATGGGTTCTGTACCCCAGCAATCCAATGTCTGCTTCTGATGCCTCTTCTGTGCCATGGTTTCTGTGCCGTGGCAATCAAATGTCTGCTGCTGCTGCCACTGCTGCCTCTGCTGTGCCACGGGTACTGTGCCCTGGCAATCCAGTGGCTGCTGCTGCCAATGCTGCCTTTGCTGTCTGTGAAATGGGTTCTTCTACCAGGCAATCCAATGTCTGCCATTGCTGCCAATGCTGCCTCTGCTTTCTGTGCACAGACAGCACAGGCAGCATTGGCAGCAGCAGACATTTTGATTGCCGGGGCACAGTACCCATAGCACAGCAGAGGCAGCATTGCCAGCAGCAGAAAACATTGTATTTCCCAGGCACAGAACCCATGGCACATCAGAGGCATCAGAAGTGGACATTGGATTGCCGGGGCACAGAACCCATGGCACAGAAAGCAGAGGCAGCATTGGCAGCAATGGCAGACATTGGATTGCCTGGTAGCAGAACCCATTGCACAGACAGCAGAGGCAGCATTGGCAGCAGNCAGAGGCAGCATTGGCAGCAATGGCAGACATTGGATTGCCTGGTAGCAGAACCCATTGCACAGACAGCAGAGGCAGCATTGGCAGCAGCAGCCACTGGATTGCCAGGGCACAGTACCTGTGGCACAGCAGAGGCAGCAGTGGCAGCAGCAGAAGACATTTGATTGCCACGGCACAGAAACCATGGCACAGCAGAGGCAGCAGAAGCGGACATTGGATTACTGGGACACAGAACCCATGGCACAGTAGAAGTAGCAGAAGCAGACATTGGATTGTCCGGGGCACAGTATTCATGGCACAGACAGCAGAGGCAGCATTGGCAGCAGTGGCAGACATCTTCTGGGGCACAGAACCTGTGGCACAGAAGGCAGAAGCAGCATTGGCAGCAGCAGCAGACATTGGATTGCCTGGTAGCAGAACCCATGGCACAGACAGCAGAGGCAGCATTGAAAGCAGCAGATATTGGACTGCCAGGGCACAGTACCCATGGCGCAGGAGAGGCAGCATTGGCAGCAGCAGAAGACATTGTATTGCCCGGGCACAGAACCCATGGCACAGCAGAGGCAGTAGAAGTGGACATTGGATGCCGGGGCACAGAACCCATGGCACAGAAAGCAGAGGCAGCATTGGCAGCAACAACAGACATGGATTGCCTGGTAGCAGAACCCATGGCACAGACAGCAGAGGCAGCATTGGTAGCAGCATACATTGGATTGCTGGGGCACAGTACCCATGGCACAGCAGAGGCAGCAGTGGCAGCAGCAGCAGACATTCGATTGCCACAGCACAGAAACCATGGTGCAGCAGAGGCAGCAGAAGCAGACATTGGATTACCGGGGCACAGAACCCATGGCACAGCAGAGGTAGCAGAAGCAGACATTGGATTTTCCGGGCACAGAATGCATGGCATACACAGCAGAGACAGCAGCAGTGGAAATTGGATTTCCCGGGCATAGTACTCATGGCACAGCAGAGGTGGCATCAGCAGGAGCAGCATAGATTCGATGGCCAGGGCACAGAGTTTGTGGCACTGCAGAGGTGGCATCAGCAGGAGAAGCAGACATTGGATTGCCAGGGCACAGTATCCATGGTACAGACAGCAGAGGCAGCATTGGCAGCAGCGGCAGACATTGGATTGCTGGGGCACAGAACCTGTGGCACAGAAGACAGAATCAGCATTGCCTGGTAGCAGAACCCATGGCACAGACATCAGAGGCAGAATTGGAAGCAGCAGACATTGGATTGCTGGGGCACAGTACCCGTGGCACAGCAGAGGCAGCATTGGCAGCAAGCAGAAGACATTGTATTTCCCGGGCACAGAACCCATGGCACAGAAGAGGCAGAAGAAGTGGACATTGGATGCCGGGGCACAGAACCCATTGCACAGAAAGCAGAGGCAACATTGGCAGCAATGACAGACATTGGATTGCCCGGTAGCAGAACCCATGGCACAGACAGCAGAGGCAGCATTGGTAGCAGCATACATTGGATTGCCGGGACACAGTACCCATGGCACAACAGAGGCAGCAGTGGCAGCAGCAGACATTCAATTGCCATGGCACAGAAACCATGGCACAGCAGAGGCAGCAGAAGCAGACATTGGATTACCCAGGCACAAAACCCATGGCACAGCAGAGGTAGCAGAAGCAGACATTGGATTGTCCGGGCACAGAACGCATGACATAGACAGTAGAGGCAGCAGCAGTGGGAATTGGATTTCCCGGGCATAGTGCCCATGGCACAGCAGAGGTGGCATCAGCAGGAGCAGCATAGATTGGATGGCCAGGGCACAGAGTCTGTGCCACTGAAGAGGCGTCAGCAGCAGCAGCAGCAGCAGCAGCAGCAGCAGGATAGGTTTTATGGCCAGGGCACAGAACCCATGGCACAGCAGAGATGGCAGCAGCAGTATTTGCTTGTGTGCAGCACCCATGGAGCCAGGATGGTAGGATTTTCCAGAGAAGAGCTCCCATACAACAGCAGATGTCAGCAGCAGGATTACGTGGGCACATTTGGATTTATCAGGGCAGAGCACCCATGAACCAGCAGACAGCAGCAGTGTGATTACCAGGCCAGTGGGGCACATCACCCAGTGTTGCCAGGGCAGGCAGACAGGCACCTTGGCATGAGAGGCAGGCAGGCTGGCTGGGGCAGTACTTCAGATTTTCACAAAGGGCAGTCAGACAGGCACGTTGGCATAATCAAAAGGCAGACTGAGGCAGGGTTCGAGCTTGGCAACCTGGGAGGGCGGGGAGACAGGCAGTATAGCATGAGAATCGGAAGGCAGCCTGAGACAGGCTTTGATCTTGGCAACCTGGGTGGGGAGACAGGCACTTTGGCATGAGCAGAAGGCAGCCTGAGGCAAGCTTTGATCTTGATAACCTGGGCGGGTGGGCAGACAGGCAGCATGGCATGAGAATCAGAAGGCAGCCTGAGGCAGGCTTTGATCTTGGCATTCTGGGAGGCAGGCACCGTGGCATGTGTATCGGAAGGCAGACTGAGGCAGCCTTTGATCTTGGCAACCTGGGCGGGTGGGCAGAAAGGCAATGTGCCATTAGCAGCGGAAGGCAGGTTGAGGCAGGCTTTGAGCTTGACAACCTGAGCAGGCAAGCAGACAGGCAATGTGGCATGAGAGGCAATATGGAAGTTAGACTGTGACCTGGCAGAGCACTCAGATAGTCTGGCAAAGACTGTGCAGCGTGCACGAGAAAGAGAGCCAGTTAGGTAGACAGGCCAAGATCATCTAGCCAGAGGCCAACTGGCAGGCTTACAACTTCCCAATGCCACCCTGCGTCATGAGGTCAGTCAGATAGGTTTGGGATGGCGTGTGCCACTGCACCATCAATCTATGTCCAGGGACAGCTCAGGGAATCCCAGCAGTGGAAGGTTCACCTTTATAAAAAGCAACTGCTCCACCAACTTGGCCCCTAGTCTCAGGCGGTGCGGCAAGCAAATGTCCCCCGCCATGGAGAACACGCGCTCACTGGGGACACTCATTGGTGGGCAGGACAAGAGACCCTTGGCCACTTTGGACAGGACTGGCCATATGTTGGTCTTGCCGGCCCAGTAGGCCAAGGGATCACTGCTGGGTTTGATGCATGGCTCCTCCTCCAGGTAGTTCTCCACTGCTGCTGAGGCTCGGTCATACTCCCTCACGTAATTCTGCCTGGGCACCACCTCCACCACTGCCCTCAGCCATGCTGCCTGCACTACTCTGCATGAGTCCATGCTCCCCAGTGTGCCCTGTACATACAAGCTGCTGCTGCTGGCAATAGGGGTGCTGCTGCTGCTGAGCCTGCTTCTGGTGCTGCTACTGCTAGGGCTGGGGGCAGGGATAGACCCCGACGGCTCAAAGGGATGGCTGCTTCCACTACCACCATCCCCAGGGACGTCCTTCTGCTGCCCGCTCTGCCTGCTGGACCTTCTCCACCAGGTCACCCTTCCAGTGCCCACAGAGTGTTGTCTGGCTTGCCCCCTGCCCTTGACCCTGGGGTACAGCATGGTTTCCAAAACGTATTCCTCTCGCTGCAGGAGCTCATTGAACAGTGCCTTCAGCCCTGCCTTCAGCTACCACACCAGGGTAACTGCCTCATCTGCCAGCTTCCTGCCCTGAGGACCACAATCCCGCCCCTGGATAATCTCCTCCAGCATCCTCTGGAGACTCTGGAGCAGAGGGGTCACCTTGCTCATGGTGGCCGTGGAGGAGCTGATGGTCTCTGTGGTTTCAGCACAAAGACCATGTGAGCCAAGATCTCCCATTCTGCCCCATTGTACCGTGGAGGTGCCCCACTGTCTGTCACCAGTTGAACCTGATGCAAGGTGGCTTTCTGCTCGAGAAACCGTTTGAGCATCAGGAACGTTGAATTCCATTGGCTGGACACATCCTACACCAGATGGTGGACTGGGAACCCTTGCTCTGCCTGCTTCACCCAGAGGAGGTCGCTGTCCTTCACACTCCAGTTAAAGAAAGCGGCCAGCTTCCTCCCCCACTTGATCAGAGAGCTACAGGTGCCTTCCCCAATCCCCTTCCCCCCCAAGCCCAGAGCATCCCTGACCACCAGGTGAAGGGTGTGTGTGGTGCAAGGGCTGCTGGTGAATCCCCCCTCATGGACTGCACTCAGTATGTTTGCCATGTTGTCCATCACCACACACCCCTTGGTGAAGGGCACACCTGGCGTGACCCACTCCCTCACCATGGCGGTCAGGGTGTCCTCGATGTTCCGAGTGGTGTGGGGGCCATCCATGACTTCCGCTTGAAGCAGGGACGACCTATACCCTGCTTCGGGACCCCTCCTGCCACCGCCAAATGCTGTCCCCAGGTCCTGCCACCAGTGCACCGTCACTGCTAGGTAGGCATGCTGCATGTTCCTGCTCAACCACAGGTCCGTGGTGCACAAGGACAGCTTAAACTGGGGGGCCAGGAAGCCAATCAAGCACCTAAACTCCATGTCCCCAACCACCGAGAAAGGCTGCCCATACAATGCAATCATTTCCCCCCAAATACGCGTGGCTTTCACTTGAAAGTCATGCTGCCCTCCATGTCCTGCAGCTGTCAATGGACTTGGAAGCTGCCCCCACCCCAGCTCCTCCATGGTGCACTGATGCTTCTGTTGAAGCAATACCCCTCCTGATGCAAGAAGCAGGTGTTTGAGCAGGATGTTTGCCTGCTGATGGAGGTGGACGACTGGCCGCTGCAGTCGGGAACCTCCTGGCGTCCACTGCCCCTGACTGCCCACTTAGCAGCACAGTGCTGTGGCATTCCTTCAGGTGCCTTGCCATGGCAGTTGTGCCAAGGTTGGTGAGCACCTGCCCACGCTTCACCACCTTCTGGTACAAAGTGCACTTCACCTCCCTGGGATCATCCACCCGCACCAACTTAAAATGCACCCAGACAGAGGATTGTTTGCCCCCTCCTGCCTTCTGGCCTGCACTGGGTGATGCACAACAGACAGCACTGCCCAGAGATACAGCCATCGCCTCAGCACCAGACATCTCCTCCGGAGGACTAGTGTCTGCCTCACTGTCCCCAATCTGAATGATGTCCTGTGAAGGGGAGTACTGGGACCCTGAGGCTGATGGACTGCCCACAATGCTGCTGCCACTCTCCCTTTGCCCACTATAGCTGCTGTTGCTGCTGCTGCTGCTCCTATCCCTGCTGCCATTGTCCAGGGATTGGGCCCTGCCTCTAGCAGCCAGGGTGGGATCCACCATCCCTGGACTGCTGGGGATCACCTCAATAATGGGCATCAGGGACATTGGTGGCCCTGGAGGAACATCCGACCCCAAAGCATCTGCACCTGCTCCTGCAGGCGCTGCAGCAGAGACAGCCACAGCCTCCAGTGCAGTCCTTCCAGTGCCCTGTGTGGAAGTGGAGGACACTGGCAGGAGGCACCGCCAAACCACACCCCTATTGCCACTGCTGGGAGCCTCTGAGGCCTGTCTGTCAAAATCAGGCCTGTACAGTTTGGGCCATGGTGATGGGCTTGGGCTGCTTCTGATGCCTGCTGCCACTCCAGTGGGACGGCCCCTGCTGCCTCTGCCAAGTGCCCCATTGCCAGCCTTACAGGCAGTAGATCAACCTCTCCTGCTTCCCTTCTCCATTTCTCCCACCCAAATAATGCACTAGAAGATTTTATATATTTAAAAAATTTTATTTATTCAAATTTGTAATTTAATATTATATATATCTACACTAACTCTAACTGCTATTAACTATTCTAAAACCTATGGAACTAAATGGAATATTATCTAATACCTACAAAGGCCTAGTCCTACAAACACACTATAAAATATTAAAACTGAATCACTACACACTATCTCTATCTAACTCTATAACTAAGCTAACTCCTCCAACTATCTATCTATCTATCTATCTATCTATACACACGGGGGCGCTGGGACAGGAACACAGACAGCTCACAATAAACAACACAGGGAGGGCACAAAACTGAAATGAAAGCTAAATCAATCTAATGCTGCTCTATATACATCAAAAACAGGGTAAGGGAATCAGGGATGGAATATATACAGGGAGGAGGGAAAGATTCAATGGAGGGCAGGCAGAAAGAACACAGGGAGGGGTAAAAAATAAAAATAACACCTAAATCTATCTATTCTAATCTAAATAAATGAAACTATGGAGGTAAATGTGTGTAAATGTGTGAAATAGGAGGAGGATGGCAATGGATTGTTTTATTTATTTATTAATTAAAAAAATTATATCCCTCCCCTCTTGCCACAGGCAACCCAGGGCAGCTAACAACATCAAAAATAAACACAATAAAATATCATAAAACATAATAAAACAATAAAAAGAAAGAATAAAACCAACCTCCTCCCTCACCAACCACAACCCCCTACCCACCCATCACCCCCGTCCCTCGCCAAATGCCTGATGGAACAGCCAGGTCTTACAATTTATTCTGAAATCTGGGAGGTCCAGGGCCAGACGGGTCCCCACCGGAGACAGTTCCAAAGGTGCAGCGTTGCCACCGAGAACGCCCTATTCCGAGTGGCATCCCGGAAAACCCGGGGGACCTCCAGTGTGGCACCCCCGGAAGACCACAGAGGCTGATCTAGGACCCGGGGAGTGAGGCAATCTCACAAGTAGACAGGGCCCAGACTGTGTAAGGCTTTATCTGTGTAAGGATTAGGAACACAAACTGCTGGGAGAAGGACACTTCTGAAAACTCCTGCTGACAGGATCTGTGGCTAGCACAGAAGGAATTGGAAGAGGGGAGAGCAGTGACTTTTGTTACTTGCTGTGCCCACATTACCACAAGGCCCGTTGGTTCTGTGCAGCCTAGCTCCATGCCAGTTGAAGACTGCGAAGCCAGTGGTCTGAGGAAAAGAGGGGTGGTGATTGGGCAGGCTGGCTGCTAGTCCAAGCCTCTCCACCCCTGGCTCCAGAATGTCTTCTCCTCAGCTGCCCCCCCCCCCCAGGCCTGCCAGCCAGTTTTTCCCCACCTGAATGCGCCTGAACTCATCTGAACGTGGCCGAACTGTTCGGGGGGTTTGGCGTTCGGTTCGGATGTTCAGTTTGGCTGTCCAAACTGGCTGAGTTCGGGCCGAACTCTGAACATCCGAACCGTGCTTGCACATCCCTAATAAGTAACTGTTAAAATGGGTATGCCCGATGAATTGACCCAATAACACTGAGACCCAATAACATCAGTACCGATTGTGACGTAATTTGGGGACCCAATGTCACAGAATGATTTCCATCCTGATTTTGCCACATCCAACATCTATTTTTAGATTTTCTGCTGGGAAAGTCGACTTCTGGTCATCCAGTCATAACGTTTTACTCTCGTCCCATTTTTTTTTATTTGTTTGTTTTCTGTCCCCATTTTTCTGTTTTCTATCTTAGTATATACCAATAGATAATCTGAAAATAAAAAAAATCAGTACAAAAAATCCCAATTTTTATGGTATCTGGGAATCTGATCAGTACCTCTGTAGAATGTTGAGTACTCAATATGGTACTTGAAAATGTGGGTATTACTCAGGAGTACTAATTTAAGTACCTGTTTCAGCTCTATAATCTGGAGATAACCTCAAAAATGTGGACTGGGTGTAAACTGGAGGAACAATGACTCCTGATATTAGAATCTTAAAGTAAGAGCTCTAAGAATTGCAAAATGCTCTGCTCATGTCATTCAAGGCTAAGGCTTGATTTTGTGACAATGGAATCTGGCATTTTCCAATGATTCCATGAAAGGGATCGCTACATGGGGGTTGTAACTCCGGGGGGTCTTTTGCACTTCCTAATGTACGAGTAGGATCTCAAAGGGAAATATTTCCCATTCCAATGGATCACATGCCTATGCACAGCTGGGTGAGGATAAGCAGTATATGAGTCCACTACCTTAGGGAATGTACCTTTGGGAATGAGCATATTAACCACTCAGTCACTCCACACCTGTCTGTTTTAGCTTTCTATTACGATATTGTAAGTCATCCTGAGTCTTTGGAGAAGGGCAGGTGTCACCCACTCACTAGGGTTGTGCCCTGTGAGCACCCTGAGGGCGTGCTCTCGAGGTGCTTGTACCCCTTTGCTCTCCGGGTGGGTTTGGTGGAGAGGGGAAGGTTGCCCCAACTCCCTGGTAGACCCTTTACCCGCGGGCCCCTACCCGAGCCTACCCTCACCCTCCCCCAGGTCAGAGCTCCCCCTGAGGGGCTTTAAGGCGTGGACCCACATTGTATCACGTGGTCTCCGAAACACCGTGAACACCTCCCTTTCCCCAGAGTTCCCTTTCCCTGAGTCACTTCCCTGCTGCCGGGCCCAGATAAGTGGCTCCTAAGGATGTTGTGGCCAAAGCTCTTCGCTTCTCCAGCCGAGGAGTGAAGGTGAAGGCATGAGAAGCTTTCAGTGAGTCTCCCGTAGTTTCTCCCCGGAGGGAGCGTGGTCTGCTGCTTGTGGTGTGGGCACACCCCTCTCTTCCGGTGCACACTTTTTTTCCCTACTGGGCTCCGCTCCCTAAATTCACCGCTTCCTCCGTCGCTCCCCAGCTGATAGCGACGGCCTCCTGTGTCCTCTCTGAGGGTGTCCCACTGCCTCTCAAGGCTCCAGCCACACACCCCTCTGGCGGTCCGGACCCGAGGGGTTCACAGCAGGGTAGAAAAGTAAATAAATAAGTAAATAAATATAGTGATACAGCAGCATAAGAATGCATGAACTGCCATACTGTGTCAGACCAATAGTCCATATAGTCCAATATTCTGTCTTTGCCAGTGACCGTTATCACATTAGCAGAAGTTTCAGTGGAAATGTAAAAAAGCAGAGAGTATATGGATTTATTCCCTGTCATTCACTCCTAGCAATCAGAGGTTTTATGCCCTGAACAACTGCAGTCTTTTTAGGGTCTGGGAATTACTTTGTAGAGCAGCAGAAAATGACTCTTATGAGCATCTCCCCTTGAAGGAACAGAGTATAATCATCGAATCTTTGGCAGCCCTTCAAGTAATATAAAGGATAATACTTCAAGAATGCTATTAGAATCTATGGCTCAGGTAGCACATCTCCAGATTGAGGGTCCTAATGAATTTATAGTGGTGGAAGGTTTATCAGCTCCCCCTCGGATTGTACCCAAGGGGTATGTCCCATCATGAGATGAGGGAGGGCCTGTGACCCTCGAAGAATCAGAGCCTGTATTAGATAGTCTTATGAATAGCCAGTATTTAGGGGATATCTGTAAAGCAGAAGCTATTTATCCAGTAACATAAAATGTAGTAGTATTGACAGCACCTTTGGATGAATTATGTGAAGCTATAGAGAACCAAGTGAGGCAGCCAGAAAATATTGGGAGATGGGCTCATTGCATCATGATTGACTGATCAAACTTTAGGACACCAACGACTAGGTGAGATGTACTTTGATGAAGCCTAGTTAGTCTCGTTATTAGGATGAAATGTAAGAGGTCTTTCTAATAAAGCTGGTGATAGAGACTGGGCAAAGTTTGTCAATAATTATGATATTATAATTATATAAACCCCAGGGTTTGTGAGGCCATTTGTGAAGTCTTGGTGCGGGGTCTAACATGCATAATTAGGCCCCACCTAATTATGCAAATGTGTAATTTTACATAAAATGTACTCCCTCTGGACAGAAAGGATTACCATTCTCCACTCCTCCAAGCAGTCATGGAGAAGCATGGCCTCCCCATGCTTCTCCTCCAGCCCCCCATTTGGCACCCCTTGGCTATCTTACCTGGTGCTCAGCTGAGCGGCCATAAGCAAGCATGGTCTCCCAATGCTTTCCCCCCCATCTCCCCAGTTGAGCATCTACAACTACTCCCCAGAAGTGGTTCCACTGCAGGGGCAGCTGGTGGGCAGTGAGGCAGGCACAGAGAGACTGACTGTGTCCACTGCCTTACTGGGGGAGGGAGGTGAGCTTAGCCAACCTGGTCTCCAGGGCCTGTTGCTTCTTGTTGCCGGTGCCACCGGTGCCTTGTGGATGCATGCAGTGTGCCTGGTCCAGAGGTGCTGCTATCAAACACACAAGACACCCAAAATGCAGCCAGCCTATTAAGCACATTATGCCATGAAAATATATATATATAAAACCAGTTCAGTTGTACCCCCATAATCAGTTCACGCTGCCCCCACCCCATAACTAATTAATTTGTGCCCCTGCCCCCATATAATCAATTAACACTGCCCCCTACCCATAACCAGTTCATTTGTGCCCCTGGGGTAGCGTGAATTAATTATATGGTGGGGGGGGCGCAAATGAACTGGTTATGTGGTGGAGGTTTAAAGACAGTATTCCTGTTAGCAATAAATTAATTAAGAAGAGTTCGTGAAATAGCAGTCATAATAATCTCAGAACCATACTTGCAGCTTTTCCAAGATAGAATAGATATTGCTTCACCTTCTAAATTCCTACCTAAGATAATAAAAGTAAGACAGTTGTGAGAATCTGGCTCTTTTTACACAAGCCTTTCCCAGCCATGAACACACAGATTTCTGCTTATTCATGAGTGGGGGAGCCCCATGTGAACAGCGTGGCGCATGTGCCCACAGTGAGTGGGGGTGCATGTGCACGCATCCGCCTAACATGCATCCCCTCATGCACAGAGCAACCGGGGAAAACAGTGGTTACTCCATGGTTGCAGTAGGACTGAAATGTCGTACCGCTGTGGCAGCATTTACTGGCAGAAAGTGTTCTTCCGCACTAAGCAGCATGGTTAGGAAGGGAGCAATTTTCATGCCTTGCACTCGCGACTTTCCGCAGTTGCTGCTGTGGTATTTTTGCCACTGTAGATTTCACGCAGAAGCGACAGGTTTGCCACAGTTTCCCCTTTCCCTTAAGTGTGGCAGCTTTGTGATTCTCACAGAATTGCAGCCAGGGATGTAGCCACCCTGGCACGGGGGAAGTTTCTCCCTTGTAAACAAAGTTCTTATTCGAGGGGCTCCTTCCATTCTCACTTGCGCACCCTTCTCTTACCGGCATATACCAAGTTCACTAGCTTAAAAAAAACAACGTGACATTCACACGTCCCCACCCTATATAAGGTACCTAAACCCAACACAGTTCCTTCCAACCCTAAGCAATTAGGAAGAAAATTCCATGCGGGTTTGGAAGGGTGGTGCTTGTGAGAATGTTGGAGCTATCTCGAAGAACCTTGTTTACAAGGCAGAAAACTTCTGTTCTCCTTTGAGTGACTCCTCCCATTCTCACAAATGGGAGCATACCAAGCCTAGAAAGAGGCGGTGGAGGAATTTTCTAACAAAATGACACTCCATGCAGGTTGGATCTACAGCCTGGGAGGGGGGCAGCAGGCAGGGGGTGCAGAGCAGCTACAATGAGGCAAAGAGCCATCTCAGCAAAGGGGAAGAATTTGTCCTTGGCATCCTAATGCACAAGAGAATCCACAGAAGAGCAGGGACTCCCCCCCCTCCTCCATCCCCTGGATCAGCATCAGGAGCCAGACACTCGCTCACTGCTGCTGGGGAATCCCTGCAGTCTACAAGGAGGGATAACAAAGATCCCTCCCTCAAAGCTCAACTCTGGGTGCTGTTCTGTTTGTTGTCCCTTCTTGTGCACTAGTCTCTGTCCTGTTTAGAGTGCAGGGATCCCCAACCCCAGCAGCAGTGAGTGAGCACCTGGCTCCTGATGCTGATCCAGGGGATTGAGGGGGGGTCCCTGCTCTTTTTTGAATTCTCTTGTGCGTTAGGGTGCCAAGGACAAATTCTTCCCCTTGGTTGGGATAGCTCTCTGCCTCATTGTAGCTCCTCTGCACCCCCAGTTCTCTCTATGCAGTGATCACAAAGGGAAGAGGGAGGATCTGTCCATCCTACTAACAAAGACAGCACTGAACAATCAACCCTCCCCCAGATGAATGGACCCCACCCCAGAGCAGGCTTCCCCCACCTGCTACCCCCTTCCCAGGCTGTAGATCCAACCTGCATGGAGTGTCATTTTGTTAGAAAATTCCCCCACCACCTATTTCTAGGCTTGGTACTTTCCCATTTGTGAGAATGGAAGAAGTCCCTCGAAGAAGAACTTTGTTTACAAAGCAACAATATTCGCTGCGAAGGAGGGGACAGGGGCGGACTCTCCCCCCACTCATGTAGCAGCACTGTGGGGCTACAACTGAGCTGTTTAAAAAGGTGGTACCGGTGGTGCAAGAGAGACTCCTCCAGGACTCAGGAGCAGGGCTCCTGGCTCCCGCGGATGCCGTATATGCCTGGGGCCGGCCCTGATTGCTGCTGGCCCCCTCCCAGAGCAGGGCATGGATGCAAATGCACCCCACGCCTCACGCCACGGTGGCCACTCCCCTGCAGCAGACTTTGAAGCAGGTAGTCAGAGTCACCCTAAGTTCATTCATTCAATTACTATTATTTAGCATCACGGTGTCTCAGAGACTCGTGCTTAGTGGCAGAAGGCGGCAGAAAACCACTTGTGTTCACAAACTGCAGACATGCCGCATCTGCAGATGCTGGCAGCAGGTAATATGGAATCGTGGAAATATTGAGGGGAAGTCTGCGGCAAGACACATTAAGTGCCGAGTTCTCAGAATGGAATGGCGGCATGATGACAGCTGCTGCCGCTTCAGTCCTAGTTGCGGGTGAGTGGGGATGCATGTGCATCCATGTGCATTCCCCGCCCATGCACCACCACGCCCAAGGACCCCCCACCCAGTGAAACCATGTAAAAACACCTTGTGAGGAGCCACTCGAAGATGAACAGAAGGTAAACAAGGTAAACTTTGTAAACAAGGTTCTTCGAGATGACTCCTAACATTCTCACAACACCCAACCTTCTAGCCCCGCATGGAATTTTCTTATATTCCTAGAAAGGGTTAGAAGGAACCCTGAGGAGGAAGAGTTCTTTTTATATTAGAGGAGCTCGAGACCATCACATTCTCTATTATTTGAATAGGGTGAGCATGCACAACCCAGTTGTGAGAATGTTGAGAGCAGTCAAAGAACCTTCTTTACAAGGTAGCAACCTTCTGATCACTCCCATGGGGATAAGTTGTTTGTAAAAAAACAGCTTTATTTCCCAGTCTGATCGGTGTCTGAGTGTCACTGCTGCAGCACTACTAACATGCATAAGCAGGTGAGGGATGGGGACCACAGCCGGGGAGGCAGAAGAACTTATTGTGGGAGAAGCTGGCTGCAGCCTGTCTCCCAGCCAGGCAAGCGTGGAGCGCTGCGAGGCCATGTGCGGCCGCACATGTGGCACATTCCTGTTGCCGACCCGGAACAGGAATATTCTATTTCAAGAAACCTGGTGTTTAACTCCTTTCTTTATGAAGGGTTATAAATGCTTTAATATCCTGGCTAAGAATTCTATCTAAAGTAAAAGGGCGTGCATCAGTGGAACTTCCTATGACTGTAGTTAATAATACCTTATGGATGACTAAACAGGTTTATCTAGATAATGATCTCTTTCTAACGATTAGATTGAGCCCTAGTAAGGGCCCCTTGTGGACTGTGGTAAATTTGTATGTCCCCCCGAAGACTACTAAAAATCTAGTTCAGGGGTATTGGAATAAATTATTAGTGTATTTTGAGAAATTAAAGCAAGATTTCCATGATGATGAGTTACTGATAGGCAGTGATTTTAACACAAGAGTTGGGGGTCTCTTGTGGAATGATGAGGATTTTCTTGCTTTGAATGAGATCTGTGGCTTTTCCTCCCCTGAGTTATGGACAAGGGGGTGAACATGGCTGGCCAGGATTTTATAAGTTTTTGATGTATCTCAATTTACATATGGTAAATGGTTCCTTTCCCAGTCCTAGTAGTGGTAATGTAACATTTTGTTCTGGAGTACGAATTAGTACTATCGACTATATTCTAATTGCACCTTCTAGCTGGCATATTAAATATTTTCAAATTATACAGTGCTTAGAGAGCGATCACTTTCCATTAAGTCTTTATTTATCTAAGGGGCCTTTTTTAAACCAAGAAATAGGAGATCATCCCTCAATCTTGTTGGAGCACAAGGATAATATTGTCCCGATTATTTATAACAAGAGATTGAACTGGGATGAGAAGTTGGCTGATAATGTATCTACTAGGTTGAAGGAGAGTGATTTAGCCATGCTCTTCAGTCAAATAATTTCCTCAGAGGATTCCCATGAGATTGCTAAAGTTATCCAGAGTATATCTAATTTACTAAAGCCAAGTCTAGTGAGGAAAATGTGTATGATGCCTAGAAAAATCCAGGAAAGATCTGGTTCAGAATGGTTCAGTTCTGAATTCAGGGTATGTAAGTACATTTTTTATTGTTAGCCGCATGGCCATCACAAATCACAAATAAGTTAAGAAACTTTAAAAATACAACACACAATAAGAGGATACCATCTTCAGAATCCAAAAAAATATAACAACATGTGGTCAGCTTAATGCCAGACAGATGTAAATAAAACAGTAATAAATAAAATATGTGGGCAACCGTAGGAGACACAGGCAAATAAAACATCCTCCCTTATTCCATCACAAAACTGGAAAATCCGGCCTAATACTGAACCTTACCTTTGGACATACATAGGGGATCATACCTTCTGCGAATCTTTTTAATTCTAGTAGTGAAAATCGCTACTGCTTTAATTCTTTGAGAATAATTCCTCCCAGAAGATATATCAGCTGGTGTATTTTGCGTCGGGAAGTATCTCATCCAATCTCAACTTGAAGTTTTTGTTGGTGGTGTCATAAAGGGGACATATAAGCAGATAGTGTGCCAGGTCCTTGATCCCAAAACCACAAGGACAAATCCGTTCTTTGTACGGCATCCCCTGGAATCTCCCCAGTAAAACAGCCGTGCACATGAGTTGGAATCGTAACCTGCTAAAGGCCTGTCTCAATTTGGGATCAATAGAAGAGAAAATATATGAAGTCCCTCCTCTTGGGGGTAGCAAATATTTATAAAAAGGGACACTTTTATTCTCACCGGCTAGGACTCTTTGTTGTTGTCTATCTATGTTGCATATATGTTGTTTCAACATCTTAATTATCTGTGTGCTCGTAAGATTCTGCAAACATAGCTCTGTAAAGCCCAATAAGGCTAAGCGTGAATTAAATTCAACCCACCACACATCCTTGCCGCCAACCAAATCTATTTGCTTCTCCTTCGTTACTGATGTCACTAATGAAGGACAGGGAGCATCCCTAATCTTAGCCCAATAGTTCAATAACCGCCTTTTGGCAGTAGCCCTCAAGGAAAAGGTGACCAGTTCCATCTCTATCATTGCTGCATTAGCCGACGGAGGGAGTCTGAGAATTCGTCGCCCAAATTGATTGATTACAGGGCACAATCTATCTACGGCTTTTTGGTCATACCCCCAGATTTGCGCCCCATACAACATGCTTGCCAACACCTTAGTTTCCAACACCTTTACGGCTGCCCTAACAGCATTGTCCGTACTGGTAGAAAAAGCACTGTGTGGCTAACGATTCTATTTGTGCCTTTGCCTTGGTGGCCAAGGTGTGAGCATGCCAGGTCCCATTGTCTGCCAAAGTGATACCCAAATAGCTATACATTCTGACTTGCTCTAGACTATGGCCCAGAAGTTGCCAACTATACTTCCTGTAACATTTTGCCACAATCATTATTTTGGTATTATAATAATTTCTGGATAGATTTTTCCCTCGGCATCTAATACCAAAGTCTGCCAGGGATCTTTCTAATCCACATCTGCAGAGAGAAACCAGCACCATATCATCTGCATACATGAGAAGAAAGATTTTCCTATTCTCGATGCTGGGCGGATGAAAGTTCCCTTTGTCCTTGTGATCTAATATCAACGAGTTGACATAAATATTAAATAATGTCAGAGCCAGAATGCAACCCTGGCAAATCCCGTGAGAGGTCTGCACTGCCTCTGACAAAGTACCAAAAGGGGGTATACGGACTCTCAAGGAAGTTCCCGAGTATAATGATCTAATCAGCGTTAATAGGCGCTTATCCAGATGTAAATTGGCTAACTCGATCCATAGACTTGCTCTAGACATCATATCAAAAGCTGATGATAGGTCTATGAATGCCAAATATAACTTTTGCCCACGCCGCTGGTACTTATTAAACAGATGATGGAGGACAAAAACATGGTCAATGGTGGAGCGTTTTGGCCTAAAGCCTGCTTGCTCCTCAGCCAAGATACCATTTTCTTCACACCAGGACTATAGCTGAATGCAGGGATATTAAGAGAAAATTGCTTAAAGAACTGAGTAAATGTAGGAAATCCCATAACTATACGAACCATTTCTGTAACCTAAGGAATCAATATTAATTGCTCTTGTTAAAGAAGAAGCAAGTTTATTATGATCACCAATGGTTCAAGGTTAAACTAGCAGTAAACAAAAAAGACAATAGGGCATTTTGGAAATTGGTGGCAAAGGGGACAAATTCTTCTCAGTACAACTTGGAGTGTAATGTTTCTCAAAAGGACTGGGTTGATTATTTCTCTGTATTATTTGATACCATGGATTCCTTTGATATTGATAAGAGTGTGCAGGAAGATCATGGATTGGTTTCCCTGTATCAGAGGAGGAGTTGATAAATTTGGTACAATAGCAAAAGAGCAATAAAGCCCCGGGTCCTGATGGGATTCCAGCAGATGTTTATTTTTCTAATATTGATTAGCGGATTCCCATCTTGGTCCAGTGGTTTAATGGGATATATGACTCTGGTCTGATTCTGGATGAGTGGAAATGACATACCATCATTACAATTTGCAAAAAGGGTAGTAGGGATTCTCCTGAATCCTACTACCCTATTAGTTTACTAAATATTTCAGGTGAATTTTTTGGGAGATGTTTACTAGGGCATTTGACTGACTGGATAACAGATGCTAATATCCTTTTCAAGACAGTCATTCTACCATCGATCATCTGTTTACTTTTCAATATCTTCACCATAAATATACTACAGCCACGAGGGGTGCCTTATATGTTGCCTTTATTGATTTATGGGGAGCATTTGACACAGTGGACAGAGGTCTTCTCTGGATAAATTGCATAGGTTAGGTTTAGACACCCCCCGCTGTTGAATCTTATATCAGCTTTACATCCGAATACCTGGGGGCAGGTCCGGTATGGTTTAAGAGGGAAATTGACTGGACAGGGTTTTTTTACACAAAAAGGTGTACGTCAAGGTTGTGTTCTGTCATAACTTTATTTAATTTATATCTGGATGATACTATAGAGGGGATGCATAGTCCTGATTTTCATTCCCCACATCTGCCAAACACCCCTGTAAGGGTATTGTTCTTTGCAGATGATGTTATGATCATTGCTAGAACCCCAATAGGGCTACAGAGAGCCTTGACTAGGTTTTACCAACTGTGTGGTAAGAATAATTTGGTTATAAATTACAATAAGACAAAAATTATGACTTGGGGTAGAGCCAAATTTTTTTTGGTATATAGATGATGTTGTGCTCCAGGTAGTGGGAGATTATAGATACCTAGGGCTTTCAATATGTGCCTCAGCCTTCTGGAATAAACCCGTTCAAGTCTCTAGGACTGGAGCTTTTCAGACAACACTAATAAAGTTCCATAGTGATTATGCTAGAAAATCAGTGATGGATACCCTTCATCTTTTTAGGGCAAAAGCCATCTCACAAACACTATATGGATCTGAGATATGGGGCTGGGCAGGGAATGATAACATCAATATACCACAGGGCCAACTCTACATCTCCTGCAGTTAGCAGATGTTTTGATAAAGAATGTAAAGCAGCCAAATATAGCTTCTCTCGAGCCAAGAATAGATAGGTCAAAGTCTATTCTGAGGCTGCTAAAATAGATTGCCTATGGGAAAGATCTAAGTATAAATCCCTAATTAAAATTAAGAAGCTCCAATACAAAAACATGATATGGGCAAAGCTTAAGGTAGCTGCACCCATGAAGGATTCCAGGCAATTTTGGTCTTTGATTAATTATGAATTAAGTGTCTGTACTAGGATATTGGCTAGTCCAATTAAGGAAGGTACTTGGATAGGTTTCTTTAATGAGTTGTATAATCATAAGATGGATGTTGAGGAGGATATAATCATAGCATCTACTGGGGGCGGGGCTGAGGTGCAAGCCCAAAGTGCTAAGATGTTCGATCCAGGTGTTAGTGCAGATGAGGTTATGGAATTAATTAACTCCTTGAGTCGTAACAAAGCTCTGGGTGGCGAGTGGATCACTGCAGAGGTACTCTAAGTAAACCCAGACTGGTGGGCCCCTTGGTTAGCCAATTTCTTTACACAGATCAATAGGACTAAGAACGTTCCTGGGGGTGGGGTGAAAGTGTGATCATCCCAATATTCCTGTAATAGGGAAAGTATATGCAAAGATTCTCCTAAAGCATCTGGAAAATTGGGTTCATGAGCAAAATCTCATTCCAGAGGAACAGTTTGGCTTTCGAAAGGGTTGCTCTTCTATAGATAACTGTTTTATTCTTTCTCCCATTATAGTGAAATATACAAAAATAAGATCAAGGCAGCTCTTGATGACCTTTATTGATCTAAAAAAGACATTTGATTCGGTCCCAAGAGGAAAGCTTTGGAAGAAAATGCAGAGTTTAGGTATAAATGATGATCTATTATCACTGATAGTGCAGATTCATACAGGCAATTAGGCTCTAATAAGACTAGACCCTCATGAGATTTCCTCAAATTCTACCACAATTACTAGAGGAGTTAGGCAAGCTTCTATTCTCGCCCCCATGTTGTTCAGTATATATCTGAGTGACTTCATTGGTTTTTTATTGTCCATGGATGGACATCCGCCAAAAATTAAGAATAGGATTATCACGTCACTTTAGACTGTGCCATGTTCCAGTTCTCATTGTTCATTATCCACTGCACAAAACTCGCAATTGCAGTCACATTCAACATGTTGTAAAACAATGCCATTGGTCACCTATTGGTTTTTCTTTTACAACTATAGATGGTGGCTAGATGGTCCAAGTTGCCCACTCCACTTTAGGTACTGTTGTAGTGCAGGATGGCTGCTTTCCCCTTCTTTGGCACATATGACACTAATGTGTGTTTCCCATCAGAGGTTCTCTACGGGGATGTGGCTGCATCTCTGCAGGTATGTCTGACTTGTTCTGATGAATTGTCCCCACATAAGTCAAGTCATGTTCCCAAAGTGTGGCTGCAAGTTCAGTACTAGTAAAAAAGTTGTCCCCAACCACATTCCTTCCTGTGTCATAGTAGGGCCTAACAAGCCTTTCTACAACACAGGTGCCTACCTGCCCTTCCCGTGGTGCCCCTGGTTGTTTGCCCAGATAAATGTCCCCTGTGAGCGGGTATGATGTTTGAGCATCACAGCACCACGATATTTTGAGGCCGTATTTGCTTGGTTTGCTTGGCATATACTGGCGGAAGTGACAGTGTCCTCTGAACCCCATCAACTGTTCATCCACAGTGAGGTCGATGCCTGGTATATACCACTTCCACAGTTGCTCCTCAAACAAAATACACACATCTCTAAAGGCAGTCAGCTTATTGTTTGCCTTTCTCTCCTCTCTCATGGCTCTATTATCAAATCTAAGGTATCGTGTTATCGCACAAAACCTAGCTAGGCTCATGGTCCCTCTGAAAAAGGGATGCCCTCAGTGTGTGCTCCACATTTCCTGGAGTGCTTCATGGTTTGCATGAAACTCCCCACCCAGAATGAGGAGTCCAAGATAAGTTTTTAGCTCCATGATGTCAAGGGGCACCCACTCTTTATTTTGACCTGGGTGGAGCTCATTTCATTGCTGGAACACTCACTCTCTATTGGTTTCCCCAACTATTATTAGTAGCTGGCTGTTGTTGAACAGGCTCTGCAGTGTCGTCGCTGTTGGTTGACTGTGGTGCCTCTGGCTGAACAATGTCATGTGCCATGGCCACGGCGGGGGGGGGGGGCAACCTCCTGGGAGTACCTCTGCAGCTGCTGCCTCAGGCTGCTCCTCTGCAAGCCCCCAGCCAGTGACCACACCACACAAAATCTCCAGGGAGGAAGTATGGCCACTCTGCTCCCAGACTTGAGGACGTGGGGGAAGATCATATACTTACTGTGGAAGTTTGATCCATTGCTAAGTTGTAATGTGATATGTCTGTGTCTAGATGGCTGGATGCCTGCCTGCAGGAAGGTGCTGTTCTCCAGAAGAATCTGTGTTGCAGTGCTGGCTTTCGGCACCCTGCTCTGCACTTTTATAGCACGTTAGCTCCCAGTTTCCTGGATCTCACCTGATAGGGGCTCTAAAAGGTGTTTGGTTTTATTTCTCTGGGAAGGTGCAGTTTCCTGATAATTACCTAGTAATGACTCTAAAGGGTTTTTTCCCATTGCTCTGGGAGGTTACAGTACCCAGGTAATCATCTGCTAATGGTCCAAAAGGTCTTTTGTTTAATTTCTATGGTCAGTTTGTGAGGACAATGAGGGCACTTCTGGCTTGCTGGGGAAATGGAGCCTAAGGGAAGGGAGACAGAGCCTCAGAGGCTGGGTGGGAAATGAAACCTATGAAACAGACTAACAGACTGAAACCTAGGAGGCTGGGTGAAAAAGGAAGCTTTGCAGATGGAGTGAGCAAATGAAAAATCTTTCATGGCTACTTTTTTCTATTAGACACTACTGGAAACATTGAGAGATGTTCATGGCAGTGAAGGGGTTAATTTTCATTGCTGCTGCCAGTCTAAAGCGACCTTGCCTTCCATGTCATCTTGCAGTCTGAACTGGCCTTTAAAAATGTTGATTTGGCTGCTTTTAAGCTGGGTGGAAATCCACCCCAATTAAAATGTTTTGGCTATGGTGGATTTCCACCCCAATGGAAAACTCCATTGACGCTGGGGTGATTTTTCACCCTCCGTCTTTTTTTGAGTTTTTTTTATTATAGGAGACAAACGGTAAGAGATATGTGGATGAAATTTGAGTATGTTATGCCCAGAGGTGCCGGTGACAATGTCCTAAAATCTCAAACTTGTAGAGCCATGAATTACCATAATCTTTCATATTTTTTTCCACCTTGGGGTGGAAAACATTAATTCAACCGGTGCACTGAATATTTTTATTGGATTGTATATATTTATACCCATATGTTGTCCTTTTTATTATTGTATGTTTTGGTTTTTTTGTCTTTTGTGTTGTTTGTTGGCAATGGTGAAAGCTATGCCATAATAAAATATTCAATTCAATTCAATATACCACAGAATAAATTTATTAGGAGTTTGCTTGGCCTTCCACCTTCAATGCCAGCTGCCTTTTTGAGACTAGAATCGGGTTTGATGCATTTAAAATTAACAATAGCCAGAAAAGTGATAGCATATTGGTTTAAAGTATTGTCAGCACCCCTTCTAGTTTCAAAACAATGTTCTTGCGGAGGATAGTGGTAGAGCTTACTCCTGACAGTCTCTGTGGTTAAGATTTATTAATAATACCTTGAGTAGGATAGACTTGGGATAGTATATTAATATGACAATAGGTTGTTTACTTGTGCAGAAAGGTCTGTGGTTGTCCAAAGATTAGTTTATATTGAGTGTGTTTTTCACAGATAACGCCTCTATATAATCTCTGGAAGACAGAGCCTGGTATGGAAAAGTATCTTAAATTCGAATTGGATTGGCTGCATGTTAAAGCTCTATGTGGATTAAAGTTGGAACAGATGTCCTCAGCTATGTGTGAGGGCAGGAGAAATGGTATGCCCAAGGAACAGAGGTTCTGTCCCTGTGGGAGTGAAGCTATCAAGGACACAGTTCATTATGTACTCAAGTGTTCATGGGTTGAAGATCTAAGGGACAGGTACCCTACTCAATAGACTTTGATATTTCTCCTTGCAAGAGAAGCTGATTTGGTTGTTTTCTCAAACTGATGCAACTATTTTACGTAACACTAACTTGGCAATTTTTGCCTTCAAAGCTGAAGCCATCAGAAGATCTAGAGTTGGACCTGCACTAATAACAACAATGCATTGTTAATTTAGAGTTCCTGTATTTGGTTAGAGGGTTTATTAACAATGTTTAAATTGCTGGCCTTATATATAGGTAGTAGTATCTTGTTTTGGGGATCTGGAGGATATGGTTTTGAGATTATTATTCCATTTTACTGGGTGGAGGTTTATGGACATTGCCCAGTTTGCGTGTATGTAGCATCATTGTATTTTGTATTTGTATTGTGTATACTTTTCAGACAGTGGCATGGACCAAGATGAATAAATTTGATTTGAATTTGAATAGCTAATAAGGTGGCTGATCCTAGCAGGGTTTGGGATTGTCCACTCCTGGTGCCCGTTGAAGGGCAAGGACTTTGTGCGACTGACCCATCAGATTTTACTGCTTAATGGATGCTTCAGCAGGGTTTGGGACAGTTCACTTTCAATGCCCACCAAAGGGCAAGAACATTGATCCTTATCCATCAATTGAATTTCTAGCAGGGTCTGGGGCTAGTCCTTTTAATGCCCATTGAAGGGCTAGGTTTGCTCTGGATTCAATGCTGGCATGTTTCTGTGAGTTTTATGTAATTTTAATTCTTATTATTTTGCTACTTGTATTATTTGTATTACTTGTCTTCTCCCTCGCTGCCCCGCATGCCTGGAACTCCCTCCCTGCCGACGTCCGACTCGCCTCCTCCCTCCGCTCCTTCAAATCCCTCCTCAAGACCCACCTTTTCCATGCTGCCTTTCCCAATGCCCTCTAGTCTTTCCCCTTGCTCTTACTGTCAGCCCTCCTCTGCTGACTGCTGCTACCGACCACCTTGTAACCAAGCCAAGTACACGCACCTGAGACTTCGCATCCGCCTGAATGTTTGTTTGTCTTCTCCCATGTCTCTCCCGCTGTCCCCTCTCCTTGTCTCCCCCTCCTTGTCTTTTAGATTGTAAGCCACAGGTAGGGACCGCAGCTGATTATATGTTCTGTACAGCGCCAGGTTGTTACTGGCGCTTTATAAATGTTTAATAATAATAATAATAATAATAATTGTCTAGCCATATGTGTGTTTCTTCTTATATGTTTTATATTTGTATTGTATGGTTTTTCTAAGACGATGGAATAAAATTTGACTTTTACTTTGCCCTGAACAACTGGATTTGGACTAATAGCCATTGATGGACCTGGCTTCCATGAATTTATTTTTGAATCTGGTTATATTTTTTTCCTTAAGAACATCCCAAGACAATGAGTTCCATAGATTAATTATGTGTTGTGTGAACAAGCATTTCTGCTGGTATAAACACTAATGCCATCTAATGATGTAGTCACAGGGGCCAATCCCATGCCCTGCGTGCACTGAGCGGTATGCGTGCGCAAACCCTGCACACAACTCACATCCACCCATTGCAGGAACACTGTGTCACGCACAAGCCATGTGGGACCTGCGCAGATCATTGCAGACATTGAGCCTTGGGGCTGGAAGGAACCTTATGGATCATAAAAACCAGCTCCATGAACCAATGCCTGGCCCAAATTGTGTGCACAGAAAAACCCACCAACAGGAAACAGCCTTTAATAAATATCTGCCATAAGTAGAAATTGGGAGTGATCAGAGTACACTGATGCCTGAAATTATAGGGAACAACCTTGCAAAAGAAAAATCCAGATCTCTCAAACAAGTGAGCTACACCCACTGCAGAAGAAGGCAACAAAAACCTCCTTGATATACTGGGCCAATAATGGATGGATGGATGGATGGATGGATGACAGTTCAGATTACTTCAAGTTGTAAACCTGCCATTAATTTTTTAAGAGAAAGGAATCTTAGCCATTATACAAACTCAGCTTTGATGCCAAACCATCTTTTCCATAGTATCAAGTTAGAATGGAAACTCGCTATTATTAGAATGTCTTTGTGATTCATGGGCTACAGAAATTCTTTTTTTATGCCTCAGTAGTTTTTAATTTTGCCTTTTCAGTACTCTAAATTGTATTTAATTTAACAAGGCACCATATTGTTTACTGTGCAGATGTCCTCTGTTAGGTTTTCAGTTACGTAATGTGTTCTTGTAGGTCTCATTTGCCTTGTTTCAACCTTGAAAAAGGCACAGTCTTTCCTGCAGTTCTATCACTGTGACAGTCAGTACTGGCTGGCTGATATTTTTCCTGGCATAATCACCTTTGAAATGAAGAACGAACATGGCAACCATCTGGAATTTATTCTTTCTGTTATCATATGCACATTTAGCCGACAGTCGCAAACCACTTACTACACAGTTGTCCTTCAGAATAAGTAGTATAAGGATTGCAGCCTCATTATATTCTATATGTTTTGTATTTCCTTCACTTTTCATTCTTGTTCAGTTCTTTTCTCATAGCTCATCAGAATTTTGAAGATTTGGACATCAAAATTCTTGTAATTTACTTTCTCTTGCTTCTATAAACTTTTTTGTAAATTCTAGAAATTCCATAGAAAATACCTCTCTGAAGACCAAGGAAATTTCCACAAGATTTCTTTCAGGAACATTTCCCCATTATTCCTTAAAAAGGAGAACAGACTCCTTTACAACAGACCATAAAACTCTTCCTAACTAAAGAGTCCATCCATGAAACCTGCAGATGCTCAAATAGTCTAATTTGTTTTTTAAATAGCCAATAAAAGAAACTGTTATATTTTCAGAGCTGAAATGAATGTTTAGACTGTACAGTGAATTGTATCTGACAAATTTACCTGCTTTGTTTCAGAACTGACAATACAGATATTTGGTCCTAATTCACCAGATATCAACCTTGGATATTTTGGTTTTATCATTTTGATGACTTCATCAGTAGGTGAAATGCAGTAACTAAAATGTCAGGATGATCAAAATAACCAAACCAAAATAACAAAACAATATAATATTTAAGTATAGTAAGAAATAACTTGAAGAATAACACTACTTCTGGTTAGTGTTCATTTTTTTCATTTCTATGCACAGTTGTGGTATTACCTTCTGCCAAAACAAAGAGAGGGATCTGCATATTGTTACCAAGTGTGCCTTCTCCATGCATGTCCACTGGGTCACCTGCGGAGTGTGGTCCAAATGTCCAGGCAGGTGTTTAAAAAATAATCAATTTGGGGAATTTAGCCTATTTTTCTAATCAAGGCACATGAGTGTCTGGGATCTTAAGTCTGGAGACATGATGTGCTGCGACTCCTTGAACCCTGCTCCCCCAGAGAGATAAGACAGACAAGGTTCTAATACAGAAAAATTCTATTTGTTGCAGGGATACATACACCATCTGAATCAGTGATTATGGGGTTAAGACATTTGAGGAGTGAGATGCAGCTCCCTGCCAGCTGCTGGGAGCAGCTTCTGCCAAGACAGAACCTGTGGGTTGGGGTGGAAAAGGGAGAACTGTAGAGGAGGTATGGGGTGGGGATCAAGGGGAGACCATGGCAGTGAAAGTTGTAGAGCTTGCCATGATTTGTAAGGCTGCCGGGGGAAGAGACAAGCAGAGGGAGGTGTCTGGGAGAGGCACAGTCAAACGGTGCTGGCCAAAGAAACATTTGGGCCCCTGGTGACATGCTCAGGGCCACTGTTGCCTTAAAGCTGCCATGCAACAGTGTTCTTGGCTTCCAGAGGACCTTCAGGACCAATCAAGAAAGTCCTGCTGGCCCAGCAACAGTGTGGCAAAAATAGAACAGGGAGGTTCCCTGAGGCAGAGTGAGGATTCCTTCTTCAAGGGAAGAGGGGAGTTTAAACAGTAATGAAAGAAGATTATTGGTAGTGGGAGCAGCCTGGCAGCTAGAAGAGTAGGAAGACTAGGAGGTGAACAGGAGAGAGAGAGAGAGTCAGAGACAGACACAGAGAGAGATATGGGGGAATGGTTACATTTCCTGGCCCATTGCAGAAGGGATGGGGACACCCCAAAGATCCAGTGTAGAAATCGAGGGTAGATATGAGGCAGACAGATGTGAGGAGGGGCACCTGACTGGGAGGTTTTCTAAAGCAGTGTAACACAGAGTGTCCATGTAACCCCATTCCAGAAACAAGACACAAACAGCAAACGGAGTCTGGAACAGTTATAGGGATTTTGGACAAAAGATACTGCAACGTCTACGTGGGTATTTGGATTCAAGGCAACAGTCTCTATGGGCGTTTGGATAAAGCTTCCTGGGTGTGTGAAAAGGGAGCAGGGCGGGAGATCACTTGGATATGTGGGGGACACTGGATGGAGGTCTTGGGAATTAGATGACAGGGTGGCAGGTACTGGGAGGAGGGCATGCCTTGGTCACTTCAAAGTGAGGACGATGGCCTGTACCGCTGAGAATCAGGGCACTTTACTAGACAGAAGGAACCCATGCTCCTGGTGGTTATGCAAGTAAAGATTAGAGATGTCCGAACGCGGTTCGGATGTTCAGTGTTTGGGACAAACTCGGCATGTTTGGTTGACTGAACCAAATGTCCGAACCAAACGTCTGAATGACCGAACAGTTTGGTTGAGTTTGCCGGTGTTCGGATGGGCAAAATGGGGTAAACAAGCCCAGGGAGGAAGAGGGGTGCCTGAGGAGCAGACTTCCTGGTGCCAGGGGTGGAGAGGCTTGGAATAGCAGCCTGCCTGCCCAGTCACAAGCCCTCTTTTCCTCAGACCACTGCCTTCGCAGGCTGCGATTCGCCATGGGCTAGGCTGTACAGAGCCAATGGGGCTCGTGGTAAGGCGGGCGCAGCAAGTAACAAAAGTCATTGCCCTCCCTTTCTTCCATTTTCTTCTGAGCTAGCCACTGATCCTGTCAGCAGGCATTTTCAGAAGTCTCCTTCTCACAGTAGTTTGTGTTCCTCACAATCCATTGCCATCCTCCTCCTATTTCACCCATTTCCACACATTTACCTCATAGTTTCATTTATTTAGATTAGATTAGATGGATTTAGGTGCTATTTTTATTTTTTAACTGTTCCTCTGTTCTTTCTCCCTACCCTCCATAGAATCCTTCCCTCCTCCCTGTATATATTCCATCCATGATTCCCTTCTCCTGTTCTTGGATTTATTTAGAGTAGGAGATTACATTGATTTAGATTTCATTTCAGTTTTGTACCCCTTCCTGTGTTATTTGTTCTGAGCCGTCTGTGTCCCCCCCACCCCCATCCCTGTGTAGATAGATAGATAGATAGATAGATAGATAGATGTAGGAGTTAGCTGAGCTATAGAGGGTAGGTAGAGATAGAGTGTACTGATTCAGATTTAATATTTTATACTGTGTTTGTAGCACTAGGCATTTGTAGATATTAGATACCTCTGGGAAATCTAAAGTCTGCTCCTGCTGTGCCAATGTTGCCATTGCTGCCTCTGGGCAATCCAATGTTTGATCCTGCTGTGCCAAATCCAATTCTGCCTCTGGGCAATCTAAAGTCTGCTCCTGCTGTGTCAATGTTGCCAGTGCTGCCTCTGGGCAATCCAATGTCTGATCCTGCTGTGCCAATGTTGCCAATGCTGCCTCTGGGCAATCTAAAGTCTGCTCCTGCTGTGCCAATGTTGCCAATGATGCCTCTGGGCAATCTAAAGTCTGCTCCTACTGTGTCAATGTTGCAAATGATGCCTCTGGGAAATCTAAAGCCTGCTCCTACTGTGCCAAGGTTGCCAATGCTGCCTCTGGGCAATCCAAAGTCTGCTCCTGCTGTGCCAATGTAGCCAATGCTGCCTCTGGGCAATCCAAAGTCTGCTGCTGCTGCCAATGCCGCCTCTGCTGTCTGTGTCAATGGTTCTGTGCCCGGGTAATCCAATGTCGGCTGCTGCTTCCTCTGCTGTCTGTGCCATGGGTTCTGTGCCCCGGAAATCCATTGTCCGCTGCTGCTGCCAATGTGTATCGATGCAGAGCTCAACTACAGACTCTCCAGGACTGGACCCTGAAACATCACATATTCCGACACACACACACACCAAAGACTATAGGATTTCAGTAGACTCCTCACTTCCTATGTAGCCAAGTGCTCTGAGAAAGATGGGATTTCATAGGTGAAATGACTGGGACAGAAAACCCAGCCACTCCAAATCCTTTCCCATCAGCCTGTAAGGCACGGCCAATAAGGGTTGTCCGGCACTGAGCCCTGGCTGGCCCTCTTCTGCTGCTGCTGCTGGTACTGCACATTAGCCATTTGTTCTGCATTCTTGTACACTGCCATAGCTCAGATGAGCATGCAATGACCAGCCCTTAGAGCCAATCCTCATCCCGAGGTTACCGATACAGTCAGATTCCCCTGGTCCACACCTAATTCTTTCCCCCAACATGTACATGGCATTCAGTTGAAAGACAGCTTGAACCCCATGCTGTGATGGGAGGGGTACAACATGGTGGCACTTAGAGCCAATCCTCATCCGGAGGTTACCGAAACAGTTGGATTCCCCTGGTCTGCACCTAATCCTTTCCCCCAACATGCATGTGGCATTCAGTTGAAAGACAGCTTGCACCCTCCAGGGCCACCAATGTTGGGAAGGGCACAACAGGTGGCGCTTAGAGCCAATCCTCATACCGAAGTTACTGAAGCAGTTGGATTCCCCTGGTCCGCACCTAATCCTTTTCCCAACATGCGCGTGGCATTCAGTTGAAAGACAGCTTGCACCCCAGTGCTGTGATGGGAGGGGCACAACATGGTGGCCCTTAGAGCCAATCTTCATCCCGAAGTTACTGAAGCAGTCGGATTCCCTTGGTCTGCACCTGTTTCAAGTCAGCTGCTATATGCCCACCAAGGCAGGATGCCAGTCCAGGACCCTGGCCTCCTGAAGCCACCGCTGTGGAGGATGGCATGGAGGGCAGGGAGGGGCGGGCAATGCCTGCCACAGCTGTGTCGATCCACAGGAAGGGTCCAGCTTGTGTCTCTTAGGACTGATTGACCCATGTTCAACAACTGCTGTTCACATGGAATGTTCACATCCAATGTCTGCTCCTGCTGTGCCATTGCTGCCAATGCCACTTCTGGGCAATCCAATGTCTGATGCTGCTGTGCCAATGTCGTCTCTGCTGTCTGTGCCATGGGTTCCATACCTGGGCAACTCAATGTCTGCTGTTGCTGCCAATGCCGCTTCCGCTGTCTGTGCCATGGGTTCTGTACCTGGGCAACTCAGTGTCTGCTGCTGCTGCTGCCTATGCCACCTCTGCTGTCTGTGTCATAGGTTCTGTACCCAGACAATCCAATGTCTGCTGCTGCTTCCAATGCTGCCTATGCTGTCTGTGCCATGGGTTCTGCCCCAGCAACCCAATGTCTGCTACTGGGTGGCCATGTGATTCACCACTGGGCAAGACGTGACCAAATGGCAGAATAGCTTGTTCAGATCACGAGAGTAGGACACAAGCCTGCATCCCCCGGCCAAGCAGGCATGCCAGCCACCGAACCCTGCCAGGCCTTTTCTGCTGCTCCACCTGCAATGCCCAGCTGAGCAGGGGTGCCAGCTACTCCAGCCCCAGGACGCACCATCAGGGTTCTGAAGCCATCATTCCACTCACAGAGAGCCGTCACATAGAACCCTTCTCCACTTTGGCCTTCAAAGTTCTCCAGCCACTCCAGCCCCAGGACCCACCCTCAGGTTTCTGAGGCCTATGTTACAGGCAGGGAGGGATGTCATATCACTGCATCAAGAAGCTGCCACTTTAACCCCAGGACCCACCATCAGGGTTCGGGCCATCATTCCGCTCACGGGGAGTTGTCATTCCACCACCTCAAGAAGCAGCCACTCCAGTCCCAGGACCCAAACTCAGGGTTCTGGGGCCTACATTCCAGGCAGGGAGGCCTGTCCATCCACATCATCCAGAAGCTATGGGGTGCTGCTGCTGGTGCTGCTACTGCTCAGGTTTGGGGCAGAGATAAACTCCACTGGCTGACAGGGGTGGTTGTTCCACTTCCACTCCCACCATCACCAGGGGCATCCTGCTGCTGCTGCTGCCACACACTCTCCAGAGCCCTCTCTGCCTGCCAGACCCACTCCACCAGCTCACCCTTCCAGTGCCCATAGAGCTCCAGGATCTCCCATTCCGCCCCATAGTATCCTGGAGGTGCCCTGCTGTCTGTCACCAGTTGAACCTGATGCAAGGCGGCTTTCTGCTTGAGAAGTCGCTTGAGCATCAGGAACATGGAGGAATTCCACCAGGTGAACACAACCTGCACCAGCTGGTGCACTGGGGAGCCTTGCTCATCCTGCTTTGCCCGGAGGAGGTCGCAGCCCATCAAACTCCATTTATGAAACTGCCTGCCAGCTTCCTCCCCCACTCGATCACGGAGCTAAGGGGGCCTGCCCCAATCCCCTTCTCCCCCAAGCCCAGAGTGTCCCTGAACACCAGGTGAAGAGATGCTGGTGAAGCGCCCCTCGCGGACTGCCCTCAATATGTTGGTAGTGTTGTGCATCACCATACACCCCTTGGTGAAGGGCATGCCTGGCATTACCCACTCCCTCACCATGGGTGGTCAGGGGTGCCTTGATGTTCCGAGAAGTGGTGTGTGTGTGTGTGTGTCAGCGTTCATGACTTCTGCCTGAAGCAGGGCCCACCTATACCCTGCTTCGGAACCCCTCCTGCCAGGCTTCGGCGGCAGCCTGACTCAGGGTGGTGTGTGAGGGCAGCTTAAACTGGAGGGCCAGGAAGCCAATCAGGTGCCTAAAACCCATGTNTGTGTCAGCGTTCATGACTTCTGCCTGAAGCAGGGCCCACCTATACCCTGCTTCGGAACCCCTCCTGCCACTGCCAAATGCTGCCTCCGGGTCCTGCCACCAGTACGTTGTCAGTCACTGCCAGGTAGGCATGGTGCACATTCCTACTTGACCACAGGTTGGCAGTGAAGTGGACAGTGGCACCCCCAGCCCCTGCCATCTGCTCCCTCACCCACTCCTTTAAAGTCCGGTACAGGGCTGGCACCACCTTCCAACTCAGGCTGGTGCTTGCAGGCCTCCATTTCTGATTGATCTATGCTGTGCTGGGTTGGGTTCTCCACTTTCTAAACACCATCAAGGCCAGGAGTTTCAGGCTGCAAGGTATCAACAGAGCAGCAGCAGAGACCCGGCCAGGACTCGGTGGCTGACCTGACACCCCTGCTTAGCCAGGCATTGCAGGCTGCCAGGCTTCGGCGGCAGCCTGACTCAGGGTGGTGTGTGAGGGCAGCTTAAACTGGAGGGCCAGGAAGCCAATCAGGTGCCTAAAACCCATGTCCTCGACCGCCGAGAAGGGCTGTCCATCGCGCACAATCCTTTCCCCCAACATATGCGTGGCTTTCAGTTGAAAGACAACTTCATTCCCAGTGCTTATGTGCTGATGGACTTGGCAGCTGCCCCCACCCGAGCTCCTCCATGGTGTACTGAGGAGGAGCGATACTGCTTCTACTGCTGTCAGCAGCTGTTAGAGCAGGATGCTTGACTGCTGATGGAGGTGGACAATTAGCCACTGCAAACCAGAACCCACTGGTGTCCACTGCCCCTGTCTGCCCACTTAGCAGCACAGCACTATGGCATACCTTCAGGTGCCTCGCCATAGCAGTTGTGCCAAGGTTGGTGAGCAACTGCCCATACTTCACCACCTTCTGACACAAACTGAACTGCACCTCCCTGCCTTCTTGCCCACACCGGGTGATGCACCGCTGACAGTGCTTCTTGGAGGGGAAGAACAGCACCAGACGTCTTCTCCTCAGGACTAGTGTCTGCCTCACTGTCCCCAATCAGAGTGGTGTCCTGCAAAGGGGAGTACTGGGACCCTGAGGCCGATGAACTGCCCACCATGCTGCTGCCACTCTCTCTGTGTCCCCTATAGCTGCTGCTGCTGCTCTTCTCCCTGCTGTCATTGCCCGGGTATTGGGCCCTGCCTCTAGCAGCCAGGGTGGGATCCACCAGCCCTGGACTTCTGGGGATCATCTCAATAATGGGGGTCAGGGACATTGGTGGCCCTGGAGGAACATCCTACCCTGAAGCACCTGCACCTGCTCCTGCAGCCACTGCAGCTGAGATAGCTGCAGCCTCCTGGAGTTCAGGCCTTCCAGTGCCCTGCATGGCAGTGGAGGACTCTGGCAGGAGGCATCGCTGAACCACACCCTGGCTAGTGCCACTGCTGGTAGCCTGTGAAGCCTGACTGCCAAAATCAGGCCTGTGCAGTTTGAGGCATGGTGATGGGCTTGGGCTGCTGCTGATGCCGCTCCACTGGCACAGTCCCTGCCACCTCTGCCATGTACACCATTGCCCTCCTTACGGGTACCAGAACAGATGGTGGCAGCTCCAAGTGTGCCAGAGATCAAAGCCCAGGCAAGATTTGACAAGTGGTTTGCTACTCACCCACATGGGGTCGCTCACATCAGTATCCTGCACCCAGACCAGTCCATGCTCATCTCTATCTTGTTGGTGGGGCCGCTGTCCATGGGGTCGTCCTGGAAGCTCAAGTCGATGGGTTGAGTGGAACATATGGGAGGAGCAGAAGATGGTGGCGACACAGCTCTTGGAGGGACGTGTAGCCAACCCTGTCCAACATGGCCAAGGGTCTCTTGTCCTGCCCACCAACCAGTGTCCCCAGTGAGTGAGTGTTCTCTATGGCAGGGGACATTTTCCCACTGCACCTCCTGAGACTGGGGGCCAAGTTGGTGGAGCAGTTGCTTTTCATCAAGTTGTCTGTCTGTCTGTCTGCTGCTACTGCTACCATAAGTTCTGCTCCTTCTGCTTCTGCTGCTGGGTCTCTGACAGCCAGCCCTGGTGCCACGGGCACAACCCAGGGTGCCAAGCATCAAGGCTTCCCAGTCTCTGCTGCTGCTGCTGCCACTGGGTCTCAGATGGCCAGCCCTGGTGCCACGAGCACTCCCAGGGGCCAAGCGCTGAGCTCGCCTGCCTGGACAAGCCAGGGTGCCAAGCATCAAGCTTCCTGGTCTATGATGCTGCTGATGCTGTGTCTCTGATGGCCTGCCGTGCTGCCACGGACACCTGCAGGGGCCAAGCGCCGAGCCTGCCTGCCCGGGCAAGCCGGTGTGCCAAGCGTCAAGCCTTCCCGGTCTCTTCTGCTGTTGGGTCTCTGATGACCTGCCATGCCACCACAGACCCCCCCTGGGGGTCCCTGGAGTGCCCCAAGCCTCATGGCAGGTCTGAACTCCACCAAACATTCAGTGAGGCTGAACTTTTTCAAACCAAATTACCGAACCCGAACTCGGTTTTTGAACCGAACTACCGAACGGCCGAACATCCGAACCGCGCTCTGTTCACATATCCCTAGTAAAGATAGCTTGACATATTAATTGCTCCTTAATCTACCTGCAAGCAGTTCCTGATTACTAACAGGACACTGCATGAGGGGATACAAAGAAGGGGGTTATCGAAGTCATCATGATTCCAGCTAGCATCACATTCCACGTGGGTGCCCAAGACTGCTTCTTTTTTAGATTGCACAAATAAGGGGTGGTGGTGTTGCGTGTGTTAGGTTCTTCCTAACAATATGCAGAGCATTTGGTACAAGAAATATACTCAAAAAGAGGTTTCTGCTTTATGCTCATCCACAGAACTGGCCATTTGTTTCCCTTTGGTTGAACTAACTTCCTAATGAGTTCTGCATGCAAATCTCTTACTGATTCAAATACATTTACAAATGCCAATTTCCTAACTAATAAGTGACTCTCCATAATATGTTGATTTGAATTAGGCCACAAAATTGTCAAGGCCTTTTATTCATAAAGTCCTCAGCTGTGCTGTTGTTCTTGAGTTAGTAATTACAGTATAAACTTAACACCTGGCTTATTTGATTGATTGTAATTAAACTGCAGGGACACTCTTAAGAACTGTATCATTTACAGATTTTACTGTTCTAGTCTTGTAGCCAAATTTATTCAGGAAGCAAACACTCTCTTTGCATTCCAATTTATTCAGGAAACAATCCTTTCCACTCAATAGTATGAGATGAAGTAACATGTCCCCGATAACACCAAGGTTCTTCTGTTCTTCTCATGTTATTACTCTCCCGCTCTCTTCTTCCTGTGCTTGATTGAGGATGATGGTAACTTCAAACTGAGGGGTTGTAACACAATAACCTTATTCTGGATATGGATTGCTTATGGATCCAGTCCATATATCACACTGCTCACAGGTTTGCATCCCAATGTCTGTTAATTTGAAGTAAGAATGGGAAACCACTGGCTTTTGTTCCAGTCCATGAAGCAATCCATGGGCTAGATGGAGCCTACACCAAGAAAGGGAAAAGAGCACCGGGGTGGGACCATGTAGGATTCTGGAGTCATACCTGTTGGAATGTGCAACAGACACAAGTAAAAGCTCATTTCAAGCCATGCAAGCTCAATATGGGGCTTGTTCAGTAGAGGGAGGGTCAGGGGATGAAACAGTATTTTTTCTCTTTGTCTCCTCTCTTCTTCTCTCTCTGTCCTTCATCTTGTCCCGTGCAGTCTGTACAGTATGGAAGCATGTCTTCTGAGTTCCTAGTAAAGTTCTGTTTCAAAGAAACTGCTACTGTGTGTTATTCAGCAGAAATCTAACTCTATAATAATACCTATGCAGGGGTTACTTGGCTGGGTGGTGGTGGTGAGGGACTCTGGAGATTGAGAGTGGGACCAGATTTACCAGGCTGGTGATTTAGAACATGCTGGGATGTGAGGGGGAAGGGAGTCAGGGCCTCCCTGAGAAGTTGCCAGGGCCAGGTGGTGGGCATGTGAGGAATGCACACCATTAATCTTTCCGTTCACTTTAGTAGTTTAATATGCCAATGATCTGATAAAGAATCCAAAGTGTCCATTGAAAAGGAAGACAAATTATTGTAAATCTACACTACTTACAAAGGGATGATATTTTAGAGTGAATGGAATCAATCCTATGCCTCTCATGTGCCACATGGATCTGTGCGCACGCACGTGCAAGCAAACCATGCACATATTTATAGAGAACATATTGTGTCACACGCATATGGGACCTACGGAGATACCGTGCGGATCCCATGAAGATCCCATTTGGGATTGCAGCCATTATACAGGGGTAAAATTTTGTTGTAAAATTTGATAAGAAAAGGCAGGTACTGACTTTTTACTTTTAGGCCACTTGCCCATGTTACCACGCAGCTGAATCTCCCAGTGCAAGATAACTTTTCTGTTATCATCTCTTTTCTTCCTAAATATTTGAAACATTTTTATTTCCTTTTATGTCACACTAACGCCACTTGCCCATGTTACCATGCCACCAAATCTCCTGGTGGGGAAGTCTCCTAATGGGGGATCTTATGGTGCACTGTACACGCAACGGTTTGTAATCAGCCGCATCTTGTGACTTTTTTTCTATCAATTGACAGGGAGACGTTACAATCGATAGAAAAAAAGCTGCAGGACATAGCTGATTACCAGCGCTCACAAGAACAGAGTGCCATAAGATCCCCCATCGGGAGACTTCCCCACCAGGAGATTTGGTGGCATGGTAACATGGGCAAGTGGCGTTAGTGTGACATAAAAGGAAATAAAAATGTTTCAAATATTTAGGAAGAAAAGAGACGATAACAGAAAAGTTAGGAGACCTAATTAATGGAGAGAAAATAAACAGAGTACAAAAGCACTGAATTGTTTAAATACTTATTTTGCTTTAGCCCTGTCTGGAAATGGTTCTTGCAAGGAGTGATTAATTATGTTGGGAGTAAATGAACAACAGGGGCAAAAAGATATCAACACTGATAAGGAGCAAGTAAATAAACATCTGCATCAAATTAATATTTTAAATCAGTGGGGACTGTTTCACAAGAGAGGGAATAAGGAATTAGACAAAGAACTCTCAGAGCAAGCAGGATCCATTTTGGAGGAATCCTAGGAGATCCTTGAACTACAGGTATCACATCAGTTGTAGCAAAAATGGATCTGGTAACCAAGAATAGATCATGTGACTATTGGGAAAGCATCCTTGCAAAATGAAGAATTCACCATGGGTTTCCAGGAAATGGAACACATCAAATTAATTTTTATCATATTTTGATAGGATAAATGCCACCCTACAACTTTAAGGTGGGATAGGATTTGTAATCCCCCCCCCCACACACAAAAAAAGAAAAGCAAGGAAGGGAAGTGCAGCATAGCATGACCTTAGACAAGCAGGAGCTAATGGATCTGATGCCTCGTGGCTTCCCACCTTCATGAAAGTGAAAATGTTCTTGTGAGACACAAGAATGCTAATAAATTAAAGGTTACACCATTCATGCAACTGCTACAGATATGGAGGTTGATCAGACTGAGTGGACCAACTGTTTGCCCAAGCTGCCAATTTGGGGTTGGGGAGGAATTTTACCATGAGCTGTTATTGGCCCAAACAGCCACGGGATTTTGCTTTCCCTGCAATCCATATCCATATCCATATTTATTTATACCCCGCACTCTTTCCGAAGACTCGAGGCTGCATTACAACATAAGAAAATACATTTATGGGCAATCCACACAGGGAGCCCAAGTCATTGTCACATAAGCATTTACATAATATACAATCTCAAAAGCACAATAATATAACACAATACTCAATATACAATCTCAATATCACAAAAAACAACAATTCTCAATCCACCCCCTTATGACTCACCCAATGTCCCATTCTATGATCTCCCCCACCACAACGGGG
>QEPC01011113.1:3887945-3899998 GCA_003113815.1 Sphenodon punctatus | reverse complement strand
GCAGGTAGTCCACGACCCCCAGCAGCAGCCACCAGCACAGCAGGGGAGCCCGATGGAGAAGTGGCTCCAGGGATGCGCTCAGCAGAGTGGTAAGTAGGCTGAGTGCAACACAGCCGCCGGTGCAGGATTTAAATCCCCCGGCACTTCCGGCCGCCGACGCCGCGGGGGGAGAGGGAGGGGGAGCCAAGCCAGTCAACGTCCCCTCATGTTCTCTTCCCTCCGCAGGTAGTCCACGACCCCCAGCAGCAGCCACCAGCACAGCAGGGGAGCCCGATGGAGATGTGGCTCCAGGGATGCGCTCAGCAGAGTGGTAAGTAGGCTGAGTGCAACACAGCCGCCGGTGCAGGATTTAAATCCCCCAGCACTTCCGGCCGCCGATGCCGCGGGGGGAGAGGGAGGGGGAGCCAAGCCAGTCAATGTCCCCTCACGTTCTCTTCCCTCCGCAGGTAGTCCATGCCCCCCAGCAGCAGCCACCAGCACAGCAGGGGAGCCCGATGGAGAAGCGGCTCCAGGGATGCGCTCAGCAGAGTGGTAAGTAGTGCAATGCCTTTACCTTTTTGTGTGATGCTTAGATTCCCAGCAAGGTGTGTCCAGTTATAGTTGGTGGTGGTTAGTTGATTAGATGTAGCTTAACCCTTGCCTTTTCTCATTAAAAAAATCACACATAACGTCTCATGGGGTACATTTGTACCCCAAGCAGTTTTTCGCCTGTGGCAGAAAAAAGGGGCCAAACTTTTTACTTTTTATTGCTTTGTCCTCGCAGTCAATGCCCTGCACACATACACACACACACGAACACATGAGACAATCTCTTTTATGGGGAATATTTGAACCACAAGTGCATAACAAATAACCAACCAAAGTCAATTTCTTGTTTACAAGCATCATTTTTTATTCAAACTGTAGAATATTGATTTATTAAACATTACCTACGTATCTAGAAAAATATCAAAACCATTAAAGACAGAAATATTAACCCTTTAAAATCAATTAACATACAACTTTGAAAATATGCGAAACTGTAAAAACTCAATGTAAAAGCGGATTGATTTGCAAATCAAACAAATCTACCAACAATTGGCCCTTAATTTCTTACACCTCAACAAAGTGGTGTGGTGGCTTTTACAAACAAACTCGACACATTCCTCACTTTTTCTGTCTACAGTTCTTGGGCAAAGGTGGCAGCGGCAAAATGAGGGCCCAGCCTGGTGTGGTTTTACATGTGCAAGTTTGTAGCCCAACATGGCCAATGCCTGTTTTGTCTGATTTATGAGATGATGCGTATCTGCAATTTTGTGCCTGATATACGCATCAATTAATTGCTCCCCTAGCTGGCACAGGAAAAGGCACCATCTTACTTTGGCATCCTTTAAGTTCCAGTTTGGGTTGTGCAACACCTACAAAATAAAACTGGCAATGGCAGTCATATCAAGCATGTTATAAAAGAGGGTCACTGGCCACCGGTTTGTTCTTCTCTTGCAGCTGTATGTATTAGTCAGATGGTCCAGGTTATCAACACCACTTTTTGTGGCATTATAATGCCACAAAGGGGTCTATCTTTATCACTCTCATACATGCACAAGCACACAATTATAATTCTATCCATCCATTCCCTTTATCTCAACAACACAGTAGGTTTCCAATCATGACTGATAAATAAAAGCTTGCATACCTTAAAGCCACTTGCATACCTCCACCAACTGTAGTTGGTCCAATGAAAGATATCACGATGCTACTTTGGGTGTTTTCAGACGTGACGGGGTGGCTTTGCCCCATCCTGAAAACAACTCAGAGATTCCCCGCCGGGATCACCCAGACACGGCAAACAGATGTGCCGGGGATCCCGGCGGGGAATCAGGGAGGGGGCGCAGGGCCACGCGGCGCAACATGGGGCCGCATGGCCCCGCCCCCTCCATGCTCCCTCGCTGCCCGCCCTCTGGGGAGACGGGCAGGCGGCAAGGCCAATGCTGCCACAGCGTCAGGCCGGTTTGACCACGGCCTGGAATCCCGCCGGGGATTCCGGGCCGTGATCGCCGTCCAGACGTTACTTTTTTTTGGTTCTGGCCAGGAATCACTTTCACCATGCTTCTGGGGATTTTCACGCCGGGAGCCCGGGAAGCGTGGTTGAAATTGACCCCATGTGGGCATTCAGCGTGGCGAACATCTGGCGGCCGCCAAACAGACGTGCAGGGCACAGTGACCACATGTAGGTATTCAGCGTGGTTCACTGTGATCTCGTCACGTCTGAAAACACCCTTTGTCTCTATAGCTCATATTTGGGACCAACTTGGCAACCTTACTTTCTCTATACAAATAACTGAAATAACTAAACAAAACAAAAACCTCAGGAAAAAAATTAGACAGGCTACCTGGAAAAAAAAAATCCCAAACCTGGATATTTGAGTACCCCATTCTGGTACTGGATATCATTGCTTATTTGAAGGGCAACCTGTCATTGTGAATAATTCCTGCAAATAAAAAACCTACTACCCATTTCAGTTTCAATAAGAGAATTTAATTATCAGTCATGATGGGAATCCTACTGTGTTATCGAGATAAAGGGAATGAATGGATAGAATTATAAGTGTGTGCTTGTGCATGTATGAGAGTGAGAAAGAGAGACCCCTGTCCTTATGCTTTCTCTTCATGATTGCTTCTGACATAAAGGATCATGATTTATTTTAGGTCTTAGTAATGAATGACCTGAGCTAGACCAGAGTTAATCACTATGATTCTAAAATAAAAATGAATTATATTTCAAAATCTTTCCCCTCATCTATAAATTTCCTTTACAGGTAACTAAGTTTATGCAGTTCTTTCTGGTATAGGCAGTTGCATCTATACGTTTGTATTAGAATAATTATTTTTATTTTTAGTTGACCATTTTTCATTTTCTGCAGATAATGGAGGCATTTTTTTTCAGATTGATTTGGCTATTTGAAATCTTTCTCCCAGTGGCCACGATCCCAAACCAGGCTTGCATGTGGCACAATGTCTCTGCAATGGGTGTACAGGCGGTTTGCACACATGTGTATGTGGACTGCACAGCACATGCAGGGCATGGGATTGCCCTCCTTTGTCTATATATTTCTAGATGGAAGATTGTTGAAGATATTTCTGAAAATCTTGTAGTGTGTCTGGGAAAGCCCTTTTGGCAGTGGCATTTAGCAGAGAAAGCTCACTGCCCTAGAGAACTTGTGGTGCAACAGAAGATTTTTTTTCTTTTTTTAGTGAAAGAGAAATGTTCTTTTGGTGTTTTTATTGTTGTCAGGGAATTCTCTTTCCTCATGTGGCTAGTAAACAATTGAGATAAGTGAGAGAACTACATAAAGGGCTTTGAGAAAGAAATTGAGCTATAAGTTCACAAAGCTTTTTTTCTGAAACTGCTATTAGGTAGAGACCTGAGACCAAATTTAGCCTCCTACAGATGGGGCCATAATATATCCACCATGTGAGCCCTGCTAATGCCTTGTTTTGAAGTTCCTTCCAGAACAAGGAGCTGCACATGAAGAAAAAAAAAGTCTGAGCTATAGAGCTTCTGGGCCAGCTTCCTGTCAAATCTCTTACATCTCCCTTCTGCTTACATTAATTCTTTGGCCTCTGAATCACCAGGGGTCCCAATTTCATAACTGATTGTGCCCATGGAAGCTGCATACAACTTTGCTTCTGATAAAACTTTATATATTTGAAAACTCTAATCATATACACCCCCAAGCCTTCTATTCTGGAGGCTGAAGCCTCTTAAATCCTTCAACCCTTCTTATAGGTTTTATGTTTCAACTTCTAACTAATTTCCATTGGTCTCCACTATGGCTGAAGTGAACAAAATATTTGCTGCTCATGAGAAGTCTCCTAATTTTTGGAACTGGGGTCAATTTCCCATCGATTTCCTGATGCCCAACTATTTTTTTCAGTAAATAAAATATTATATTATATTATATTATATTATATTATATTATATTATATTATTATTATTGCACATGTGCAAAATGGCCACTGCCCTCAAACAAAGTGGTGGCAATAGCATCACCATAATTTTAGGTAAGGGCAGAGACTGTGCATGTACAAATTGACCATCAGGCCATTGTGCATATGCAGTATTAATTATTAATTATTAATTGCTATTTTTGACTGGGAATTTGGTTGGGCATTGAGAGGTTTTTGGCTTGTCTGGAACTGAGAAATGGGGATTTTGAAAAGATTTCTCATTTGCCTATCTGTATTAAAGGCTGGCTTGAAGCCACAAGGAGCTAAGAAGATCATCTGCTCTTTCCACCCTTTCCACCCATGCCTCTGCTTTCTGCTCTGCCTGCTCTTGGATATTCTGTGCCCTTCCCTGCACATTGCATGCTCCTCGACTGACTCTGCCTTCCTTTGTTTGGATTTCTTTTGCCCTGGACTCTGTTCGTGTTAGCCTGAATTTTCCTGAAACCTGTTCCTCTGCACATTGTCAGTACTGTGTCTGTCTGCCCAGCCCCATGGTCCATGGGCTAGTCCTGAGCCAGTGCAAGATTCACAGAAACGATCCTGCAGCAGCTCTCCATGCCTGATCCTGATAGGATTTTGGCCCTAATTCCAAGCACTTGCCTATGCCCCTGACAGGACCTCACCAGAGAGTTTGAGTTCTCCAATCTGCACTAGGGTTTTTGCTGGCAATCTTAGGTATTTTACCATGGATGCAATACACACTGTGGGGGGATACATCACAATTTTGAAATTCTGAAGCTTAGTTTGGTGCTTAATTGAGAGAGATTTTGAAAATTCACTCCATATTTGGACTGCTGTGCATTCAACAATTTGGCAGGCAAAGTCTCTTTTGGAAATGAGTCTTAAGTCACTTTTGAAAATGTTACCACACATATAATATCAGAATTAGAAATACGATTGTGCAAACATTAGCATTTAAAGGCTCCTGAAAATGGAGTGCCATAAAAATCAGATGCTCCCCCTCTACCCTATTGCCTGTGGTTCTGGTTTAACAGCTTATGCAATGTGGACACCGTAATAAAAGTCTAATACTAGAATGGTAAAAAAACAATACAAATGAATAACTAAATAAAGAACCCTAAAAAATTCCTTCTCAATCCTTTCAGCATTTATTTTTGAAAGATAATATAGCTATGATCCATACTAAGCCTTGAGAAGCCTAAATATTGCTTTTAAAAATTGTTTCGGCTAGGTAAGATGTTCACCAATAATGTTATATATCAGTCCTCTCTGATTTCTTTGATATCTTCCAAAAGCTGTTGTAGCTCTTTTATGTAATATTGATTTCCTTTTTCAGTAGTTACATATAGATTGTGACACATTTTGAAGTTTTCCTTTTTAAATAACTTTTCATTTTGAGTGAAGAAGAAGAAGAAGAAGAAGAAGAAGAAGAAGAAGAAGAAATAATTAAAACATGGGAGAGGTAATTAATGTTCAGTCTGGTTCCACTAAAAGATTAACAAAAGAGGAAGAAACAAGATGCCTAATAACTAAAAAATCATTTCTTTCAAATGGGAAATTTTGTTAAAAATAAGCAGTTTTGGTAGGAGCCCCAAATTAGGTATGCACAGAAGGCACATCATTCATTTTGGTTTTCGTTTTCATTTGCAAAATTTTCTTCATGCTTGTGGTTTTCCATAAAGGAATCTACCATTTTTATTATTTTTTCATTTTAATTAATTATATATAAGTGAGATGGAGAGGGTTCCTAGGTGTTGGTTTTTCTCATGCATCCATGTGCTGGGCCGTTTAGGATTCTGACAGGTAGGGCCTTGGGGGAGCAATTGGGAGGCTGGCAGTTGGTTTCGTTTGGGCCCAGGGTGGATTTCCTCAGTGGGTGCTCCTGCAGCTTGAGCAGGAAAGAGATGCCACGCCCCCCACTTTACTTCTTTGGTGCCTGGTGCAGTGGCCAGCGTCTCAGATAAGGGGGCATTCAGTTTCCCCCATTACTTTAATTGGCAGTCTGTGTCATCCCTAACAATGGTGCTGCCTACATTGTTTAGATCAAAGATAGGGGGTTTGGTTAGACCAGTCCTTAGGATCTATGAGGCTAAGTTGTCCGTGCAACTCTGCTATGGGGCTCAGGTTTGGGGATATTCCTATTCAGTAGTCAAACTTTTAGAGACACTTCAAAATAAATATTTACGTGTCCTTTTGGGAGTTTCACCAGAAACCTCTGCAGCATTGCTGAGATTGGAGATTGGGTTAAAATCAATGGATGTGAGAATCATAAGCCTATTATTATGTTTCTGGTTGAAAATTTATCATTTTGGCCTGGGATCACTACCTAGATTATGTCTTGAGGAAAAGATGAGTTTAATTTGGCATAAGATAGACCCCTGGTGTCTAGGGGTTGAATGGAAAGCTAACTCTAAGAATACAGTCCGTGCAGATTGAAGTTACATTAGGGCACTTTAGGGGTACTCCTTATTCAGAACGATGGTGTATTTGTGGTTTGGAGCAGGTAGAGGATCAGTTCCATTATCTTCTTGATTGCCCTATTTATGACCATCCTAGGTGTTGATTATTTAAGATGGTTGAGCTGGTTATAAGTAGACCTTGCCGCCAAGACCTGCTGTTTTTATTGATTGATAACAAGGAATATATTACCCAGGTAGTTGCATCATTTGCCATAGCAGCAATTTCTTTGAGAAGGAAGTGGACAGGAAATTGATCTGGTTATATGTTGATATGCTTGTTATTTATTGATTTTTTTCTGAGAGAATATATATATATATTATTATTTGTGTTTAATCTTGTTGGTCAAGAGTTGTCTTTCTTTGTCTGTCAATACTTGTCAAGGCATTTTTCCAGTACAAATAAACTTATTTACTTACTTACTTTAATTTAAAGGGTTGGTGAGAATCTGGGCCAGGCAATGCCCAGGGGACCTGGTAAGTTTCCCCAGAAGGGGCGAGGGACAGCTGGTGAGTGTCCAGGGCCTTCCAGGTGCCCTCCATGAGGGAGGGACCTGGTCTCTCACATGGATGTTGAGCCTCTGCAGGATGAGGAGGACAGGCCACTGTTGTTGTCACTGCATGACAAATTAGGGGAGGGGGTGAAGAGATGATTCAGCACTTAGCAGCTGCTGTAGTAATTATTGCTGAAGCAAGGACAGCTAGGAGTCTGCGGTGATTCCTGCCTCAGTTGCCAACACCCCTGTTGTGGACTCCTCGGCACAGCCAGAGGTTCAACATGGGGAGGAGCAGGTGCAGGTTGAAGATCCTCTCCCTGTGGTTATAGTGGAGCAGCCTGAGTTGCTGATGAAGGGACTGAGGGGCTTCGTTGTGTAGGATGGAGGAGGGTCTCTTCATCTCTTTCCAGGGAGAGGGCACCAGAACCCAGGAATCCTTGGAAACAGCTAAGAGAAGGGTTTCTAACCCAGTGCAGGATTTGTCAAACTGAATGCCGGCATTGGAGAGGACTATTAAAGAGCTGGTGGTGAAGTTGCCAAAGCCGCAGCCTACTGTTGTGGTTCTCCAAGGAGGTGATACTTCAGGAGTGAAGTCAGGTGAGTTAGGGTGCAGGTGGCAGACTGGGGGGGAGGGGGTCAGGTGTGTCGTCCCAAGTATGTGGTTTGGTTCAACACACCCAGGCACACGCCAGCTGTGGTGGGTGGCAGAGATTTGCCTGGAAGGGTAAGTGGGTTCCCTGGCCTGGGCAGGAGTCTTGCTCATCACTGTCACCTTATGGGCAGGCAGCAGAGGCAGCAGTTTGTGGGCAGCCTTTGTCATCTGCATGCCCCACAGGGCAAGCTTGTGCTGGTCAGCACATGGCAGGCTGTATCTTAGCTAGGGCATCTTGTGCTGGGCAGTTACCACCATTGATGCAAGGTTGTATGGGGCAGCAGTTAGTGTGTTGGTGTCATGCCAATTAGTTGCAGGCAGGGCAGTCAAGTGCACAGGTGGACCAGGGTGACTGCGAGTCAGCCTCACGTCTGTTGTTGCAGTGCACAAGCAAAGAAGCAGTCCCAACTCAGGCGTGGGTACATAGTTGTGTCAGCTCCCATTGGTGCTCACCTCCTTTAGTCTACTCAAGAGAAGATTTTGAGGGGTGAATGATGCTTCCAGTGTCCTGAGGAGTGATAGCAGGCATGTGCTGGTAAAAGGGGGAGTGGCAGCTGTTAAAAATCTTTCAGTGTTGGAAGGGCATAAACCAGTGGACAGTGGTGCCTTCCCACAATTGTGTGGGAAGTGTTCGGTTTGTGGTGGCCCCTAACTGTGCAAAGCTCAAGAACTTTAACAAGTTTAAACAGGGCAGGCAGAGATCATCGTCACATGGCAATCCGGGTAGTGGGGGAGGGAAGGACCCCAACCATGACGAAGCCTTAGAGTTAACGCTTCAGGAGTATCCTGATAAAGAGGTGCTAATTTATCAAGTTACGGGTTTTAGGGATGGTTTCTGCATACCTGCTGTAAGTGTTACCCCTCGCAGAACTGCAGCAAATTTAAAATCTGTGAGAGATCTTGAGCACATGGTTTACACCAAGCTCATGAAGGAGCATGCTGAGGGATGCATGGAAGTCCCTTTTGACTATCCCCCGCTGGACAACCTCCACATATCTCTGCCAGGTGTGTGACCTAAAAAGGCCTCTGGGGAGTTTAGGCTTATTCACCACTTTGCTTATCCTAAGGAAGCGTCAGTGAATTATGCTACCCCTGGTGAGTTATGATCGGTGCGTTACACCTCTTTTGACGCAACAGCCAAAATGGTGTGGAGGTGCAGGGTTGGTGCCCTGCTGGCAAAAGGTGATATCAAATCGATCCAGTCCACCGTAGCAACTTTCACCTGCTAGGATTCGCCTTTCAGGGAACTTTTTACTTTGACAAAGCCATGCCGGTGGGTTGTTCCATCTCTTGCACAGCCTTTGGGAAGTTTAGTTCGATGCTGGATTGGCTGGTCAGGAGGCAGCCTAGACTGCAGCAAGTCATCCACTATATGGATGACTATCTGTTTGTGGGAAGGGCTGGAACTGGGATATCTGAGTGGCTATTGCGGCTGCTTCAGGATGTGGCTAGGGAATTGGGAGATCCTTTAGCTCCAGAAAAACAGAAGGGCTGGCGACTCCCCTGGCATTTTTAGGGATAGAAACGGTTAGAGAATGTTCATGGCTTCCTGATGAAAAGATAGCTGGATTGAGGGAGGGAATTAATGTTTATCTTCGGGCTCCCAAAGTGACTGTTAAACAGTTGCAATCATTGCTTGGGAGCCTCAACTTTCCTTGTCATGTTGTAGCTTTGGGACAGGCTTTCTGTCGAGACTACATGAGAAGGTTGTGAGTAACTTTCCTCCTCATTACCACCTGAGGATATCAAGAGAGATAAGGGTAGATGTATTGACATAGGCTTACTGCCTATCCAAGTTCAATGGAGTGGGATTTTGGAGACAGTACTTTTTATTGGAGGCTGAGCTACAGGTTCAGTTGGATGCAGCAGGTGCCCTCGGCTTTGGTCTTTACTTCAGGGGGCGGTGGTGTATGGACAGGGCTCCGATTCTTCTGCAAAAAAAATTCTGAAATTCTGCGACCCAAAATGGAAAATTCTGCGACCCAAAATGGATACTTCTGCGACTCAAAATGGATAATTCTGCGACCCAAAATGGAAAATTCTGCGACCCAAAATGGAAAATTCTGCGACCCAAAATGGAAAATTCTGTGACCCAAAATGGAAAATTCTGCAACCCAAAATGGAAAATTCTGTGACCCAATAAAGTTACAAAACCAGTCTAGTAAAATTAAAAATGAGTTCTTTAATAGCAGTAATGACATCTTTATAATTAAAACAAAACATTTATTTACATATTTGCATTAACACACAAAAACCAGGAAACCCACCCACGAAAACACACGAAAACCAGGCAACCCACCCACGAAAACACACGGCAAAGGAGGCAACCCACCCACGAAAACACATGGCAAAGCAGGCAACTCACCCTCAAAAACACATGGCAAAGCAGGCAACCCACCCACAAAAACACATGGCAAAGCAGGAAACCCACCCTCAAAAACACATGGCAAAGCAGGAAACCCACCCACGAAAACACATGGCAAAGCAGAGTGCACAGCGGGACACCCCCCCCACACACACATTGTAAAAAGCAGAGGGGCAGCAGGCCCCCCCAAAAGTAATAAGCAGAGCGGCAGCGGGACCCCCTCCCCCCCCAAACTAATATAAGCAGAGCTGCAGCGGGACCCCTTCCCCCCAGCAAACTAAAAAGCAGAGTGGCAGCAGACACCCCCCAGCAAACTAAAAAGCAGAGCGGCAGAGGACCACCCCCCAGCAAACTAAAAAGCAGAGCGCGCAGCAGAACACACCCCCAACCACCTACTTACCTTATGCTGGAGTGGCGATCCCTGAGTGGCGGAGGCAGCAGTGGCGGCGTGGTTCCCAGTGGCGGCAGTGTGGTTTCCGGCGGCAGCGGCGATCCTAGTGGCGCCGGCGGCGATCCCAGCGGTGGCGGCGGTGATCCCAGCGGCGGTGGCGGAGGCAGCAGCGGAGGCGGTGGCGATCCCAGAAGCGGAGGCAGCAGCGGCAGTGGCGGCAATCCCAGCAGCGGTGGTGGAGGCAGCAGCTGGTCCTTGATTGGCTGGTCCTTGGCTGTCCTTGATTGGCTGGTCCTTGATTAGCTCACTGCCAAGGAAGGGAAATCCCATGGGGATTTCGCCAGTTTCTTCGAGAATCCTGCCTAGGGCAGGATTCTGCGCACATTCCGTGAATCGCGGGAGCGCGGAAGACTCGGGGCCCTGTGTATGGAGCGATGGACTAAGGAGTGGATTAAGACCGGGGTGACTAGGGTTTAGAACATTGCTTGAACTGTTCCCAATAGTAGTTGCTATATTTATTTAGGGTAATACATTTGCTAACAAAACAGTCCATTTCTGGTGTGACAACATGGCAGTAGTGCATGTGGTTAACACCTTGTTGTCTAGAAACCATTGGGTAATGAGACTTGTGAAGGCATTTGTTTTAAAATGCTTTCTCAATAACATTCTTTTTGTAGCAAAGCACGTGCTGGGATTAGACAATGGTATTGCAGATGCCCTATCTCGATTCCAGATCAACCATTTTTGTCTTTTGGCTCCAGCCATGTGCGAGACACCAGGGATTCTACCACCAGACTTGTGGAGCCTTGGTTTATAGACTTGTTCAAGGCAGTTCAGGGTTCACTGGCTCCTAGAACAAGGGTTGCTTATGAGGGGGCATTTAAGAAATTTCAGGCTTTCTGGCTTGGAAAGGGCTGCAGTTTGGGTTTTCGTATTCCAGACTCTCACTTGATTCAGTTTGGTTTAGTGCTTCACCACAAAGGTCTTTCCTCGGGAACTATAGCGAGCAAGTATTGTGCTCTATAATTAATGAGTGCGTTGGCTGAGTTCCCTGTGCCCGAGCAGAGTTTTTATACTAAGTACATGTTGGAAGGTTGCGCACAGCAGCAAGGAGCCTTCCTCTTCTCCTCCCCATCATCCCAGGTAAAAGACTGCTGCCTTCAAGAGGAACCCTACCTCCCAGGCTGCGAAAAGAGGGAACAGGCTGTTAGGTAGCCGTTAGGTGAACGTTAGGTGACCAGGAGGTGTAGGGAGCCCCCCCCACTCCAGAAGCCCCTCAGACGTATTGCAGAAGCTGGTGGCAACTTGGATGTGCATCCTGGAATGAAGTCCTTGAAAGAGCATCTTTTCCCATTATTATCATTATTATTATTGTAATTTTATTTTTTTTACCTGGTTTAGGGACTGAACCCCAGTCCATTAGATTAAGGGGAACAGTGGGGTAGTTGGAGAATGGCCTTTGGTATTGGGACCTCAACCCCAGTGGGGGAGAGGGGGAATTGGATTATGGAGGGGGAAGGTTCTGAGGTGAGGCATCCTGGTGTGAGGAGGGGGGAAAAACCTTGGAGAGGACCACCTGGTGGCAGCAGGTGGTGGGGATTGGGGGGAAGTTTTATTGGGGGTGAGGGGAGGGGCTCCCCTGAGGCCTGGGCAGGGAAGCTGGTGGTTGGAGTCAGGCTAGAGTGGTGGTGAGGGTAGGGCTGATGCGAAATCAGCTGTTACCGCTCCGCGATTCCATTCCTAA
>QEPC01011113.1:3875996-3887845 GCA_003113815.1 Sphenodon punctatus | reverse complement strand
GATGTGCGGAATAGGGGTTTCCGTCGGTAAAAGCTGCCGCGGCGGTATGCCGCTACAGCCCTAGGTGAGGGTGGCGAAGCAGCCATGGGAATCGTTCTGGGGCAGGGGAGGAATGGTCATGGGGGGGCAAAGAGTACGGGTGGTCCAGGGACCAAGGTGCTTGGTGCCTATTACCAGAGTCTCCCCCCCCGCCACCCGATGAGAGAATGGATCAAGGTCTGACATCCCTCTGTTCAGAGCTGTTGCTGTTGAACGTGAGGTCTGTGGCTAACAAAGCACTAGTGATCCGGGACTTAATCCTGGATCGGGTTGCAGACCTTGCATGCTTCATGGAGACCTGGCTGGATGGGGAGGCAGACCCGATTTTGGTGGACCTAGTTCTGACAGGATACTCTGTGCAGCACCAGCCTCAACTTGAGGGCCCGGAAGCGGTGGGGGGGAAAGGGGGTAGCTATGTTTTTAAGGAGTCCTGGACTACTAGGAGGTATCCAGTGCAGTCTATTCCAGGAATTGAGGCTTGCCACATGGTGTTTGATTTGGAGGAAAAAATTGGGGTGTTGCTGGTGTACCGGGCTCCTTCCTGCCCAGTGGCATCCCTCTCCATTCTAGCAGAACTGGTGATGGAGATGGTGTCGCACTCCCCAAGGACCTTGGTCCTGGGGGATCTCTTCATCCATGTTGGCATCGGCCTTGCAGGGGCAGAGCGTGAGTTCATGGCTGCCATGGCAACCATGGGCATGCCCCAAATGGTCAATGGCCTGACACATGAGGGGGGGGCATATGCTCGACCTGGTATTCTGCTCTGGCCTTGAGGTGGGTGATTCAGTAGTGGGGGAGGTAGTTCTATGCTCTTGTCGTGGTCAGATCATTACCTCTTGCAGGCCAGACTCCCAGTGCACAATAGCCCCTGGAAAAGAGTGGGACCTATTAGAATGGTCCTCCCCCGGAGGCTGATGGAACCGCAACGGTTCCAAGACGCGCTGTGGGAGGTATCCTTGGAGCTTGCTGGCCGCTTGGCTGATGATCTCGTCCAAGCTTGGAACATCTTGCTGGAGGGGGCCATCAACTGAATGGCTACAAGGCATCCGCTGCCACCGCTTCATCATTGTAGGGCTCCTTGGTTTACGGAGGAGCTGCGGTGTATGAAGCAGGAGGAATGGTGGTTAGACCGACGATGGCATCATTCTCATGCTCAATCTGATTGGCTACAGCACCGGGCCCATTTGCAGTCCTGTGCTGTGGCCGTGAGGGCGGCAAAGAAGGAATTCTTTGTCGTCCTCATAGCTGCTGCAAAGTCGTGCCCGGCGGAGCTCTTCTGGGCAGTGAGGCGGTTGGTCAGTCTGTCCTCCCTCCGCCTGGAGGGGGAGATATTCCAGGCCTGCTGTGAGGAGTTTGTCACCTACTTTGCAGAGAAGATTGCTCGGATTCGGTGCAATTTCGGAGCCGAGATTGATGCAGAGGAAGGAGAGCTTGGGGTTATAGATGACCCGTCTGGTCCATCTTTGTGGGATCAGTTTCAGGAAGTGACACTGGCTGATGCCATGGGTGTCCTGGGGTCTGTTAGGGCCACCTTTTGCAAATTAGATCCATGCCCATCCTGGTTGGTGAAAGCCTCCAGGGAGACCTTGGGGCTGGTGCTGGCAGGGGTGATCAATGCCTCCCTTCGGGAGGGCAGGGTACTGGACTGCCTCAAGGAGATGGTGGTGCCACCCTTGTTAAAGAAACCATCTTTGGATGTTGATGCACCACCAGTTACTGGCCTGTCTCTAACCTTCCCTTTTTAGGGAAGGTTATTGAATGGGTTGTGGCTCAGCAGCTCCGGCATCAGTTTTCTAGACCCTTTTCAATCAGGGTTTCTCCCAGGGTATGGCACCGAGACTGCGTTGGTGGCCTTGGTGGACGACCTCAGCCGAGAGATGGACTCAGGGCATTCAACACTACTTGTCCTGTTAGATCGCTTGGCTGCTTTTGATACAGTGGACCATGGGTTATTGCTGAGATGATTGTGGTCCATAGATGTGTGCGTGGGTGTGTGTGGGATGGGACGGTCCTTCGATGGTTCCATTCATTCCTCTCAGGAAGGAGCCAGTGGGTGGTGTTGGGGGCTGAAACATTTAGCCCCCGGGACCAATCTTGCGGCATACCACAAAGTTCTATTTTGTCTCCATTATTGTTTAACATCTATATGCAACCCCTGGGGGAGGTTGTGAGACGGTTTGGTGTGCGTTGCCACCAATATGCTGATGACACCCAGCTATACCTCTTTTTTTCAACTGACCCAGGCCCTGCAATCTCGGTGCTTTCCCGGTGCCTGGAGGCAGTGGCTGACTGAATGCGGCAGAGCAGACTGAGGCTGAATCCCGATAAGACGGAGGTGATGTTGGTGAGTCAGGCGATGGGGGTGATGGCTCCTCTCATTGAGGAGGTCCACCCCCCACTGACTCCTTGGGTCAGGAGCTTGGGAGTCATGTTGGACCCCAGCCTTTGGCTGGATTGCCAGGTAGAGGCATTGGTGAAGGGAGTCTTTCACCAGCTACATCTTGTGCGGAGGGTACAGCCATATGTTTCAGACTCCGACCTGGCCACCCTCATCCATGCATTCATGGATGGATTACAGCAATGCACTCTATGTGGGGCTGCCCCTAGTGATGGTTCGGAGGCTGCAACTGGTGCAGAATACAGTGGCCCATCTTCTGACTGGACTGGGCCGGGCCAGAGGGAACACATACCACCAGTGCTCCGAGCTCTGCACTGGTTGCCTATAGCATTCCGAGCCTGATTCAAAGTGTTGGTTTTAACCTTTAAAGCCGTATACATCTTGGGCCACTCCTATCTGAGAGACCGCCTCACTCCTTGGGGCCTGGGGCGATCTTTGAGGTCTGCTGGAGGTGCCTTCTTGGGGCCAAAAGGGAGAGGGCATTCTCAGTGGTCGCACCGTGACTGTGGAACTCCCTCCTGGAGGAAGCTCGACTGACCCCAAGTCTGCTGGCCTTCCACTGGGCCTGTAAGACCTGGCTGTTCATCCAGGCCTTCAGGGAAAGGGAGTGGGTAGGGGTGGGGGAGATGGGTAGTGGGCAGGGGGTTGGGTTGGGTTAAGGAGGGTTTGGGTATGGGTTATTATAATTTTCGAGTTTTAGGACTTAGTTTGCTTGATCCTGCTGATCCTGTTAGATGTTGGCTGCGTTTGATACCCTTGATCAACAGATGTTGGTGATGCACCTGTGGGACTGTGCAGGAGTGGACAGGACTGTTCTTGAATGGTTCCGCTTGTTCCTGATCAGAAGAACCCAGCGGGTGGTTCTCTGGAATTGTTTTTCATCATACTGAGACCTCTCGTGTGGAGTTCTGCAGGGTTCTGTTCTGAACCTTCTCCTGTTCAACGTGTATATGCAGCTGCTCGGTGAGGTGATTAGGGGGTTCAGTGTCCGGTGTCATCAATATGCTGATGACACCCAACTGTACCTTTTTTTTTCAACAGAACCAGGTCCGGCAGTCTCAGTGCTTATTCGGTGCCTGGTGGCTGTGAGGGATTGGATGAGGGCTAATCGACTACGGCTGAATCATGACAAGACGGTGGTGATGTTAGTGGGTAAGGAGATGGACTTGGCGGCCCCCATAATTGATGGGGTCTGTCCTCCATTGACCTCCCAGGTACAAAGTCTATGGGTGCTCCTTGATGCGCAGCTCTACCTGGATCTCCAGGTGGAGGCTGTGGCGAGGAGTGCTTTTCACCTGCATCTGGTGTGACGGCTTTGGCCATTTGTTTCAGACTCTGACCTGGCCACAGTCATCCATGCTTTTATCACCTCTTGACTAGACTACTCTTAATGAGCTCTACGTGGGCCTACCCATGGTGACGGCTCGGAAATTGCAGTTGGTGCAGAATGCGGCAGCCCGTCTTCTAGTGGGATTATGCCACCAGGAGTATATTACACCAGTGCTCCACTCTCTGCACTGACTGCCAGTGGTTTTCTGGGCCCAATTCAATGTATTGGTTTTAACCTATAAAGCCCTAAATCATCTGGGCCCTGCCTATCTGCGAGACTGCCTCACTCCCTGGCAGTCTCGTCCTGAATCGGCCCCTTAGGTCGTCCAGAGATGCCTTCTCAAGTTTCTCAGATGGCCATGCAAGAGAGGGCGTTCTCGGTGGCCACGCTGCACCTATGGAATTCCCTTCCAATGGGGGTCCAGCTTGCCCCAGACCTCCCCTTTTTTTGGAAATGTTGTAAGACCTGGCTGTTCTGCCAGGTGTTTGGCAGAGGAGAGGGGTGATGGGTAGGGGAATTGTTTTCTCTGCTTTCTCCTTTTATGATTGTTTTAATTTTTTTATTATCATAAGTCTCCCCAAGTTGCCTGTGGCAGGAGCGGCGGGGTATGTTTTAAAAATAAATAAATAAATAAATAAATAAATAAATAATAAATAAATAAATACATTTTGTTAGCCACCCCGAGATGCTTGTAGCAGGAGGGGGCAGCATATGAATTTTAATAATAAATAAATAATAAATATAAAAAACAATAAAATAGCAAGCTAAAATACAATAAAAGAGAAAGTAAAAACAATAGATCTCCCTCCCCTTCCCTAACCCACAACCTCCCACCTACACCCCATCTCCCCCACCAAATGCCTGGTGGAATAGCCAGGTCTTAGTCATACACCAGAAGGAAGGGAGGTCTGGGGTTGTCCAAGCCTCTGCTAGGAGGGAATTCCACAGCTGAGGTGCGGCCACTGAGAACACCCTCTACATAATGTGTCCCGCCCACCCCCGGGCCACATGGAGGACCTCGAGGCGGGCGCTCCTGGACAACTGCTATGGTTGTAATTATTAATTGCAAGCATTTATATAACACAAGCAATGTACCTGGTACTTTAGAAAGTAATGGAATACTTGGGTTGCTCCAGAGCACGTAGAGTGAGGCAATCCCATAGGTAAGTCAGACCAAGGCTGTGTTGGGTTTTATAGGTCAACATCAACACCTTGAATCGGGCCCGGAAGACTATAAGCAGCCAGCACTGAGCCCAGAACACTGGTGTAATGTGCTCATGGCAACTCAACCCCGTAAGAAGATGGGCTGCCACATTCTTCATGAGCTGCAGTCTCTGGACCCCACGTAGAGCATGTTGCAATAGTCCAATCTCAAGGTAATGAAAGCATGAATGATGATGGCCAGGTTGCTATCTGAAACATATGGCCGAAGCCAACGCACCAGATGTAATTGGTGAAATACACTCCTTGACACCGACCCCACGTGGAGATCCATGCAGAGCTGTGGGTCAAGGAGGATGCCCAGACTGAGAACCTGGGGAACTAGAAACCCTATCAAGGATGGGGGCCACCACATATGCTGCCTTACCCAACAACATCACCTACATCTTGTCGAGATTCAACTTCAGTCAGCTCGCCCTCATCCAGTCCCCCACAGCCACCAGCACTGGGTAAGCACTGAGACTTGAGCACTGAGGTCTGGGTCAGATGAAAAAGAGAGGTAGAGTTGGGTGTCACCAGCATACTGATGACACTGCACCCCATACTGTCTCATGTCCTCCCCAAGTGGCTGCATATATACATTGAACAGGAGAGGGGACAAGATGGAACCTTGCGGGACACCACATGTGAGTTCTTGGGGCAATGAAGAGCAATCCCCGAGCACCACATGCTGAGTTCTTCCAGCCAGGAAAGAGAAGAACCACTCAAAAATGATCCAGCCCACCCTGGCTCGGTACCGTAGGCAAGTCACCAGCATCTCATGGTCAACGGTATCAAAAGCAGCTGACAGATCTCACAGAATTAGCAGGGTCGAACGATCCTGGTCCAATTCATGGTGGAGGTCATCGATCATAGCCACAAGTGCAGTCTCAGTGCCAAAACCCGGACGAAAGCTGGACTGTGAAGGATCCAGATAGCTGGTGCGGTCAAGGTTATCCTGCAGCTTCTGGGCCATAACCCGCTAAAAAGGGAAGGTTAGAGATGGGCCGATAAATGACGAGGGAGTCAATGTTGAATGATGGGGTTTTTGATCCTCCTTGAGGCAGCCTTTGGAACACCTTGCTAACTGAGGCCATTGACTGAACAGCTCCTAAGCATCCACTCCCTCAGCTTTGGCTCCTTGGTTTGTTGAGGAACTGCAGGTGCTAAAGCAGGAAAGTCAGCGGTTGGAGCAATGCTGGTGCCGTTCTCGTGCTGAAGCTGACAAATTGCTATATAGAGCTAGTTTATGAGTCTATGTTGTAGTTGTGTGGGCAGCAAAGAAGGATTTTTTTGCTCCCCTCATAGCATCAGTGAAGTCTTGTCGATGGAGCTTTTCTGGGCTATGGCACTGAGACTGCACTTGTGGCCTTGATGACCTCTGCAGTGACCAGGGTCATTCGACCCTGTTGACTTCGTTAGATCTATCGGCTGACTTTGATACCGATGACCATGAGTTGCTGGTGACTCATCTGCGGGACCGAGCTGGGGTGGGAATAGTTGTTCTTGAATGGTTCTGCTCATTCCTGGCTGGAAGAACTCAGTGAGTGGTGCCCGGGGAACATTTGGAGTCCTGCGGGGTTTCATCTTGTCCCCTCTCTTGTTCAACGTGTATATGGAGCTGTTGGGTGAGGTCATGCTAAGCTCTGGAGTTCATTGTCATCAGGATGCTGAAGGCACCCAACTCTATCTCTCCATTTCATTGGACCCAGGCCATACAGTCTCTGTGCTTACAAGATGTCTGGCAGCTGTGGGAGACTGGATGAGGGTGAGTAGACTGCAGCTCATGCAGAATGTGACAGCCTGCCTCCTTACAGAGATGGGTTACCGGGATCACATTACACCAGTGCTCCATTCTCTGCAATGACTGCCTATAGTCTTTTGGGCCCAATTCATGGTGTTGGTTCTTACATATAAAGCCCTATATGGCTTGGGCTCCATCTATCAGTGGGATCGCCGCACTCCCCGTGCCCTTAATCGGCCCCTGCAGTTGGCCAGGAGCACCCTTCTCAAGGTCCCCCAGGTATTCCAGGGGCTCACTATGGAAAGGGCATTCTCGGTGGCTGCTCCGAGGCTGTGGAACTCCCTCCCAGTGGAGGCACAGGTGACCCTGGACCTTCCTTCCTTCAGATGTCAATGCAAGACCTGGCTGTTCTGCCAGGCTTTTGGCAAGGGAGATGGTTGAGGGGTGGTGGTATTCTGGGTGGGGGGCTGGGGTGGGTTTTTTAAATGTGTTTTAATGTTTTTTGACATCCCTCTGCCCACTGTGTGTGGGGGGGGGGGGGAGGCTGTGTTTTCCCTCTTTAGTTTTTGCACCTTTTTGTTGTTATTTTATTATGTATATTATGTATATTATATATTTTATATTGTAAGCTGTCCCAGGCTGCCTTTGGTAGCATGGGCGGGGTAATACATTTAATAAATAAATAAATAAATAAATAGGACAACTCCTTATTACCCCTCCTATCACATCTCAATGATGCAATGTTGCTATGTAGCAGCTGGACAGCTACTGAATCTACTAATGTCATGTCGGAATAAGCCCACAGCAATGTATAGGACATTTTCTTTCTTCTATCTATCTATCTATCTATCTATCTATCTATCTATCTATCTATCTATCTATCTATCTATCTATCTGGTTACGTTGTATCAAAAGGATAGTTAATGTGATCATCTTGGAAAAACAAAATCCTAATATCCCTTCTATGGGGCTGATCCTAAAGCCCACGGATCACCCTCTTCCATGCTCATGATTCCTGAGTGGCACAATGTTCCTGCAATGGGGATTCGCATGGCTTGTGCACTGGTGAGTGTGGGCACAGCAACACACGGGATTCATGGGGCTTTGGATCAGTCCCAATGCTGTTCTAATAAATAAGCCTCTTTAGATGTTTATCTTATTAAATCTATGCAAATTCATGTTTTAGTACCATATCTCTTGTCCTTTTCCATGCCTGAGAATACCAGAACAATTAACAAATAATAGATAGATAAAAAAAAAAGGAAATTAATTGCTAAAGATGCCAGAGACCCTACTGACCAAGCTAATAGTATGGGGACAGTGATGAAACCAAGGAGAGCTCTAAAAACCGATACACATAAATTCAACATGAACAACTCCCTATTAGGTCTATCAAGGACACCTCTGTTCTTGATGCCAGTAAGGGATTTTGGCAGGTGCTATTAGGTTGTGAAAATGCCAGTTGGACTTCTTTAATACCTTATTTGGGAGATATATTGGTGCTGGAGGTCTATCAAAGTATTACTGATCATACATTTGCTGAATTAGAATGTAAGGAAGTCACTGTGGGTGACCTGCTAGAACAGAAGGAGCATAGTAAGATAAAAAGCACATAAGCACAACTGCAAACAAGAGAAAAAGATACCACAGTAAACAGATTACGGTGCCAAACACAGTTGATGGATATTATGTGGATGCATATGCCCTGAATGTATTTTTAAGTCCAATACAAAAAAAGAGACAAATTTTGTCCTTCAGATAAAGAAAAAGAAGGTTAAGAAGCATTTCATTGTTTTTTGTGAGCCTGTCACACATAAGCAAACTGAATTCAAACATGTTACAGACAAGTATGCCATGTTGAATATTTCTTAGGAGAGGTTAAAATTTGTGGGGGGTTAAAGAATTTCTTTCCAGGAATTTGAACGTATGACACCAGTGTTTTCCTGATGCTTGTGGTGTGGGCAGTCTTGTAAAGCTTTCAGTGGAAGCAAAATCCATTCATGGATGCAGTTCATGGATGGAAACCATTCTGGGAACAGTGTGGCTGCAAGCCAGGGAAATATGCTGGAGAATCGTCCTACACGAGTCATGACAAACCTATCTCCTGGTCAAAAAAATTGTGAATGTGATACATTCTATCCACAGAGAAGTTGTAAAGGGCATCTTCAGCAAAGAACTTTAGAAAGATAAATTAAGGTTACAAAGGCATTTATGGGTGGCATATAGGGCTGAAAATGTTATCTGCACAGAAAGTTATTTATTAATTTATTAATTTATTAATTATTATTATTATTATTATTATTATTTTGATGATGATGATGATGATGATGATGCCAGCAACATACCTGACACTGTACAATCCACAGTCAGAGACAGGTCCCTATCCCTAAGGGGCTTACAATCTGAAAGACAAGGGAGGAGGATACAAGAGACAGGTAAACATCAGGAAAGACAAGAGTATATTCATGAGGCTGAGAAGTTGCAGGCTCATGTGCTTTGCTTACTTACAGTTCTGAGTGAACGGGGAAGTGTGTTGAGTATACGTAAGTTCTGAGTGAGGGATGCAGTCTCACTCATGACAAGCAAGGAAAAACCTGACGGAAGAGGTGGGCTTTCAGGAGGGATTTGAAGGTTCGGAGGGAGGGACCGGAGTGAATTTATCCAGGGAGGGAGTTCCAGGAATGAGGGGCAGCAAGGGAGAAGGGGCGAAGACATTTAGAGGAGCAAGGGATTTGCGAGCAGGTGAGGATGGGTGCAGAGGAGGAGAGAAGCTCCCAGAAGGAAGGTGGCAGGGAACAAGAGTGGAGAGATATGGGGGAGCAAGGCCATGAAGAGCCTTAAAGGTGAAGACCAGGAGCTTGTGCTAAATGATTTCCCATAGAGGGAGCCAGTGCAGGGCAGAGAGGAGGGGCTGTACATGGTCAAAGTGATGGGCAAGATGGATGATTTGGGATGCGGAGCATTGAATGGAGATGGAGGGAGAGAGAGAGATCAGAGCAAGGGAGGGCAGAAAGAAGGAAGCTGCAGTAGTCAAGGCGAGAAATGACTAGGGTTTTTGCAGAGGCAACAGTAAGGCAAGGTTGGATTTTGGTAATATTGTACAGAGCAAAGCAACAGGATTTATCAACAGTCTGGATCTGAGGCTTAATGGAGAGGGGGGAGTCGAGGATGAATCCCAGGCAACTGGCCTGAGGGACCGACTGACTGGTGACTCTCTTGATGGAAATTGAGAGGGAAGGAGAAGAGAAGAGGGCCCAAGACAGAGCCTTGGGGAATTTATCTGGCAGATGTAAGTAATTGCTGTGGTGGCCAGGAGCGATTTTCACCAACTCCATCTGGTGAAGAAGGCTACAACCTTTTCTTTCAGACTCAGAACTGGCCACTGTCATCTGTGCTTTCATCACCTCAAGGCTGGATTACTGCAACATGCTGTATGTGGGGCTGTCCTTGATGACTGTTTGGAGGTTGGCAGCAGCTTGGCTCCTTTGGGGGATGAGCTGCCAGGACCACATTACACCTGTGCTCCACAGTCTGCACTGGCTACCTATAGCTTTCTGGGCACAATTCAAGGTGCTGGTTTTGACCTTTGAAGCCCTGAACAGTCTGTGTCCCAATTATCTAAGAGACTTCCTGTCCTCCCATGTTCCATCACAGCCCATGGTCAGTGAGGGGTGCCCTCTTACAGGTACCATCTATTACCTTTGTCCATAGAACAGAGGTGCGCAGTAGTGCATTATCAGTTGCTGCCGCAGTTTTATGGAATTCGGTTCCTCAGTAGGTTTGCCTGAGCATCTTTCGTAGGTGGTGTAAAACTTTTTTATTTAGAAGAGCATTTGGTAGGTGGGGATGAGGGTTGGTTGGGTTATTGGGTTGGGCTGTGGGGAGGGTGAGAATTTTGAGGAGAGGGAGTGAGTATTTTATTGTTGTAATTTTTATTATTCTTTTATTATTGTAAGATGCTTTAGCCCTTGTGGGAAGGGCAGTGTATACATTTGAAATAAATAAAAAATAAAAAAATTTGTGGAAGGCTGCAGGAGGTGATGGTGGTGGCAGCAGCAGCAGCAGTTATTTCATTGTGGACCTAGGCCTGTTGGAGCCTGATGCTCTGCATCACAAGCACAGCTTCTCAAAGCTGGGGATGGAAGGGGATGATGGCACATGGACAGGCCCTGAACACAAACTGGAAGTGACCCCTGGAAGCCTGTGCAAGCTCCAGAATGAATGCATGGGCCGCTGGAAGGTCCTGGGGAAATGTGTAAAGGCCCCCAAAACAAACCAGAATAAACTGAAACATCACTTCTGGTTTTAATTTGAGGCGTGTTTGTATACCCAGTACAGTTCCTCTTATGGGTAAATGAAACCCTGCCAATCCCCTCCAGGCTTCCCCCTGTCCTTCCCCCATACAGCTCCCAATTTACTAGCCTGCAGCCAATTTACTAGCCACCAGCTAATCTGATGGAATGAGGAAAACCCATAGTTAGCCCCTGTGTAATATTGTATAGATAGTCATTAGATAGATAGTTACTAGATAGATATACATAGTAGTTAGCTTAGTTATAAGAGATAGATAGAGATACAGTGTGTTTGTAGGACAAGACCTTTGTAGTTAATTATTAGGATATTCCATTTAGTTCAATAGATTTTAGAATAGTTAATACCAGTTAGATTTAGTGTAGAGATAGCTATATATATTAAAAAAAACAGTCACTCAAGCCCCAGGACCCACCGTCATGGGTCTGGGGCCATCATTCCTCGCACAGAGGCGATGTCATTCCACCGCACCAAGAAACAGCCACTCCAGCCCCAGGACCCACCATCAGGGTTCTGGGGCCAAGTTACAGGCAGGGAGGGCTGTGGCCAATATCTAGAAGCTGCCACTCTAGCCCCAGGAACCACCATCATGGGTCTGGGGCCATCATTCCTCACACAGAGGCGATGTCATTCCACCGCATCAAGAAACAGCCACTCCAGTCCTAGTACCCGCCATCAGGGTTCTGGGGCCTATGTTACTGGCAGGGAGGGCTGTGGCCAATATCTAGGAGCTGCCACTCTAGCCCAAGGACCCAAAGTCATGGGTCTGGGGCCATCATTCCTCGCACAGAGGCGCTGTCATTCCACCGTATCAAGAAACAGCCACT
>QEPC01011113.1:3857282-3875896 GCA_003113815.1 Sphenodon punctatus | reverse complement strand
TCTCCCCCAGCTCCTGTCTCTCAGATTGTAAGCCCTAGGGGCAGGGACCGTGTCTATTTTATTACTTTGTAAAGTGCCAGGTACACTGCTTGCGCTATATAAATGTTTGTTAATAATAATAATAATAATAATAATAATGTGTCAGGAACAGATATTCAAGCATCAGGTGCCTGGAGCACATATCTGAGCCACACTTTGAGTCTCTTTGCATTCTCTGACCTTTTTCACAGTCTCTGGACCTACTTTTCATCTGGGCCTCTCTCTCCTTACCCCAAATGGGATCCTTCCCTTGCTTAGCTTGGCCAAAGTGGGCCTGTCACCACAAATGATCTTTAATTAAAAGCACAGCAGTTCTCTCTGTCACCTACTTTATTGTACCAATAGTACTAAGAAAATCTACATTTACTTCTCAGATATGCTTGATGGACCAGAATTCCAGATATGTCATACCCATAAACCTCATTTAACTTTAATGGGCTGGAAGATTTTAAAGCACTTTGAAGATCAGATCCGAAATGACTAGGTAATTATAGTCTACAGAGAGAGGGTGGCTGCCACGTTGGTCCCAAAGGTTAGAGATGGAGACAAAGTAGTTGAAATTATGTCTTTTATTGTACCAGTTTCTGTTAGTGAGATTATGAAAGTTTTGGGGCCCTAAGAGGCCCTTCCTAAGACAAATAAGTCAGAACTATAGACTGAACCAATGCAGGACAGGTTTCTATAAGAAGGTAACATAATGGGTGCAGCTGCATGAGACAATTATCCCACTTTGATCAGCCTTATCCCACTTTGGGCTACGTTACTATTCGATGTAGTGGCGTGTATGTCCAGCAGCTGCCACATGATCACCCAACCCTATGACAGGGCGGGTAGCCAACTACTGCACTATGCTTCCTCAGAAAAAGGACAGGGACGCAACACATTGTAAGATTGCCCAAAGTGGGATAAGGCTGCCTGAAGTGGGTTAAAGGACGCAACTCCCACGTGGCCAGACTGTACAGCCCTGCTGCGAGATGTGGTCTGCATATTGGGCCTGGAGGAGTGCATTCCTCTACATTGCCTAACATTTGATCATAGGGGAGAAGAGCCTGGGAAGAGTCCCCTTCTCAAGCCCCCTTCCTCCACAATCAGCTGTTAGGCGATGGAGAAGAAGGTTCATGCAGTTCCCAGGCTCCCCTTCCCGTAATCCTAACATCTGATCAGGGGGAGGGGGAACTGGGAAGAGGGTTGCACCCCGCTTCCAAACCAACAAACAGTTAACTGGAGGAGAGCGGAGGAGGGGGAAAAAGGACTGTGCACGTCCACCTGATCTCCCCCCAATTGACTTCTTATTGGGGTGGAAAGAGGGGGGCATGTGTGTTCCTCCCTGACTCCCTATTCCTGTGATCAGTTGTTAGGTGGGTGGATAGGGGGAAGGGGAGATGAAAACGAAATGGCCTATTGGGGAAATTATTATGGATATCCCAAGCCCAGGCTATCAGTTTCACATATGGACATCCTTTTACTGAAAAATGTATCTGGGTACATCTCCATGCTTTAATCTCTTTCTTCCAAGTTTCACTTATGTTTGGTTGTACTCTCTATTGTAGAGTTAGCTTTCTGTTCAATAACACACATCAGAAGTTTCTTCAAAACAGAACTTTATTAAGAACTCAGAAGACATGCTTCCATACTGTACAGACTGCATGGGGCAAGATGGAGGACAGAGAGAGGAGAAGAGAGGAGACAGGGAGAAAAAAAACTGTTTCATCCCCTGACCCTCCCCCTATTGGAAAGCCCCATATTGAGCTTGCAGGACTTGCAATGGGCTTTTACTTGTGACTGTTGCACATTCCAACACACCCTTCTCAACAGTCATTAGTCAAACCCACTAGGTTCATTATTCTTAATAGGTTGCGATAGCATTCCCCTGCTAGTGGCTTTGTGAACACATCCGCTGTCATATTCTTGACTTGCATTCCTCTTCTGGTAGCTATGCTTAGCAATGTTCTGACTGTAGCATGCTTAACTACAGGTGCAAATGTTTCATCATAGTCTTCTCCATACTTCTGGGAGCATCCTTTTGCGACAAGTCGAGCCTTGTACCATTCAGTATTTCCCTGCACATTGTACTTTATTTTAAATGTCCATTTACAACCTATAGTCTTTCTCCCTGCGGGTAGTGGAGTAAGTGTCCACGTCACATGGACTTTACTTCTGGATGGACTTTACTTCTTCTTCAGCTGCTCTTGCCCATTTTTATGCTTCCCCTTCTGACATCTGCAAGATCTCCTCCCAGGACGCTAGCTCTGACAATTTACTGATGTTGACTTTGTAGGACAGATGAATGGGGGGAATGCCTTTGTTAGACCTCGCTGACTGCCTTGGCTCAGCATCAGCAGCCGGCTATGTCTGTTACTGCAGTTCTGTTACCTTTGTGCCGATTTCGACTATTTGTTCAGAGGATTGCTCCCTTTCATTGTTTTCATCCACGGTTGATTGTTCTCCTTTGCCTGGACCTTGGAAAGTCATCACGCTGTTGCTTGAGTTTTCCACAAAGGTCACACTGTTACTAATGATTATTCTGTCTGTTTGTGGATCCAGGATCCTGTAGCCTTTGGAATGCTCACTGTATCCTACAAGGATGCCTTCCACTGCTTTGTTTTTTCAGCTTGGTACGTTTCTTCTCTAGGATATATATGACTTATTTCCAAATACTCTGATGTGTCCCACACTAGGTTTTTGACCATACCACAGTTCATATGGAGTTTTCCTCACTGTTGTAGAATACCGCCGATTTTGTAGGTAAGTAGCAGCAACTGCTGCTTTGTCCCAGTATCTTTCTGGTAGCCCAGAGACTGTTAACATGCATCTAACCATTTTGGTTAGCATTCTGTTTTTCCTTTCAGCTGTTCCATTCTGCTCAGGTGTATATGGCACTGTATTTTGGTGCTTAATTCCATGGAGTCAATTTAGTTTAGTTTATTGTGGATTTAGCTTTCACCATATCCAAAAGAAAAGAATAAGCAAATTAGATAAGTAAATTCTTTTCATGACATATGTGATCGTGGACCTTGAATAGTTGTCAGTGAAAGTTACCATAAACCAGTTGCCTCCTGGCATGGGAACCTTAATTGGCCCGCAGACGTCACTGTGTACAAGATCAAGCGTTTTGGTGGCTCTATTCTGACTCTTCTTTGGAAATGTAGCCTTCGTGTCTTTGGCTTTGATGCAACAGTTGCATTTCATGAACACGGGACACGTTGATACCTGAAGGTCTTTGGTCAACAGCTGTCTGTGCATTTCCTTTATGCTGTCTGGGTGTCTATGTCCCATGCTTCTATGCCACAGGTGGATGCAGTCATCATGTGGCTTGTGTGCAGTGAGCTTCGCCTGTTCTTTTGCTGTGCTCAGACGGTACAGGTGCTCATGTACAGTGGCTCTGGAAAGTACCTTTGTTCCACTTTGGATTGTGCATTCATCTCCCTGGAAACTGATGGTGAGCCCCCTCACTGCCAGGTGCCCCATGGACAGGAGTCCCCCTTCTAAGTTGGGCACATAGAGCACATCTTTCATGGGTATGGTCAGTGTGCCTCCCTGTGACTGGTTGCAGTACAGGAATCCTTGTCCAATTCCTTCTGCATTGACGCTTCTCCCATCTGCAAGGTAGATCCTTTCTTTACTGCTCAGATCCAGCCCTGTGAAGATTCCTTTATCGCTAGTCATGTGGCTCGTTGCCCCAGAGTCTACACACCAATTTTGGGATGAGCTGTCTTCCGTTGCTCTGAAGCATCCACTCCATTATTGAGAGACTGTGTTGCTGTTTGTGACTTTAACCCTCTGCTTAGGTGTTCGTGGAGACAGTTTCTGCTGTTCTGTTTTCCATATATAGCAGTTTTTCTTTAAATGTCCCTCCTTTTTGTATGTGAAGCATACTTTGGTTTCCCTCTTAGGAGCTTTGCCTGAGGTTTTCAGTTCAGTCTCATTACCCTGCTTTAGATAATTCTGCAGCTTTTCCTTTCTGTGCTGGAATTCATCCATAAATCTACCTTTAACAAATTTCAGCTTCAGTTCAGCCTCTGGCCATGTCTCCAGGGCATTGATGAGGACACTGTAAGATTCAGGAAGGCTGCAGAGGAGTAGAGCTACCACATGGCTGTCCTTTATATCTTCTCTAATGCCGTGCAGCTGTGCCACTTCTGCCAACATGGCATTTATATGCTCCTGCATTACACTTTTTTTGCCAAGCCTCATTTTGTATAGTTTCCTCAGTAGAAACAGTTTGCTATTCAGGCTAGTTCTCTCATGCAAATTTTACAATGCAATCCACATGATCTTGCTCTTGCTGTGGTCTCACTTCTTCTATGGTTAGCTGGTCACCTTCTACCAATAAACTTTGTAGCCTTTGCTAACCTGTCCTTTTTATCCCATTCCTTGTGATTTGCAGCTGGTCAGTTCATGGTAATCTCCTCACATAGGTCATCTTTAGACAGCTGCATTTCCACTTTAAACTTCCTCAATTGGTAGTTTACATTGTTCAGCTTTCCTACTGAAAGTCTGAGCTCTGAGCTGCTTGCCATACTTGCTTCCCTCCTTTTCCGCTTCCGGCATTCAGGCCTTCTTCTTGAGAGTCAGTAGACCTCTCTGTCTGGGAGTTTTCTTTCACATTCTGCACTCCTTGTGGGCTGCTTCTAGTCTTCAAAATTGCCTTGAAGATGTCCTGGGTCCATGACCTATTGTAGAGTTAGCTTTCTGTTGAATAACACACAGTAGAAATTTCCTCAAAACAGAACTTTACTAAGAACTCAGAAGACATGCTTCCATACTGTACAGACTGCATGGGACAAGATGGAGGACAGAGAGAGAAGAAGAGATGAGACAAGGAGAAAAAAAATCTGTTTCATCCCCTGACCTTCCCCCTACTGGACAAGCCCCATATTGAGCTTGCAGGGCTTGCAATGGGCTTTTACTTGTGACTGTTGAACATTCCAATACTCTCCACCTATGGTGAAAACAGAAGTGATGCCAGACTGCCATGTCCTCTGCTGAACAGGGACAGGCAGCCCGGTCAGACATGGTGTATGCTAGATCAGGGCACAGAAGTAATCTGCATGCCACCAGGCCACTGGCTGTACAGCCCAAGGGTGGAGAGAATGGAGAACATGTGGCTGACTGGACTTGCTGCTATACTGCACCCATTGCCCTGCACCCCACTATGCTGGGAAGCCATGGTGGCTAAAGACAGCCAGTCATGGCTGTCCATCATGGCAAACTCAACCTTGGTCAAAAAAAAATGAGCAGCTCTGCTGTGGCCTTCTTTGGACCAATCACGCAGACCCTAGGCTGGACTGTGATCCCGGAGGTCTTGGATCATAGCCCCAGCTCACTGCCAACATGATCTGGGATACTCTGAGTCAAACAACTGGCAGTGCCTGCACACATGTGCAGGTGGCGTCCCTATCCAAGCATGCCATAGTGGGCCAAACCAGTCCCCTATCACATTTGTTTTTACCCCTAGTTGTGGTGTGTTCTTTTCATGGTTACAACAGAGTAGTCTTTCATTTTAATTCTGGAGGCATCTATTTTCTTGCTCTGTTTCTGGACATTCTTCTTTGTGTGAGTATAACAAGTAATAAGGATTATTCCACACACACCCCACCCGACTATTGACACATCTAATTATATGACTGCTGTGAATATTTCTTCTTTGTCTTACTTGAATTTATTTAATTGATTCTTCTGTTATCTTGCAGTCTGCTGATCAAAAGAGTAACAGTCTGATCAAATATTTTAAACTATTCATTACCTGCTTCTTAAGATCTGGAACTGTCGAATGCTTCCCCTATATCTGTGGTAGATTCTCTTGGTAATATTGTTCTTTCTTTTTTGTATTGATTTTATCCCTATTTCCCCTCAAATAAACTGTCTTTCAACTGTACACAGCTGGCCATTAATTTTAGTGTAGCTAGTTTAGAGATCAGCTCTTTCAGACAGCTACTGCTTTTTGCTAAAGATTTTGCCTTTCCTAAATTTCATAGCATTTAACCAACAACTTTGAAATTTTTAGTAGAAAGTAGCTCCTCTTTCAGCCAACCATCCCTAAATACATTAAAAAGAAGCAAATGAAAAACAGAATTCATTCACAAAATCTGATTCTACTTAGTTCAAGCCTCATTAAGCTCACATTAGGCTTGATGCTAAATCCTTGTATGAATGGCTTATACACACACACAGCTTGCACATGGGTCATAGTCCTTCCTGCACCAATGTTTGTGCAGTCCATGTGGCGGTTGCATGCAAAACGCGTGCATGCTGTTTGCGTGGTGCATGGCCTTTTGGACTGAGCCCATTATGTTTTATTTAATCTGATAAATCTTTATGTTATGAATTTAATGAAGGGAAAATAATCTCAATGAAAATTTGCTTGAAAATCACTTATTTTAATATGAATAGTTTCTAGTGTCCAATTTAATCCACTGTTTCTAACTGACTGTCAGGCTCCAGGGGCGGAGCCGGGGAAAAGGGGAGGGCGGAAGGGGAACCAGAGGGTTCCAGGGGCAGAGTCAGGGGAAGGGAAGAGGGTAGGCAGGAGGGGGGACGGGGTGTAGGGAGTCTGGGATGTCCTCAGATTAAACGAGGAAACCTCTTAGCCGCTCTCCAATACCAAGGAGATTAAGCACTCAGCATAAGGACCAGCCAAGCTGGTCTAAGAAGGCTTACGGCTCATCATCGAGGTTGAGGGACAGGAAGCCAGAAGCAAGGAAGCAAGGAACCAGAGGCAGGGATCAAGGAATCAGAGGCAGGGGAGTGAAGGATCAGAGGTAAGGAACAAGGAACCAGGGGAAAGGGAGCGAGGAACCAAGACTAGGGACCAATGGAGCAAGGGGCCAAGACTATGTAGCAAGGAACCAAGACTAGGGCATGAGAAACCAAGACTAGGGAGCAAGGGACCAAGACTAGGGAGCAAAAAACCAAGACTAGGGAGCAATGGAGCAAGGGGCCAAGACTATGTAGCAAAGAACCAAGACTAGGGCATGAGAAACCAAGACTAGGGAGCAATGGAGCAAGGGGCCAAGACTAGGGAGTGAAAAACAAGACTAGGGAGCAATGGAGCAAGGGGCAAAGACTATGTAGCAAGGGAAACCCTAGGGGCAAGGAGAGGAGCAAGGGACTAAAGGTAAAGAAGTGAGAGTCTAGAAGCAGGGAGCTGGGGGCTAAAGGAGCCCAAATCTAAAGGACAGCAGAGGGGCTGAGGAACCAACAACATAGAACAGGGGGGGAAGGATCAGGGAACAAGTCCTGAGGGGCATCAGGGCCAATGGGGAGAGAACAGCAGGACATAAAGGAGGTAAGAAACATCCACACAGAACATCAAACACAATAGGACTTACACAACCTAAAAGAACAACTAAACATACAAACAGGGCAAGGAGTGAATAGGAACCACCAGCCTAAACCACCTACAGACAACACAGAGAGGGGGAGGTAGTTGGGCACGGGAAGCCCCAACACCCACACACACAATAACAAGACAGGTATCAAGGCAAGGCAAGGCAAGGGAAGGGTATAGCACACAAGTAAACACTGAGGGAGCACAACACACTTAAGTCTGACAACCACAAACAAACAAACAGAACAAGAGGAAGAAGAAGAGGAACTGGCATGAGCTGAGCAAGGAATGATCTGAAGCTCTGCACCTGCCACAGCTCCCAGCAGCCCTAAATTCCCTGGGAGCCAATCAGACTGTGTCAGGTGAACCACGCCCTTCCACAGGTGTACACAAGAAGCAGAGTAGGCAAGAGGAGGAGAAAACCAAGAAGGGGGAATGAGAGACTCCCTGCAGCAGCCTGCCAATAGCGCAGGATGCAGGGAGCTTCCTAACCGGGTCCCAGGGCCAGGGGTCCAAGGCCGGGCTGTGACACTGACCAGCAATTAAACACAAAGTACAGTTTCTTATTACTAAATATTTAAAATACATTTCCTCCTCCTTTTTAGCTCTAGAATGATTTAAGCTGTAGTCACTTACTCTGGAATAGTTCCAGTGAAGAAAATGAAACTACTATAGGGTAAGTGGTTTTTCAGGATTGGAGGACATCAACAACAATAATAAAGGGGATGGATACACTCTAGACCTCCATCTTCCCACTGCTTTAATGGCTTCCTCTGGTAGCCCTGCTGCTGCAGCAGTGGTGGCCACCCCTATTCTGAAGGAATGCAATCCGAATTCACCCGGGGGGAACCCCAAAATTTTTAGTGAAACCCGCAGCAATGCCATGCACTGTGATACTGTAACTGGTGCCCAATTCTTGTGTATGAACGGCGTCCCGGGTATGCCCCAGCGCATGCTCATATAACGCTTAATCTGCTCAAAGGGGCAGATTGCCTCAGGTCCCCCTCTGAACGAATTCACCAAAGTACCCCATCTCTTTTGATCTGTCTTGGAACTTCTTAACCGAATCCCCACTTTATCCGGCGAAAGTTCGACGTCCTTTATCACCAGCACTCGGTTAGTATCGTCTCTGCTAGATTTACTCACAACCTTGCTACTCCGGAATCCTCCAAAATACATCACGACATATACCATTGTGAATACCTGCGCCTTGTAACTGTTGTAACATACTTCTTTCAAGACTTTCACTAAACCTTCTAATATCGGGGTTGTCACTGGCGCACGAACCCGTGCTCATGTGTTGCTGGTTCACGCCCATGACTCAAACATATGCCTTAAGAAAAACCCTTTGTCTGGAGGGGGAAAACCCTTCAATTTACTGATGAACATCAATGCTGCTACCTTACCCACTGTCGTTACAACCGCTAGTCCGGATCTATGTAGGTGAATTGCAAATTGGATTACCTCAGGTTCGTTAATGGGGAAACCGTTCCCCCACCCTAGTTCCGCTTGGAAGGTCTGGAATTATTAAAAAGCCATGCTGTAAGTTGTTTGGGTTCTAAAAGCAAGGGAGCCCTGCACGATGGCTTGTACCTCTAACTCCCAATGCTCCAGATTCCATCTGGCAAGGGGTCCAGATCTGCACGTGCCCATGGTGCGAGTTCTCAAAACCGGTCCATCTGGAACCGAGAAAGGGCATCTGCTATGCCATTGTCGATTCTAGGGATGTGTCGGGCAGTAAACAAGATGTTATGTTTCAAGCATGTCAGCACCAAAGCCCTAACTAATGACATCACCCTGGGGGACCGTGAGGATAACGAATTTATAACATGAACCACTGCCAAATTGTCGCACCAAAATAAGACGGTGCGATTGGAAAACTGCTTTGTCCACACTAGCACTGCCACTAAGATGGAAAAAAATCTAGAAAAGTAAGGTCCTTGGTCATGCCTCTTAAATGCCATTCTGGGGGCCATGGTGCTGCACACCAATGGGTGCAAAAGTAAACTCCGAAGCCCCGATCGCTGACCACGTCCAACTGGACCTGCAGCTCGGCTCGTAGCAGCCATTTTTCCCTCCAGAAGCTCACCCCATTAAAGTTTTCAAGGAAGGCTAGCCATACTCTAAGGTCTTGCTTCATCTCCTTTTTAACTGACCCAGACCCCGCTGTCTCGTTGTTATCCCAATGTTTGGAGACTGTGGCGGAATGGATGCGGCTGAGCAGACTGAAACTCAACCCTGATAAAACAGAGATGATGTTGGTGGGGAGACCGAAGGAGGTAGTGGCCCCCCTGGTTGGGGGGGTTTGCCCTCCTATAGCTCAGCAGGTTCGGAGTCTGGGGGTGATACTGGACGCAGATCTCCGCCTGGAGCGGCAGGTGGAGGCAGTTGGTAAGGCTGCCTTCGGCCAGCTGTATCTGGTGCGTAGGCTGCGTCCGTTTGTCTCTGGCCCGGACCTGGCCTCCCTCATCCATGCCTTCGTCACCTCGAGGCTAGACTACTGTAACGCGCTCTACGTGGGGCTTCCCTTGCTCCTGGTCCGGAGGCTGCAGCTAGTGCAGAATGCGGCAGCTCGTCTCCTTAGGGGGACGGGCCGTCGGGAGCATATTACACCTGTGCTACGAGTTCTTCACTGGTTGCCAATAGCATGCCGAGCCAGGTTCAAGGTTTTGGTGCTGATCTATAAAGCCAGATCTATAAGGTCTGGGCCCCTCATACCTCAGGGACCCCTCCGCGCCCCAGAGCTGCTCCTTCGATCTGCCAGAGGTGCCTTCTTGGAGGTCCCCCGTGTTAAGCGGGGGGCCACAATGGAGAGGGCATTCTCGGTGGCTGGGGCGCGCCTTTGGAACTCCCTTCTGGAGGAAGCTCGCCTGGTCCCTAGCCTGTTGACATTCCGGCGGAGTTGTAAAACCTGGCTGTTTGCCCAGGCCTTTGGGGAGGGTGGGGGTTAGGGTGAGGGTTTTTTAGCTCCCCCACCTGATTTGTGATGTATTATTTGTGATATTTATGATATTTTAGCCCTATTTTAACATTTGAATGTTATTATGAAATGTTTTAAATTGTTTTTATTGTATTTTAATCGTTGGAAGCCATCCCGGGCTACTTTGCAGGAGGGGCGGGGTATAAATTTATTAAATAAATAAATAAATAAATCTCTGTGGTGACCCTAATCCTGTGGTGAGGAGACAGGTCCCCTTTTAGCTTTCCATACAGCCAGGAGGGAAATGCCCTCCCGGGGGCCAACACACGACATGCGAAATTAAGTCTGCCGATGAGTGATTGCAATGCACGTGTTGTCGTTTTGCGTGTTCCTAAACACTCTCTAATCTTCTCTTTCATGTCCAGTAATTTGTCCAGTGGGAGCTTTGATAAAATTCTCTCCGTATCGAGTTCAATTCCCAAATAGGTGAGTCTAGTAACTGGCCCCTTGTTTTTTTCAGGGGCCAGCAGGACGCCCAAGTCTCGTGCTACTTCTTGAAAAATCCTTAAAGCGGTTGCACATTCATCCGTCCCTGGGTGGCCAATTATCAAAAAATCGTCTAAATATTTGGTGACATCCCTGGCATGGAACCATTGCCGAAATACCCACTCTATTAGGGAACTGAACTGCTCAAAAGCTGAACAAGATACAGAGCAGCCCATGGGCATGGCTCGATCGAAATAATACTTGCCTTCAATTTGAAAACCCAACAGATGGAAGCTACTGGGATGGACTGGCAACAGCCAGAATGCGGGTTTTACGACGCATTTTGCTAAAAACGCGCCCTGCCCCATAGCCTTCACTTTTTCCATCGCCTGGTCAAATGATGCATACTTAACTGCTGATAACTCTCTGCGCATGGCATCATTTACAGACGCTCCTCGGGGGTAGGAAAGATGGTGGACCATCCGATATTCCCATTAGGCTTTCTTTGGAATGATTCCCAATGGAGACACTACAAGATTCACCATTGGGGGTCGCTCAAACGGTCCTGCCACCTGGCCATCCGCTACTTCCTTGGCGATCTTCTGACGCACTAGTGATTCAAAAAACACTATTGATTTTAGATTCCTTCCCATCTTTTGCTGCCGAACTGGCCCTGCAAGGATAATGAAACCATCCCTGAACCCTTGAACAACGTATTCTACTTCATCCTTGTGGGGATGTCCCCTAAGGGAGGCTTCAAACTGATCAATTTTGACCGGTGTCGGCCCCTTTTCCAGGGCGGGGTCCTGTGAGGGAACCCTGACCCCCTTTTCCATTGCCTCGAAAAGCCCTGTTGCATTGCCCATCCCAATTATAGTCCCAACAGGTGCCAGGCCCCTTTCCAACCCTGTGATTTTTGCTCCGAAACGGCTCATTCGCTGGAGTCACTACCCCCCGGACCAGTAGGTGTCCGCTATCTGCCCGGGGAGCACTGGTCACATCCACCATGCATTCAAGCAATAGGTCTGCGGCGTGTGTGTCCCAGCCTAAACCGGGTGTAGTGGCTGCCCTATGGCAAAAGGTCTCGTCATACCTCAGCCACCCCCCTGCTGGTCCGGTCCCGTATGCCCTTCTAATGATGTCTGCATACTTGTGCAGTTTGAGCCCCCTAGTGGGGTTCACCTGCAATATCACCCCCATGTATATTGCCCAGGCCACTGTCCAGTTCTCCCAATTCCTACCTGCCTTGGGGCGATGAAATCTTTCTTTTTCATCTTCGCGTTCAGAGTGATCCAGGATTGGATCGCTGAACAACAGGGCATATATATTGACATACTTCCCTTTAAAAAAAATTCCCTAGTAGTCACAGGGAGGTGCAGGGGGTGGCCACACTCAGTATGGCTCACCTTGCAGGCAGAGGAGGGTGAGCCAAGGTTGCATCCCCCAACTGGCTTGGTGCCCCTGGGTTTGCTTCCTTGCCCATGTCCACGGCAGTGCCCCTTGTGGGCAGAGTGCCCCTACTATCACCCCCTACTTTTTGCTGCTCTCCCCAGGGCAAGTCGGGTGCTATGGCCGGGGTTACCCACACCCATTTCCCATTCAGGTTCATTAACTGGGGCAAACCCGCTTGTACCGTCTGGGTGGGGGCGACCCTCGGTCCAGTGCTGACCCAGGCTGATGGGCATCCCTGTCCCAGTGGTTCTAGTGGAGGGAATTTCACTTACAACCCTCTCCTGCATTCTCTCTCCCTGTGTCCGACCCCTCATCTCATCTACCCCTCGTGACTTGCTTGCCCACTCACCTCGCACCCCCAACTCGAAGGGGACTCTATAATCAGAACTGCAGTCTTCCGGTCACCTCTTGGCATTTTTGACTCCTTTGTAATTCCTGATCCAGGGTCAATATCCTCGCCTACATTTCCCGGTCGGTGGGGCCATCGTGCGGTTCCGGGGCCTCAACCCTCCTCCTCCTGGCTGCCGGGGGCACATCCGCCTGCGTGGGGACATAAACCTCCCATGCAAAGGGGCCTAGGGCCTGTCCTCTGGGTGGCATCCCAACCCCTTGGAGCTGGTGGTGCTGAACCCATCCAGGGACCCCATAGGGGTCCCTTACTTCAGCAGCCGGTTCTTCCCCTATGGGAGCTGGACCCCCTCCCCTGGGGTAGAGGGCCTGTAATAATGGGCCCATGTTCACCCCTTGGGCTGCATGCCCCCATTCTAGCCCTTGAGAAGAGGGAGGCCTACCCTGTGAAGCGGAGGCCATGGCTGGGGGCAAGGGTGGGGCTCCCCTCTGTCCTGGGCTTCTCCCCCTCGTGTCTACAGGACTGGGAAGAACCTCCTCCCTTTCCCTGAATCATGCAGGTCTGGAGGTCACCCTCCCATTCCTCCTTGCCTCCACAGGTGGGGGGGGGAGCCACGTCTTCTGGGGCCCTGCTCCCTATCCCTTTCTGGCTCAGGGCCTTCCCCACTCTCATGGCCCCCAACACCCCATCCTTCCACCAACATACCTCCTCAGGGGTTTCCTTGAGGCCCCGTGTCCCCTGCCGTGTTGTGAGCCCTTAACAGGGACTCGCATTGGAGGAGCCGGGCCAACATCTCAGCCCGGAGGGGAGGGGTCCCCCTCCCCGCCTTAACTCTGGCCTCGCAGGCCTCTTCTTCCTCCTGGGCCTGTCTCTCAACTGCGGTGGCTGCCTTCTTCCTTGAAGCCGCTGCACCTCCTTTCCTTCACCCCATCCTGCCTTTTACACTTGTGTTCCCTTCCTAATCTCTGCTCTGCCCGGGGGGGAACCTGCAAGCGGGGAGATCAGCAGCGAGGATTCTTGCTGCTGATTCTCCTAGAAGTTCCCTGGACTGGCGGGCTCTTCCCTGCGCTTAGGGAGTTGGCCCCTCTTAAAAGGGGCAGAGCTCCGAAGTCCGTGCAGCACGCGCCAGCGGCTGCTTCCACGGGGGTTGCCTGGCAACCTTAGAAACAGCGCGGGTAGAGCTTCTAACAGTCTTCTCCATGCGTTGGCTCCTCTCTGGGCAGGGCGGGGGCACAGCAATAGTCCCATCGCTGCTATTCAGCGGTGAAGGGGACTTTTCATGCATACGTATAATAAGGAAGGTGCATTAAGACAGCAAATTCTGTTCACGTTTTTCTTTTTAAAAAGATTAAGTATCCGTCTTTGCTTCCCACTGTCCATAGAGAAATAGGTCTATTGTAATAACATGGTCTTTGTAATAACATGCAAAGGTTATTACAAAGACCATAGGTCTTTGTAATAACAATGCTCTCCTTTGCCTTCTTCTCTCACAGAATGAACCCTGTACTCCCACAGCATCAATGTGGTTCTCAGCACTAGGTCTGAAATGAGTATCCGCTACTATCGGTTTCCAGTTGCATATCGCAGTATCCCTGGTATCCAGTCAGATCCAGCTTGATATCTACTGACTATCTGGATAATCAGATTATTGAATTACCATTTACTGCATTACCTTTTACTGACTACTGTTTGCTGTATTACCATTTAATTACTATTTGCCTTTTTTATTTTACTCCTTTCCTCTATCCAAACTAGTTTGGTTATGCAATAATATAGTAGTATAGGGATATATAAGGAGCTGCCTGAGTTAGACCAATGGTCCATCTTAGCCCAGTATTGTCACAACCTGATATGGCAAATCCATATCTCCAGTAGAGGCCCCACACAGGCATTCTACCACAGATCCTGAATCGGAGATGCCAGAGACTGAACTTGTGACCTTAAACATGCAAAGCGTGCACTCTACCAAATGAGACATGGCCTACCCCAGTAATGTTGGTGTGGTGTTCTGAAACCAGGGAGTCAGACTCTAATAAAATTAGGAATGGGCGAACACGGTTCGGATGTTTGGAGTTTGGACCGAACGTCCGAACCGAACTCTCGAACGACCAAACAGTTCGGTCGTGTTCGGATGAGTTCAGTTGAGTTTGGAGGCAGTAAAAACGCCTTTCCAGGACCAAAAAGTAGGTTTTGGTTTCGATTTCGTTTTGATTTTGGTTTTGCTATTTTTGAATGTTCAGGCAAGTTCGGCCAAACCGAACTCAACTGAACCGAACCATCGAACCCGAACTCGTGTTTTGAACCGAACGACTGAACATCCGAACCGCGTTCTGTTCGCCCATACCTAAAGAAAATATAAAATAGGTTTTTTTATAGGCTAGGCCAAACTGCAACCTTCTTTCAGACAGAGCCAGCAGGCCACTGGCTCCTCGCAGTCTAGTCTCTGCACATCCTTCCAACATCCCAGGAAAAATGTAGCAACTTACAAACAGAGCACTTAAAGGTATCCATGCAATTGATAAATAGTACTATCCAGTAATCTAGTTTGACGTTTTTTCTGGACAGCTACTGAATAGTCTGGAATACCAGATTTTAACCACAGATAATTTTTTTGTTCTCCATTTCAGCTTAAGTCAACAGCATTGGTATTAGATCATGTGATATGTTCTTAATATCTGAAAATATCAATAACAATACATAATTGCTGACAACACTGTTTGGTTCTGTAGAGTTTTATTAAATAAAATTATGTCTGAACACTTTCTAGATAAAAATATCCATCACCTTCCAATATTCCCCAACTTTCAGGTATATATCTTTAGGTGAGAAATCTCCACCCTGTGGACCAAATTCAGCCTGTAGAGCCAATCCCAATCTTCAAAAACTGGAGTGAACTCAGGAAAGAGAACTGGAGATGAGGGCATGCATTCAAGGATAAAGTTGGATCCACAGTGTACATCCATTAGATGGACCATTCCCTTCTTTCCTCCATCCTGAGCACAGCCCATAAACATTCCCACCTCAACTCCTGGGTCTATCCCAAGTAATAGTGGGCCCAACACATGAAAAAGGACATACTGGATTTGATGTTATGCACTGGCCTGGAAATTGGGGGTCCAATTATCGGAGGTGTCATGGCTGGATCATTACCTCCCAGTCATTATGTGTCTCCATCATGGTGATGGATTGGTTAGGTTGGTCTGCTCTCGGAGACTTATGAATCCGATTGGATTCCAGAACTCTCAGGGGAATTTACCTACTTGACCGTGATGGCTGCTCTGTCGATGACCTAGTTGCCCTGTTTGACCAATGCCATCAACACAGTGGCACCCAGGCATCCATTCCCACCACTACGCCAACACAGGTACCCATGGTATAAGGAAGACTTGAGGCAGCTGAAGTGGGAGGGTAGGCAGTTAAAGCATAGGTGGAGCTCGACTTGCGCTGAATCCAACTGATTGCTCCATAAATCATTTTTTAAAGACTATGCCATAGCTGTGATGGTGGTGAAGAAGGTTTTCTTCACTGCCATCATACTGTCTGGAATGTATCATCCAGTAGAGCTTTTCTGGTTGGTGAGAGGTCTGGTTAATCCAGCCTGTCTCCACCAGGAGCTGGAGTCATCTAATGCCCGCGGTGACATTTTTATTGATTACTTTGGACATGAAATTGCTCGTATTCACCACAACTTTGGCACAACGTTTCTATGGCAGAGTCAGAGTTTGGGACTATGGAGGTTCAACTTTGTCCATTTTATTTGGATTCATTTATATTGTTATCACCCACTGATGGAGAGGATGTGCTTGGAGATGTGCAGGCCACTGGTTGTGAATTGGATCCATGCCTATCCTTGTTGCTGAAAGTCAGCCAGGAAACATTAGGGCCATTGCTGACTGGGGTTGTCTATGCCTCTCTCAGGGAGGACAGGATGTCGGAGTCCCTTAAAATAGTGATTGTCTGGCCTCTGCTCAAAAAACCATCTTTGGATGTTGATTCCCGTGCTAGCTATTGGCCCTGTCTTTAACCTTCCCTTTTTAGGGAAGGTTATTGGGTGGGTAGAGGTGGCATGTCAGCTCCAGGTGCATCTGGATGTTATCAGATTTCTGGACCCCTTTCAGTGTGGTTTTCACCCTGGGCAGGGCAAGGAGACTTCACTTGTGGCCTTGGTCAATGATCTACAATTGAAGATGGACAGAGGGAATTCCACTCTGTTGTTCATATTAGATCATCGGCAGCTTTTGACACTGTTGATCATGAGGTGGTGTTGACTCAACTGCAGGGCCTGGTGGGGGTGCGCAGGACCACTCTCAAATGGTTTCACTCCTTCCTGTTGGGGAGGTCTCAGTGGGTGGTGATGGGAAATTGCTTACCATTACCCCATGATTTCCCTTGTGGCATCCCACAGGGTTCCATCTTGTCCCCCCTCTTGTTCAATGTGTATATGAAGCATCTGGGCATGATCATTAGAAGGTTTGGAGTGAGGTGTCTTCGGTATGCTGGTGACACCCAGCTGTACCTCTTTTTATCTGTCCCAGGTCCAGTGGTCTCAGTGCTTACTCATTGCTTGGCTGCTGTGAGAGACTGGATGAAGGTGAGTTGATTGAAACTGAATCCTGACAAGACTGAGATGATGAAGGTTGGCCGGCCTCTTGATTTGGGGTGGGGGGTTTGGGATCCCGGTTATTGTTGGAGTCTGCCCCCTCCCCTCCTTTCTGGTCACTCAGGTTCATAGACTTTGAGTGCTTCTGGATCTGTTGCTGCGCCTGGACTCTCGGCTGGCAGTGGTGGTCAGGAGTGCTTTTCACCAGCTCTATCAGGTGAGAAGGATGCGACCTTTTATCTCGGATTCAGATCTGATGACCATCATCCATGTCTTCATTACCTCAAGACTAGACTACTGCAATGCACTTTACATGGGGCTCCCCTTGCAGACTGTTCAGAAGCTGCAGCTGGTGAAGAATGTGTGGTGGCCCAGCTCCTTACGAGGATCAGTCGCCAGGAACACATAACACCAGTGCTCCAGGATCTGCACAGTTTGCCTATTGTATTCTGACATAATTCCAGGTGCTGGTTTTTATTTTTAAAGTCCTACATGACTTGGAAGATCACCTTTCCCATCATGGCCTTTGAAGTCAGCTGGGGATGCTCATCTGGAGGTACCTGTTTTTAACTTTGTCTCTATAATGCAGAGGACATTCTCGGCTGCCAATCCATGGATGTGGAATTCCCTCCCCAGGGAGGTCCACTTATGTTCAAGGCTTGAGCACCTTTAGGAGGTGGTGTAAAATTCTATTTACAAGGGTGTTTGGCAGTGGGGGCTAGGGAGGGATGGTGTTTTGGGGGTTATGGTGGAGGCAGGGGTTTGGGAGGAGAGGGGTTGGGGGATGGTGTCGAGTTTTGGGGTGATTTTATGTTTTTGAATTTTTTAACTTTCTTTTATATTTGTATTTTAATATTGCTAGCCAGTCTGAGCCACCTTTTGTGGGAAGGGTGGGCTGGCCTGGAAGGGAGGGTGCAGCTGTGTGCTGCATGCAGGTTGCTGCCTGGACCCAGCCTACACCTGTGGATTTGCTTGCTCCACCCCCAGGTAACAACAGAAAGGACAGCTGCCCTGAGGTTGTGGCTGGGCTGGCCTGGAAGGGGGGCAGTGGCTGTGGGCTGCGTGCTGGTTTCTGCCTGGACCTGCCTACACCTGTGGCTTTGCTTGCTCCACGCCCAGGTAACAACAGAAAGGGGAAATGCCCTGAGGGCGGCACCCTCTGGGCAGTGGCCAAATGGTGCCACCAAAGGTTGAAGAGCCGTTGGCAGGAGGAAGTGGTTATCATCTATATCCTGCAAAACAGCCCCAGCACAGACATAGCTGCCCAGTGTGTGCCCCCACTTCTCCCAGTCAGTCAGGGGGGAGAGGCAGTGAAGACACGTGGGAGGGCTCTGTTATTTGTTGTGTGGGGAATTGTCACTGGAGGGGTGTAAAATTTGGATAGTGGGTTGGGTGGGTTGGGGTGGGGTGGTGGTGGGATTGGTGACCTCCCCCTTGT
>QEPC01011113.1:3841997-3857266 GCA_003113815.1 Sphenodon punctatus | reverse complement strand
GGGGGGATTGGTGACCTCCCCCTTGTGGAAGGAGAGGGAGGCGGGGGGAGGTGTGATGGGGAACCCTGGTGTGAGCAGGGGCGATTCTCCATGGGGGAACGGTTGCCCTCCAGTGGCAGAGGTGGGCGGGGGGGGGTTGGGGGGGTCCCTCTTGCTGGCCTGTCAGGGCAGCCTATGGAGGGTGGGTGTCTAACAGGGTTCTCTGAGGCTGGGAGGGCTTCCACAGCCATCGGGGTTGTTACAGGTTGAGGGAGATATGGTCCAAAGAGGTGGTGTGTTCCATCCGTGAGGAGGGAGCGGTGCCTTGTGCCCATTCCCCTCTCAACTCCTCACATGGGTAGGTTGCGGGTCTAGGCTCAGGAGGCCCCAGGCCTCGGTTTGGTGCTGCTGAATGTGAGGTCAATTCTCAATAAGTCATCTGCCATCTGGGAGTTAATCCCGGAGTGGGACACCAACCTCGTGTGTATTACAGAGACCTGGCTGGACAATGAATCGGGCCCTATTCTGGCCGACCTTGTTCCAGCTGGGTTCTCTGTGCAGCATCAGCCTCATCTGGAGAGACTGGGGGGGGGGGGTAGCCATTGTTATCAAGGATTAATTGTCTTTTAGGAGGTATCCAGTGCAGGCTCCAACAGGTGTTGAGTGTCTCCATCTTGTGTTGGATTTGGCCAAGGACAGATTAGGGCTGCTGCTGGTGTACCATGTACCCAACTGCCAGGTGGCATCCCTACATGCTCTTGCTGACCTGCTGTCAGATGTGATCTTCTGGACCCCTAGATTAGTGGCCCTGGGGGATTTTAACCTCCATGCTGACACTGATCTTGGAGGAGCGAGGCATGGGTTCATGGCCTCCATGACAACCATGGACCTGTCCCAAGTCATCTGTGGCTCCACACATGAGGAGGGATATACACTGGATTTGGTTTTCTGCACTGGCCTTGAGGAGGGGGGTCATTTAGTAGGAATTAGGGGGGGTTAAGCCTTTGTCATGGTCTGACCATTACCTCCTTAAGGCCTGCATCCTGGCACATGTCAGCCCCCAACAGGGTGCAGGACCTATTAGATCAGTCCGCCCCTGGAGACTTATGGACCTGGATCGGTTCCAGAATGCTCTGGGGGAGTTTCCCCTGGACCTTGACACCCACTCTGTTGATGATCTCGTAGCCTTCTGGAACATCTTGTTGCCTGAGACCATTGGCAGAGTGGCTCCCAGGCATCCATTGCTCTCCCGAGTCTCCTGCAAGTTTCCTTGGTTTACTGAGGCCCTGCAGTGTTTGAAGCGGGAGAGTAGGCGGTTAGAGTGCTGGTGGCACTGGACTCATGACGAGTATGATCAATTGCAGCATAAGAGCAGTTTTAAGGCCTATGCTGTGGCGGTGCAGGCAGCAAAGAAGCAGTTCTTTGCTGCCCTCATTGCATATGCAAATTCATGTCTAGAGGAGCTTTTTCGGGTAGTGAAAGGCTTGGTCAGTCCTGCCTGCCTCCACCTGGACCTGGAGCAATCCAGTGACCACTGTGACTGGTTTATCAAGTACTTTGTAGATAAGATCTCTCATATCTGCCACAATTTCGGTACCACAGTTATTGCAGAGGATCATCTTGGGGCTATGGATGCCCCGTCCTGTCTTGTTTTGTGGAATCAGTTTCAGATGGTGTCACCTGCCAATGTGGAGTCCTTGTTGGGATCTGTTCATGCCACTACTTGTGAACAAGATCCATGCCCATCCTGGTTGGTGAAAGCCAGCCAGGAGATGTTACAGCCATTGCTGTCTGGGGTGGTTAGTGCCTCCCTTTGGGAGGGCAGGGTGCCTGATTGCCTGAAAGAGGCTGTGGTTAGGCCCCTGCTCAAGAAACCATCTCTTGACACTGATGCTCCTGTCAGCTATCGGACAGTCTCTAACCTCCACTTTTTAGGGAAGGTTATTAAACGGGCTGTGGCACGACAGCTCCAGGAACATCTGGACCGCACCAGTTTCCTTGACCCCTTTCAGTTTGGGGTCCGGCTTAGGTATGGTATGGAGACTGCATTGGTGGCCTTGGTTGACAATCTCTGTCTGGTGTTAGACCAGGGTCGTCAGACCTTACTGGTCCTGCTAGACCTTTCGGCTGCATTCGACACACTCGACCATGAGGTGTTGGTGACTTGCCTGTTCGAGGTGCTGGTTTTAATCTTTAAAGCTATTCACGGCCTGGGCCCCACTTATCTGTGGGACCGCCTCACTCCCCATGTGCCTGTGTACCCTTTGAAATTGTCCGAGGGAGCCTTTTTGGAGTTCCCCGGGTAAGGTGGATGGTCACCCATGTTAGATCTTTTTTGGTCGCTGCCCCTGTGCTGTGTAATTCACTCCCAGAGGAGGCTTGGTTGACCCCCACTTTCCTGTGTTTTTGATGTTTATGTAAGATCTGACTGTTCCGCCAGGCTTTCGGTGAGGGGAGGTAGGGGGGTTGTTTTCCCCTGCATATGAGAATGTTTTAACTTTTAAAATTGTTTTATTGTTTTATTCTTTTATCTTGTTGTTCGCCGCCCCAGCCTGCCCTGTGGGCAGGAGGGGTGGGATAAAAAATGTATATAAATTAAATAAATAAATAAATAAATATACTTCCTATCTGGCCTGTGGACCTTGTACTAATTTTCAGAATTAGAGAAAAGGTTCCCCACCACTGCTATAGGTTATCCATACAGGTTTTTATCTTAATTAGCATGACCCACTATGAGAACACTTGGAGCAACTATGACTTCTTAAGACATATAGGTCCTTTTTACATGGGTGGCACCCACGCATGAACACCCAGAAAAGTGGGTTTTCATGGGTGGGTGAGTCCCGTGCACATACATGCGCACCCACCTCCACTCATCCCTCACGCATGGAGCAACTGGCAAAAACGGTGGTTGCTCTGTCCATGTAGATGGGTTGAAGTGGGTGTAGATGGGTGTGCACCTATCTATACCCTCCCCCCATCCACTGCACACAAACTGCCCCACACACTGACCCCCCCACCCCATGCCACGGCCCATGTAAAAAGGGCCATAGAGGACCCTAACCCAGTGCTACCCTTTCTAAGCACCTTCCTGATTTAAAGCCCCTTCTGAAATATGGTGGAAGTTATTAATTACACAGATGAGCTCTGTTAAGCCATCAATTATCATTTATTTTTGAGTGGCCAGATAAATTTCACTATACATGCCCAGAATGAATTTTTGCCATACAGAGTTAGTCAGAAACACCTGCTTTAAAATTTGATTACTTGTAAACATGAACTTTGCTTCCAGTCTATACAAAAGTAGGTTTTTAATATCCTGTCTATTGTGGTATCACAGGTAGCTCATGCTATGTTTCTGTCAGCCTGAAGAGTGTTTGGGTAGTGAGATAGTGTAAATCCTGAAATGGTCTTTCTGAAGTTGTTTTTCACTACTGTAATTGCACCTAGCATTTATGTCAGAGCTGCATGAGTGAACTATGCATACATTGCTATTTTTATAATATTAAATGAATTAGAAATAGCATAACAGAAGCAGGAAAAATAAAATACTAGATATGCTTTCTACCAGGGATCTTGTTTAACTCTCTTGTAACTCTGCACTGAGGCATAAAACTTTAACAATTAATTAATTCCACCATTTCACTTAGATTGAAATGCTTAGTGTACACCAAATATATAATCATTTCTAATAAGTTTTAATAAAGTTAACTAAGTAAGAGCGGATTAATGTAGCCACCATATAATTAGCCCAAGTATGCAAGCAATAAATGTGTTATTGCACCCTAAATGATACATTTAACTTGAAGGAGTTTTGAGGCTTTAGCTGGTGCTTACCACGATTAACTGTAGTGGGTTGATTGGATATCAATTAACTATCCCAAAATTAGCATGTTAATTGGCATTTATTTTTCTATAGTGGAAGTTATCTATTCTATTGCTAATTAAAGCACTTAAAACATTCCCTTCAATTTCTGAAAGAGAAATTTTACATTTATTACCTACTTAATTTTTAAATAATATATGGCAACTTGATTTATGTCCCATATTTGTTGAGCTTCAATAGTTGCAACTGATATTTTATTATCATGAAAAACTCATTCTATGAGTAGTAAGTAAAGGTGTTCATCCTGACACTGAAAGTACTAGGAAAGTTTTACGTCTCTGTTTGTCTTGCAGGAATACTTATAGTGGTTCAATATCTCTTGTTTACTCTTACATCATACTGTTTTGGTATGCTGGCATTTTCTGATCTTGCTTGCTTGTGTCTTCTGTTTGATAACAACACTTAAATACACAGATAAGCTAGTATCTATTATAAAGCTTCTTTACAGCATTGCAGTTGCAGTCTACGTTTATATATATATATATATATATATATATATATTTGTTTGTTTAGGCATCAGCTTTCACTATAGCCTTTCAAGGATAATATACATTCATGCATAGTGGATCACATACACAAAAAAATCTTCAAACTTCAATTACAAACTTGAACCTTAATACCATAATCATTCTAAATTTAACTTAAAAGTCCCACCCTTACAGTAACAGGCAGGGTTTCCCTTACAACTCAGCTTTTACCGCCTTCTGTTTTTTCGAAGCCAGCCAAACAAAAGTTGCCAGGGCCACAATATCTTCCAAGTTAGGCAAAGAAAGAAGGCCCTTGTACCCTTGGCCTGGCTCTAAATATAATACCCCACCAATTAATGGTTGGAGCCAAACTGCCCTAAGGTCTCTATAATAAGGGCAGGTTAGCAAAAAGTGCTCAACCGTTTCAACCCCCCCCCACGCGGGAGCAAGTACATAGTCATCTAGCATAGGTGACCCCTTTATAGCTTCCTTCTACCACTGCAGTCTAGACCTGCTGAAAACGAAGTGTATAGCTTCTTTGGAGATTGCAGTTCATTAGACCATCCAAATATGTTTCCATCCCCCACACAGACGTAACCAACTTTAGCCAAGGGGCAACCCTCCAGCTCCCTAAGGCCGCTATATCCTCTTGCCGGCCGATGTCTTCCAACCTGGCTTGTATTTCCTTCTTGATTACCACTATCGATCTACCAGCAAAGTGATCAAAGGAAAACCCTGGCTCTGGAGCAGGTCACCCAAGTACCTAAGCCATGGGTAACCTCTCGGGCCCATATGCAACAACTCCTCATGCAGGCATTGTTGTGGTAAGGAATAGGGATGGGCGAACGCGGTTCAGAAGTTTGGAGTTCGGCCCAAACTCGGTCTGTTCGGACGACTGAAGGTGAACACGAATCCGAACACTAACATACTGAACAGAACTGAACACTGAACGGTGAATCGGCTGAACAGTTCAGTCAGTTCGGATCGCGTTTGGGTGAGTTTGGGTGGCAAAAAAAGGTTCACTGTAAAGTGACATGGAGGGGTAGTACTAGTCACTGAGGAGCAGACTTCCAGGCACCAGGGGTGGAGAGGCTTGCAAGAAATGAAACTATCTGCCTCCACCCTTCCCAACACCTTCTGAGCTAGTCACTGTTACTGAACAGCAGGCGTTGAGTAGGATTATTAGATTGCTTTAAGTTTCATTTCAATTTTGTAATGAAATGAAACTTAAACCATAAACTGAAACCTTGTGTTTGTGATTTCCCCCCCCATCCCATATAGAGAGAGATAGAGCGATATAAATATATAAATAAAGAGAGATAGGTTAGGGATAGTAGTTGTAGGAGCTAGCTTAATGATAGAGATAGCATTAGTAATTTAGATTTAGTGTTTGTAGGAGTAGGCCTGTGTACTTATTAGATAATCCATTTAGTTCATAGCATTTAGAATAGTTAATAGCAGTAAGATTTAGTGTAGATAGATAGATATATTTATTAGATAAAATAAATTTTAAAAAACCCCATATAACAACAAAAAAACAAATAAAAAACAAAAGAAAACCATATAAAACCCAATAAAAAACCAACAAACCATATAAAAAACAAAAAAAGCACCCATAACACTTCCCAAATGGCCAAACCGAATGGCCGAACAGCCAAACAGAATGGCAGAATGGCTGAACACGAACCCGGCGAACTAACCGAACTGCCGAACTGAATGGATGAACCAAACGCAGCCGAACCAAACGCAGCCGAACCAAACGCGGACGAACCGAACGGTCGAACCCGAACCGCGATCTGTTCGCCCATCCCTAGTAAGGAACTCTCTTGTAGAGAGAGCAGCCTCAATCAGTATTGAATCAAGGTAGATTTAACATGCAGATTAATAGAGAACATACCGGTCTCTGCCCTCAAAATTGGACCTGGGACATCATTCCCCACTTGGAGCATTCGGCGCAGAAACATGTTCTGGACCTTCTCCAAGGGTGTAGTTACTGGCTGGGGGATAATATCCAGTCCAAATACCGCCAAAGGTGGGACCTTGGCTCTATAAGCACACAAAAGTGTTGAAACTGGAACCCCCCAAGATATTCTGGCTGCCATACCTATAGCACCAACAAGTTGTGCTGCTCTTGCTACCTGTCCCTGTATATGTCTAACCTACGTACCCCTACATGTGAAGGTTACCCCAAGATAAGTAAAGGATTGGACCACTTCGTGTGGTTGCTGGTTGATCTCCCACTTAACCGATGATTTACCACTGCCCATGATCATAATCTTGGACTTCTGGGGATTGGGCGATAATCCATTCAGGGCACAATATTCATCCAACCTTTGAATCAGGGACTTCAGCCCTATTGCTGTCTGAAAAATAAGAACTAGATCATCTGCAAATTGCAACATGCTAAGATGATAAGTACCAACTCTGGGGGCATGGGTACTGTCTGATGCCAGAGATTTGGAGAGATCTGCACGATAAACCTTGGACAGCAATGGGGCCAACACGCACCCCTGCCTAACACCTCTTTTGATAGAAATATCCCTGCTCAACTGATTGCCTGGGCCTATTTTGACTCTTGCTTGCTTGATGGAATACAATTGAATTAAAAGTGACAGGCGATTGTTGTTGATCCCTAGTGCGGACAATTTCCCCCAAAGTTTGGCCCGGGGAATTGAATTGAAGACTTTTGTTAAGTCAGCAAATGCCAATAATAGTTTGCCCTTCCTGATCCTCTGGTATTTGTGGATTATATGTTGGAGTATGAAGCAACAATCTGTTGTTGACTTCCCCTTGCCGAAGCCAAACTGTTCTCGTGGAATAATTGAATTTCCTTCCACCCATTGTTCTAAATGCTTCAATACACATTTTGCAAATAATTTACCCACAACTGACAACAAACCTATGGGACGATAACAGGCTGGATCAGTTCCAAGATCTTTCTTGAAAATCGGAATGATCCATTTCTGCTGCCAGGAAGGGGGAATCTTGGTGTACACCCTTATATTGTTAAATAACTTACACAGCACAGGTGCCCACCACTGAGGGGCTGCCTGCAGCATCCCTGCTGTAATATAATCTGGTACTGAAGCTTTATTGAGTTTTAATGAGAGAATTACAATTAGCTTCTGAGGAAAATCTACCCCTACTCCCTGGGGGTCCAAGATTGGCCCGCCTCCACGGGGCATCCCCTGGCTAAGAGCATCTAACTCATGGGGGTCCTCATAGAGTTTGCCAAAGAACGCCTCCCAAACAGCATTGGGTACCCTGGGATTACTAACAATTTTCTGGGGCTTGATTATTCTATTTAAAATTTGCCAGAATTGCTAAGTATCCACGGTCCTCTGGGCCACTGCCAATTGAGCCCAGATGCCATTGTAATAACCAGCCCTTTTGTTTTCCAATAAAAGTACATAGGCTACTTTGTCCCTCTGATACTGTACTCCAAGATTGGGGTTGGGATCCCTTACCCACTTCCTCTTAGAGGCAATAAGCTGTTTCTTTTTTTAAAATATATATATAAAGCTTTTATTGTATCATTATTAATCATACATCCACAACATCCAGACAAAATATCTCAGTATAAACCAAACAGAACTTTGAAAATCCAACACAGCAGCATTTAAGAGTTTCTCTCTCAGTCCACTTGTAAAAGATCAGTGTTCTCTTTCAGGGCTAGTATTTGAAAAGTTGTTTAATGTCTCTGCTCCTGACATGCTTGTCTTCCAGAATGCAGATGATAGGGAGCCAGATGTCTTCAAATATCTTCTCTTTGCCATGAACCCTCGCGTGCAGCTTTTCTAGGCTAAACAGATACCAGATTCTTTGCTCCCACATATCAAGTGAAAGATCTTTATTTGCTTTCCAATTTCTTATGATAATGTTTATCGCTGCCAAGAACAGCACTTTGCAAGATTTCTGATATCTGCTCACCTGTTTGACCTCCGGGAAAAGTCCCAACAGACATATCTCAGGCTTAAATGGTACCACCTCCCCCATCATTTTTTTCTGCAATCATCCAGACTTTACTCCAAAATACCTTGACTATATCACACTCCCACCAGCAGTGAATATAAGTCCCTTCTTTTCCACAGCCCCTCCAACATAGGCCTTTGCCAATCTTATCTCCAAATTTAAAACGGTCGGGTGTCAGATAAAATCTGGTGGTAAGTTTGATCTGAACCTCTTTCACCTCCATAGAGTATGCACAGGTGTTCATATTGTGCCAGATTCTTTTTTCATTCTTTTCCTCTAGAGGAATAGCTAAATCCCTTCTTCACTTTTCCAAATATAAAATTCAGTTGCAATAAAAGATTCTTTTAAGTTCTTTATAAATTTTTCCCAGCCTTCCTGCAGATTTATTTTTCTCATAAAGAATCTTCTCTATCTTAAGAGGTTCTCTACCAAATTCCTTCTTATTTGGCCCTGCCAAGCTAGCACTCCTTAATTGTAAAAACTGAAAACTATCCACTTTACATTTCATCATTGTTTCTAATTTTTCCAAACTTAAAAATTTCCCTTGCACAAAAAGCTGTTTCATCTTACATAGCCCCCCCTCTTTCAACATGATTCTTAGGTCCTTTGCTAAATTATTCTGTACCATATAATTTGAGTCTATAGGGGTGTAAGGTGAGATTCCTACCTGAGTCCCCATTTTTGGGGGGGTCTCAACCCAGTGTTTCAGTAGGACACCTATAAATGGGTGATCCCTAATGTGGTCCTTTACTATTAAACCTTTATCCGCTATTATATTCCTTAAAGACTGTACATGCATTATTTCTTTTTCTAGAGCCACCCATTCAGGCGCCTCCACTTCCTTATACCACTCAGGAATGGCCCCCAAAATGGCTGCCCTATGGTACAATCTTATATCCGGGAAATTTATACCTCCCCTGTCACTGGGCCTCAAAATAGCCAGTTTTTTAATCCTGGGTTTTTTCTCATCCCATATTAAATCATGCACCAGGATGTCACATTCTTTAAAAAAGGAGTCAGGGAGATGTAAGGGGAGTGCCATGAGCCGGTACAAGATCTTGGGGAGCACCATCATTTTAAAAAGGTTTACCTTACCCATCCAGGAAACCATAAGTTTCAACCAAGGTTTTATTTCCTCTTTAAGCTGTTTCAGGAGGGGAGCGAAATTCATAGAGAATAAATCCTTAAGATTCTTTGTTATTGTTACCCCCAGATACTTTATGCCTTTATCATTCACTGGAAAAGGTGATCGTTTTTTCATTTCTTGTTCCTGTACTTTATTATGTGCCAAGACTAAAGCATAGGATTTTTCTTTGTTAATTGAGTATCCCGCAATTGCGCCAAATTCATCAAATACCTTCAACAACTCTGGTAAGGATTTTTCTGGCTCCGTGACATATAAAAGAAGATCATCAGCATAAAGGGAAAGTTTTTGTGTGTGCCCCCCTACTGACACGCCCATAATATTTGGATTCTGCCTTATGGCATTGGCCAACAATTCTAACACTAAATTGAAAAGCAAGGGTGACAGCGGGCATCCTTGCCTAGTTCCTCTCTGCAATTTAAAGGATTTAGTCAGCCCACCATTGATTATCACAGAGGATTGAGGGTCCTTATAAATTGCTTTCACCCAATTCAAAAAATTACCCTTGAACCCCATTCTTTCTAAAATCATGAACAAACATTTTGGTTCTGTGAAATCAAAAGCCTTCTCTGCATCAGCAGAAATAATAAGTGCAGGGCATTTTTGCTGTTGTAACGCATAAATTATATTAACCGTTTTCCATATGTTATCCTTTCCCTGCCTCCCTGGAATGAATCCAGTCTGGTTTTCATGTATAATTTCTGAGATGATTGCTCTAAGTCTATTGGCCAAAATTTTAGATAGCAGTTTGAAATCAACATTAAGAAGGGAGATAGGTCTGTAGCTTCCACATTGGTCGACAGGCCTACCTGGCTTAGGGACCAGAGAAATCACTGCCTCATAGAAACCTTTTGGCATGGTACCTACTTTTAAAATGTTATTAAAAACTGCTTCCAGATGTGGGGCTAGTATATTGCTGAATGCTTTATAGAACTCACTGGGGTATCCATCAGGGCCACATGCCTTGTTATTTTTTGAGGCATCAATTGCCTCCTGGACCTCCTGCCTTGTTATAGGGGTGTTCAAAAAGGCCCTTTGTGCCTCATTTATTTTGGGGCTCTCCACTTTATCCAGAAATGTTGTTATTTCAGTCTCATCTGGATTCTTTGTTGTGTATATCTTTTTATAAAACTCTAAAAATGCCTCTTGTATTTTCCCAGGGTCTGTAATGGAGTTACCCGATGGAGTCATTACTTTGCTGATATGGGCCTTCCTTTGTTTGATTTTGACTAAGTTGGCCAAACTTTTCCCTGCCTTATTCCTGTTTTCATAAAAATATAATTTCATTCTCTGAATTTGACCCTTTATTTTCTCCATTTCAATATCATTTATTATTTGTTTGTTCTTATAGATTTCCCTTCCCAACATCTTTGTGGGATTGATTTTATTTTGGGCCTCTAATTTCTGGAGGATTGCATATTTTTCTTTAATGAATTGTCTTTTTTCTCTCAAAATTTTAGCTTGTAATGCTATGATTTTACCTCTTAATACAGCCTTGGCCGCCTCCCATAAAATAGCCGGAGAGTCCACAGAATCCTTATTAAACTCAAAGTATTCTAACAATTCTTTTTGTAGCTGGTCTCTGTTTTTATCATTCTTAATAATGTCCCTTTTTAACTTCCACGCTGTTGTTACCCTCTCTCCACCTGCTTTGATTCTTATGTTAGCAATTACCGCATTATGGTCAGATAACACTATTGGAAGAATATATGACCTATAACATTTATGTACATCAGTCTTGGACATCAAAATAAAATCTATTCTGGTATAACTATTATGGAGGGGGGAATAAAAAGTATATTCCCTCAATGTGCCATTTAGATGTCTCCACACCTCTGTCCATCCAAAAGATTCCACCAGACCTGCTAATTTTTTTTTAAAAACCTTGGGGCTCACCCTTCCTGGAATAATCTAGTTCTGATAGTGTCGCGTTGAAGTCCGCTTGGACTATTAATAGACCTTTGGCCAATTCAGCAATTTTTTGTAAGTACTTATCAAAGAAGGCTGCCTTACCCATATTTGGTGCATATATATTCACCAGCGTTACTGTAATGTTTTGTAGTTCACCTATAATACAGAGGAACCTGCCCTCCCTATCTTTGTGTACAGTTTTTAATTTGAAGGAGATGTTTCTACCAAAGCCAATTATAACTCCTGCTTTCTTATTTGGTGCGCATGAGGCAAACATGCTATCTTTGTTCCTACTGTAAAATCTGTTAAAATCTTTTGCTAACAAATGCGATTCTTGTATAAAATATATATCAATTTTTTGATCCTCCAGCAAATTTTTAACCCTCCTTCTCTTTTGCGGGGAGTTCAGCCCTTTAACATTTAAAGTTAATGTTTTTACCTCACCCAACATCTTCAGGGATTTGTTTTTTTGAAACCACCTTCAGAACAGCCAAACTCCTAGCTGAGCCTTTCCACTTGTATTCTTTGGTAATCTGAAAAATACCCCGCCTGATATCATAATATATGTTGTAATGAACACCTTCATCTGTTTGGATGAAAAGAGAGAAAACTTTTATCTTCCTTTCCCTGTTGTGTGGAATTATATCTATAAAGGAATCCCTCCCAACCCCTCCCCCCCTTTCCCTTTCCTGTTTCTAAACCTTTCTTTCCATATACCTTTTGTTCCATTGCATAAAAAAAACACATTTCCCTTGTCCCTACTCTGTTGAGGATCTGTTGGGACTCAGAAGTACTCCCTGATGAGTGTCTCTACTTCTATTTCCACTCCTCCCCTTCCCCCGCTTCTTGCTGGTATATCAGCTCATCTTAATAATGCAAGCTAAATTAAATCTTGAATTAAACATTAACTTGAACCTTTAACTTTAAGACATAAACACATTTCAAACCCACTGCAGTCTAGGCATAACGTGCCTTTAGTAAGTCTCCCTTGTTTTCTCCTTTGCCTGAAACTGTTTCTCAATTTGAAGAACTGCTCTCTCCAGGCTCCTGCTGTGCCCTTCCTGCCAGCAATTGCAAAAAGGTTTCCAGGGCCTCTGTATGTTCAAAAAATTTCCTTTTCCCATTAACTAAGATCATCAATCTAGCAGGAAATATTATTCTGGGTTGGAAATTTCTCTCAATTAAGGTACTGAAGAATTTATTCCATTTCATACGCTTTTTCACTGTTTCAGCTGCAAAATCTGGGAAGATCTTTACAGCTTGTTGTTTAAATGAGAGTTTTTTCTTTATTCTTGCTTTCCTTAGGATCTCTTCTTTAATTTGATAACTGGAGAATTTTACAATGATAGGGCGAGGTGGGTTAGAAGCTCCTTGCCTGGGCCTTCCCACCCTGTGTGCCCTGTCTATTGCTGCTTTTTGTAACTGAGTTGACTCAGGGAAGTTTTCTTTAATAACACCCCAGATGATTTCATTAACTTCTTCTGCACCCTCTGCTTCTTTTATTCCATGAAATCTGAGATTTACTCTCCTAGAGCGGTTTTCTAGGTCTTCACATTTGGCCTGCAGAGTGGCATTCTCCTCTTTTAAATTGCTAATGGCTTCTGCTGTGGAGAATGATTGATCTTCTAGCAGGGAAATCCTTTCCTCTGTCCCCTCAATTCTCTTGTTCAGACCCTCCAGTTTTCTATTCCCTTCTTCTACCATTCTTTTTATCTCTTTCATTTCCCCCTTTAACTCCCTTTTCATTTGGATCAACAGGGTTTTTACCGACCTTTCTGCTGCTTCTCCTTCATCTGAATCTGAAGAGGCCTGCCCTTCCTCCACCTCAGAGGCCTCAGGAGCCATGTCAGTTGTAGCCTGCAGGTTTCTCTAGGCCCCACTGCATTTGCCGACACACCAAAAGGAGACAAGACAACAGTACTGGGATTTCAATGGCCACACTCTTTATTTAACCAATTATAATCAAGAATCAGGTGGGGGGTAATCGCCTAATGCGATATGGGTCCAGTACTTGAATCTTAACATTCTGATCGAACAGAAAACCAGGTGGGTGGTTCCAATGTACCCTCGATTACCACCCAGAACTGTTTATAATGTCTCCCCCTCTCGGTGACAACTGGCCATGGGTAAGGGGGACCAAAATTCTCAAACATGAGTAAGGATGAGGGCATCTGCCGGCGGGGGACCATATTTGTCCCTACCGCCCTCGCTCGATGCCCCTCCCAAGGAGGCTGCCCCGCCACTTGCTATCCCCTGCATTCCGGCGAATGGGCCTCCCCATCTCTTAAGGAGATGACTCTTACTTATGATCTATCTATCCTATTCTAACCTATAGCACTGGACCCCTGCAGAGTGTGACAATGAATAAACAGCACAACAACACCCCAAATTCTATGGGGGCAACAAATCTAGTCAAATATCCCACACTGAGGAAGGCAAAAAACAGGGCCCTTTTTTGGGTCACATTAGGGCTCCCTCAAAATTCCTTCCTGTCCCCTATGGTGACCGATATAATCCGCAGTGCAAGGGGGAGGGTTGGGTGGGTGCCATTTCAGAGCTCTGGCCACAAGTGGTGCCGGAGCTCCACTCTTCCTCCTGATTATTGGGTCACGCCCATAGGCTCGACCCACGTGTTTTCCCTGGGCCAATCCCCAGCCGGCGGGGTTGCTGTAGCAACCCCAGCCGGGGAATGGCAATTCGTGCGGCCGCCGTTTTTTCCCACCCGGGGGGCTTGCAGCCTCCCCAACGTGGGAGGTTTCCCAGAGACTGCCCTGCCTCCTATTTAACTCGGACACAGCAAGGAGCCTCCCACCATCCACCGTCCCCTTTTGCGGGGAAGGGGAAGGTGGAGGCAATTGCCTTCTGACAGAAGCGTTCCAGGGCATTTGTTTGCAAAAGTTTTTGTTTGTTTTTGTTCTTGCCCATCATTCTGATGTGGGAGAGGGGTGTCCTTTATGCGAAAGGTTCTTATTTTTGCTTGTTTTTGCAGAGGGGTGTGGAGCTCAGGTTAGTCCCAACTACTCTTTGCTGCACATGTGCAGATCCCCATAAGCTGTTTCTTTGACATTTTTCAGTCCGCATCATACCAAGAGTGTTTCTTCTGATAATTTTGCTTGGCATTCCTAACCAAAAATGCCTCCTGAAAGCTACTAATAATTGGGGGTGTGAAAACCGGATCTTCCGGTATCCGATAATGCCAGTACTGGGTGTACCGGCATTATCGGATTCAACCCGGTAATCTGGGACATTTCCTGGATTCCTGGTACCGGATTTTTTTTACATTGCGGCCATTCAAATGAATGGCCGCAATGTAAAAAAAACAACCCACAAAAAAACCGCGTTTCCCTCCCCTCCCAGGCTGCGCAGGTGGAAGGTGGGATACCCCCCACCCACCCTGCCCAGCCTGGATTTAAACAAAAAAATTCCCCTGAGTGTCCCACTGCAGCTCTGGGCCGCCGCCGGCAACCCAGAGGCAGCCCCAGCACCAGCGGCCGTCCCAGCAGCAGCTGGTAAGTATACTGTATGATCCCTGGGGGGTTAACACCCCCCCCCAGGGATCACCCTACTTCCAAGTTCCCACACCCAGGGATCTCGTACCTTCATTGAGCTCCGGAAGTTCCCCGGAAGGCCTACCAGCGTCTGAATCCAGCAGCCACAGCTAGCCCTGAAGCTTCCGGACCGCCGGAGCTCAATGAAGGTACAAGATCCCTGGGTGCAGGAACTTGGAAGTAGGGTGATCCCTGGAGGGGTTAACCCCCCCCAGGGATCATACAGTATACTTACTGACTGCTGCTGCGACGGCCGCTGGTGCTGGTGCTGGCTCTGGGTTGCCCACAGCGGCCCGGAGCTGCAGTGGGACACTCAGGGGAATTTTTTTTGTTTAAATCCAGGCTGGGCAGGGTGGGTGGGG
>QEPC01011113.1:3784227-3834458 GCA_003113815.1 Sphenodon punctatus | reverse complement strand
TTGCTCCACCAGCTTCCTGTGGCCACACCAAGGCTTAAATACTTCCTGTGGCCAACCAGGAAGCTGGGAGGCAGGGCTAAGGCAACTGGCTACAGCTGGGAGGGGGCATGACACACAGGGAGCAAGCACACAAGCGAAACAGAGGGAGGACAATCCAACACCCTCACAAGCCCACCAGGTGGCGCAGAGCACTGGACAGCCTCTCCAGCACCCCAGGGGCCATGGGTTCAAGACCCAGCCCTGACAGCGCATGATCCCCGGCGGCATCTCGTGTAATCCTGCCTCGCGGTATTTTTGAAACCACGTGCGAGCGGGTCGCGCGCTCGTCTAAAAACGGCCCTAGATAGGCAGTTGTGCTGGGATCTTCAGGTGCCGGCGCTGGCCAGGGGTGCCTTTCACCAATTACATCTCGTGAGACAACTCCGCCCATATGACTCAGACTCTGGTTTGGCCACTGTCATCCATGCATTCATCACCTAAAGGTTGGACTACTGCAATGTGCTCTACATGGGGCTGCCCTTGGTAACAGTTCGGAAGTTGCAGCTGGTGCAGAATGCTGCATCCCAGCTGCTTACTGGCATTGGCCATAGAGAGCATATTAATCTGGTGGTTCACGCTCTGCACTGGCTGCCTATTGTCTTCTGGGCCAGATTCAAGGTGCTGCTTTTGACATTTAAAGTCCTACACCATCTGGTCCTGCTTATTTGAGAGATTGCCTCACCCCTCAGGTCATGGACAGCCCCTGCAGTTGTCTGGAGAAGCTCTCCTGGATGTCCCACATTATCTTCGGGTTTGTACTGACAGGAAGGCATTATCAGCAGCCTCACTGTTGCTTTGGAATGCCCTCCTGGTGGAGGTCTGCTTCATATCAAATCTCTTGGCCTTCCAACATAATTGTAAGACCTGTCTCTTCCACCAAGTGTTTTGCAGGGGGGAGAGGACAGGGGGAGTGGGGTAGCGGGGGTTGTCTTTTGTTGTGGGCTTGGAATCTGTTTTATAATGAAATTAATATTTTAAGTAGTTATAATATTTGATCATATTAATCATATTTTAACTGTATTTATGTTTGTGTTTTGTAAGCTGCCTAGGGATGCAAGAGACAAGAGGGGCGGGGTATTAAACTGAATTAAATAACAAACAAAACAAACAACAATAATAAAGAATAAATGTAACCATTGATCCAAATTCAATAGTGGTTGCAAAGTGGATTTAGGTTTCCTAACACTTATCTCTGTTAACCCAACATCTAACAAAATTTTGTGACACTTTAAATTGCCATAATTTTTCACATTTAAGGAATGGAAAAACATAAAAATTGACATAGCTTATAACAGCACTCACAGAATACTGTTGTACAGCAGGAATTTGCACAAATCTACATTGCAACTTCTGCCCCTTGATGGCTCCTTATTGTCTGTCATCTAATGCAAATGCCTTAAGGCAGCAGGGCAGAGTTTGTGATATTTATATTCAGAGGGAGGGACGGTGAGGTACTGTGTGCAGCAGGTGAGAGTAAAGTGGAGCTAAGCTCTGTCAGCCTTCCCACCACTCAGAGCCCAATCTCATGAGACATGAGACCACTCCAGGAATTTGAATAGCCCTACCCACCATGCAGGAGGTAGGAACTTGAGGCAGCAGGCAGTTCTGGCAAAGCAAACCAACCAAACCTTAGGGACTGGTAATACACATTGCAATTATTGAGTTGTCAGCTTTGAGGCTGGGAAGTAATTTTTATCATTTCTTTTATCATATATGGGATATCATAGGGACAGTCCTTCATACACTTAACACTGTGGGAAAGCATTGTGAGAGAGTCAGGAAAATGCAGGGGAATTTACATTTGTCTGAGTAATGCTGCAGGACAGATAAACATGGAGGAATGAACATGTGGTGGTTTTCATTGAGGGAAGGTATTTTGGGAATACATTCTACTTGTCCTTTATCACCGTATCAGTCAGACCACTTTAGAAACCCCAAATATAGGTTTAGTGAAGAATAGGGAAGCTGAAATGTATGAAATGCCTATGTTAATATACAGGGATGGGGAGGGAGGGTTGTCCAGCTTTAGAGATCCTTGTTTATCACTCATTAATCTGCTCCTCAATTTTTAAGTGTGAATCAGTTACATGATAGAAATCCGGTTTTTTTATTTCAGATTTTTTTTTCCTGACTTGCTGTCAATATAAATAATGCAAACATGCAGTGTTTATTCTCATTTTCAATGCCATCAGTGATGTCTTGAAAAAGATTTTTGTTACTTTTTGAATAAGTGCCTAATCTAGATGAGAAAATAAATGACCTTTCATTGATTAGCAGTTAATTGTCTTTAGTCTTTCTATCAAATCTGAAAGTCTGGTAATCTTTTTCAGAGAAAGGAGTAACTGTGAAGCATGCCCCAGAAATGTCTACATGAAAATACTCAAAAAAGTAGTTTCAGTATATTTTCCTTCACACACTGTCACTAGCCATCCAGAGAAAAATCTACAATTAACAATAAACTTATTGTAGGAAATACAGCATCTTAGATATTGACCAATTTCCATACTTATTTATTCAAAGGTGTCTGCCTAATGCTCTGTACCCTTCTTATCAAGTGGCTGTTATTTGCTGATTGACCCGTGATTATAGTGGGCAGCGTCAAACAGCCACTATCTCCTTTCTTCAAGTGCAGTAAATAATTGCATATTCCACCTCTTCTTTCTACCTAACTAATTTTTAGTAAGGTAGAGAACACACCAAAAAGTTGTAATATAGAGCCCACACAGAACCAGGAGAGACAAACATGTATTGGTAATGGTTTTTGTTTCCCTCTCTACTCAGGAAGGGTGATTTCAGACGTTACGTTAACACGGTGAACCACGGTGAATACACACCTGTGGTCACCGTGTCCCGTACGTCTGGTCGCGGCACGCCAGATGTTGGCCACGGTCAATCCCCACATGGGGTTCGTTTGAACCACGCTTCCCGGGCTAGCCGGGGGAAGGTCCCGGGAAGCGTGGTCAGACAGACCCCGGGCCGTGGCCAAGGAAAAGTAACGTCTGGCCGCGTGCCACGGCCCGGGATCCCCGGCGGGATCCCGGGCCGTGGCACGATCAGCCGGACGCGGCGGCCGCATTGGCCCCGCCGCCCTCCCGTCTCCTCAGCGGGCAGGCGGCGGGGTGCATGGAGGGGGCGGGGCTGTGCGGCCACACGTTGCGCCACGCGGCCCCAGCCCCTCCCACTTTCCCCGCCGGGATCCCCCCGGCACATCTGTTGTGCCGTTACGGGGTGACCCCGGCGGGGAACGAAGCCGTTGGTGCCGGTACGGGGCCAACGGCCGCTGTATCGTCTGAAAATACCCGAAGGCACAAAGAGAAGAGTTTGAATACAGGATGGTGCCTTGGTAGTGGCACCATGAAGCAGGCAGCACAATCTCCAGGGCTCAAGCGTAGAAAGCATAGGAGAGGCATCATGATGGTATCAGGATTGTAGATTGTCAGAGCAGTGTGTTGGGGGGACTGTGTCAGGGCAGGGAAGCTGGGTGGAAGGAGGAAGGAGGTGTAGGGGTAGGCAGTCTGGAGGGAGGTCTGGGGGGCAGGGAGAAGCCTGGGGGAAGGGAGACTGGGTGGGGTGGGGGTCTGTGTGGGGAGGGAATGGATACAGGTGAGGGGGTGGAAAATGGGTGACAATGGTTTCGGTGGGGACCAAGTTCATCTTGCACCTGGACCCATTCCATCCTAGCTACACCCCTGCTGGGGAGGGGTTGGGATGGATGACCATCGAAGTACCTTCTAGCCCTATGATTCTACCAATTTATTTCCCTCCCACGCATAAACAGCTTTATATTCCAAGAGGTCTATTAGATGCTAATATGTTCGTGCCCTCCTAAATAAAGATGTGTGTTAGGACATGCTTCGAACATTTCAGACTCAGTGGATGTGTAGAGAATAGAGCTGAAAATAGGTACTTAATTTAGTATCCCTGGGTGTGGATGGGTCGGCTCTCCAGTTCAGGAGGAGCCACATAAGGTATTAACTCAACCCTGTCCCCACCAAATTACTATCCTTGCTGCCTCTGCAGGTCACATTTTTCATCCCTGATAGGGGTATCAGCAGTGTTTCCTAGTGGTACAATCAACAAGAGCCCTTGATGGGGCTGTCAGCCATAAACAGTCTCAAAAAGGGATTAATTTAACTGGAACTCCCATCATCCCTCACAGTCTGCCTGTAGCACTGGGTATTGGAGTTTCTCTCAAAATGTGGGTCCCCAAACATAAAATGTCCAAACATAAACTTCTCCCTTCTGGCAGTGAAACCTCTGCCTTCAGGCAAGGCCTTAAACCAAGACACCACTGTTGAGCCAGGCACCAGGGCTCCTCCTGGCTACACAACAGTTACTAACTCTGGCTTTCTGTGAGCTTTAGTCCAGATACAGTGCCCACCTGCAGCTACCTCACTGTCTATCTTCACTAGCGGCTGTTTTCTTCATCCACACAGGGGTTTTGGAGGTTTTCTCCCTCCAAGGCTTATTGCAGGGCTCCAGGCTGCGAAGCTTGGCAGCCTCCTATGAACCATCAAGGTTCTACAAACTGAGGAGCTTCCTGACAGAGAACTTTCTCCAGACACTTCCCACTGTTGACTGCCTAAGATGTGTTCTTATGCTCCTCCTTCTCCCCATGAGATTGGCTGGAGGGAGTTGTCATGGAGAAACATAGGTAAACACAGGTGTAACATGGGACTACATGTAGACTACAAGTCTGGTAAATATGTAATGCCAAAGGTTCCACATGTATGTAATATTGCAATACATGTAGACAACAAGTCTGGTTAATGTGTAAGGCTGCTTTTAAACGAGGAGCGCTGAAGCGCCTCCTCAACGCCGCATTAAAGGAAAGCCGCCAGAAGTGACGTTCTCCCCGTTGCCGCCGGTGGCGGCAGCGGCTGGAGACACGGGGCTTTGGAGCGGCACGTTCTTAAACCAGATAATTGAAGTCTTAAGAACGCGCCGCTCCAAAGCCCCGTGTCTCCAGCCGCCGCCGCCTCCGGCAATGGGGAGAACATCACTTCCGGTGGCTTTCCTTTAATGTCTGCATTGAGGAGGCGCTTCAGCGCTCCTCGTTTAAAAGCAGCCTAATACAAAAGGTCCCACATGCATGTAATGTTACAATGGAGAACTGCAAAACCCATATCACAGCTGTAACACGTGACAAGCTCAAGGAAATAGAAAGAGAGATAAAGGATGGATATTGAGGACTCTTGCCAGACAGCACTGTTGAAATGTAGATTGACTTCCATGTTTGCCTGGGCTGCCTACATGACCGGCCCCACGATTCCCCAAAGGCGGGAACAGACACAAAGAAGGGGAAGAAGTGTTTAAAGTGGCCAGTGAGTCACCTTGGGTCTCTTCTATCCTAAAGCCATCTTGAGAGCTGATCTACATGTGAAAGCCTGCCTGTCAGCAGCAGACTGGAGGAAAACATGAGCAGAGAGACATGATTTTGCTCTTTACCAACTAATAAGCCAGTGCCCAGTCATTCTACCTTTATGACTGAGGAACAAGAAGCTTATGGACTTTATAGGGTAAGATGCCTATTTAGGAACTCAAACAGTATAGATCAGGAATGCGTTATGCTTACCTTTGATTTCTAGTAACCATTCTGTATCAACTATCTTGCTTATGTAATAAATAAACTTATTTCTTTTCTTTATGAAGAAGTGTCTGTGTCTAACATTGGAACACAAGTGAGCAACAAGAGTCCTCAAGCTCTTGCGAACTCAGAGAGTAAAGAGTCTGTAAACGTGAATGATCGGGACCTTGTGTGACAAAGGAGTTTCATTGTGGCACACTTGAATTAGCCAGAGAGAAAAACTAATTCAAAAGGCTGTGCGCAAGGGAAACCGAGTCACTCAAACCCGGTAAAGTGGTGGGTGCGGACCCTCCAACCTGTGACAGAAGTAACTCTTCATCCCACCACACCTGGGCTGGGTTGAGTTAATCATTATCTGGCTACTACCTTTAATTGGTCAACTGTGGGCACTTCTGCTTGGCAGCTTACTGACAGTGTCATTGCTAATTGCTTGTTGGCTAGTTAGCAAATCTGTCTGAAGGCTTCATCTAGCCACTCTGTTACAGTGGGCAATACCTGAATTTTTGGGTACCACATCTGGTACCAGATAAGTTACTCAGTGTTAGGGCCAGTTCGTGGGTGCCCTCAGCAAGGCAGGGCTGGTCTGGGCTGGATGAGGTGGGCTGGGCGAACTGGACTGGATAGATGAGGCTGTGCTGAGCTGGATGGGATGAGTGGGACTGGACTGGACAGATGAGGCTGGACAGATGAGACTGGACTGAGCAGTACTGAATGGACTGGACAAACCAAACTGGATGAAAGAGGCTGGATCAAGCCGAACTGAATGAGTAGGGTGGGATGGAGAAGGGTTGACCTGGACAGGCTGAAGCACAGCATGATCAGTGTACAAGAGCAGGGAGGTAGCCAGACAGCACAGAAACTGGAGGGCTGGCCTCTGGGTTGTTGCACTTGCAACCACAAAAGGAAAAGCCTAAAGTTCGGTACGTCCACCCAGCCAATCCCTGCAGAACGTCACAGCGGCCCAGTCAGGACCTAGGGGCCAGATCACTGACAGGCACATGGGTTTGTATGTCTTAGCTGGAGCTCCCAAATGCTCCTCAATAGCTCACCAAGCAGGGCACCTGTCTCAGAGGCAGAAGGCCCTGGTTTGAGCTCCTTGACACCCAGGTACTGATTGGGTACCCAGAAACCCCCAATGTTGGTAACTTCTCCTGCCAATTTTTCAATTTTCAAATTACCAATTTGTATATTGGGTCAGAAAACCCAAAAAATCAAGATGGAAATTAAGACCGTTTGAAGCAGAAATTTTCAAAAACTGCCATTTCTGTGGGTACTTGTTTCAGATCCAATCCACGTGCAACCTCAGGTGATCTACCAACACCCCTCTTGCTAGCTCTGGTGTTTCAGACTTAGGCCCTTCTGGCACGCTCCCAGATTCATGGCACCTCAACAACCAGTTTCCCCCTTCCCCACCACACTGGAGCCTCTTTTCTCCACTTTTAGTCCCTCTTCCCTCCTGAGATGCTTCCTGTAGTACTGGCCCCAGTCTCCTCTTCAGGGGGAACTTCTGAGGGGCTAGTACCTCTTCCCACGCCATGACTGACCAGAGGTTAGCTTGTGATCTACCATGGGATACTGATCTACCTTTTAGCTGTAGACAGATACTTATTAAGCCCTTTCCCTTATTGGAGGCACAGCTTCTTTCCCCCAGCAAAACAGTCAATGAAGATATTTTCGTTATTTTAATTAGTGCATGATCAGGCCCTCACCTGTGATGAGCTAACAACTTATAGTAAAAAGATTTGGGGGATGACTGTTTTCAGAAGTTCTTGGCATTTGACCAGCTCTATTCAGTCAAGCCAACAGATTTTTCAGGCAGCCAGAAAAATATTTCAGCAGACAATTCTCAAGGTGAGGCAAAAATAAGTCAACAGTTCTGCAGCCTAAGTGTTAAAGCAAACACTATTATCATATTGTCATTATTATGCAAATTGCAATGAGAAACCCTACCAAATAATGTCTCCATTTTTAATGAAGGGCAAATCACTTCTGTTCCCAAACCATTGTCCCTCTTTCTGAACTCCGATTTCATGGTTGTCAGTACAAATAATTAAAACTGTTCATCTACTAGAGAAAATTCCTTCACAAACTCTAAGAGGATGAGGGAATTTAGTAATATCTGGTTTAGTTCTTTTCTAGCTGGAGGAAATTTCATTATCACCATAGTTCTAAACTTAGTGAACAAGGTCTACCTTTAAGGCATCAGTATTGGCACTGGCCTTTATATTAATATATTATTATAATATAAAATGGCAAATAATGTATGTGCTATCAGTGAACATGCACACAAGTCCCATCGAAGTAATTGAGAGATGTGTTTGTGCTAATGGATAATGTATGCATTATCTCTCACTCTTTGTGTACACAGAAAAATATATGTATATACACATATGCGTGTGCATTGAAGCGTGAGCACGCACACACAAACAGGGCCGTTTGCATTGTTTAAGTGCAGGGGGATGGCTGTCTTGAGATTCCCACTCTTCTCATTGATAATCCAGTCAGTTTCTCAGCTAATTCTCATTTGCAGGAATAAGCCAAGAACCCTAATTCTCACAAAGAAAAGCAAGAATCTAGAAATCAGTACATCCATATGGAGACAGACCAGTTTTATCAGGCTGCTCACTGCCCGGATCAGCTCATCTCGACAAGACTTTGTAGACATAATGACAGCGGAGAGGAGAGCTTCCCTCGCCACCACCCTAGCCATGCTATAGTTCTTGAAAATCTAAGGTGCAATCAGTCATCTTCAGCATGAGTTAAGTGCCACCAACACTAACTGCCTCCCTCACCCCCACCCCCGCGCTTCATCCACCTCAGGTTCCCTTATGCCAGGAAAACCTGTGTTGATGCCACAGTGGAAGTGGAAGCCTTGATGGGTTTGGTGAATGTGCTGTTCCATAGTTTTGATCTGACCATGACACTGGCATCTTTATGACACTCTCAATAATTGGACCCACATACTCCAGGCCAGTGCAAAATATCAAGTCCATTATAAGTCCTGCCTCATGCACTGGACCATCATACATTGTGTGTGTATGTATGTATGTGTGTAATATATATAATATAGTATATTCTATCTATCCCCACCCACTATTCAAATTACATACTGAAGGTATATAGTGCATTCATGCACACAAACACACACACACACACACACACTGCATATCTTCAGTACATAATCAGAATAATTGCTTTACGAGGGCAACATTTAATTGCAGGCGTAGGAGTGTTCTGAAATATTAGTCGTACATCTCAATTAAATATAATTACGAGGCAAGCTAATGTAGTAATATCAATTAGAAATAAATTTTGAATCAAATAGCCCATGTGATGAGACCACTTGAGGCTGTGTCCTGGAATGTGTGTTGCTTCTAACTCATTACGACAAAGCAAACATCTCTCATGGGTCCCTGAATGCTGATATCATGTTGGAAAGGTAAACTGAACTTTGATAAAGACAGCAGTGGCAATAATTTAGTAAATCTGACAGATAATAAAGACAGACTCACCACAATCTTGTAAAACATGGCTTTGGTGGAGAAGGGTGAAAAAATACAATAATTACTGGATAGTGTAATTGAGATGATGCAATCAAGTGAACAAAATTCAGTATAGAATTTTAACATCTCTTGCAAAATCCATTGATACATAGCGGGACAAATTCAAGGTATACACATGCACCAAGCACAGATTCTGCATGTGCAAAAAGTGCACACCATGTGCACACCACGGACAGGATGTGTCCAGCTATCTATACATTCAAACATGGCAGTGGTGTCCTGTAGTTAAGGACTAGTCGTTCTGACCTTTGAGTGGAATCATTATTTTGAAATTCCCATGCTTTACAAAAGGGATGGGGAACCTCTGGTCCATTGACCAAATCTGGCCGCAACTGGATTTTTTGTTTGCGTGTTTGTTTTTATTTATTTATTTATTTATTTAATGTATTTATACCCCACCCCTCCTGCAAACAGCTCGGGGCAGTTTTTAATTTGGCCTCTTTACAATTCCTGGATCTGGCCCATGGATCCAGACTCTTTCCCCAACCACTTAAAAAAAATGAGCTTTGGAGAAGGGAGAGGAGATACACTCAGATTTTGGGGGATGGAGCCACAGCATAGATCCATGATCTGAACCCTCTTCATCCTGAATACACCCCCTAAGGACCTCTGGCCCAAACTCATATCCAGCCCACATAGTTTGACTAGTTTTCAAACTGCTCTGTGAGAGGGATAAGGTCCCTCACCTCTGTTGTATAGGAAATCATGTCTGAAGCCAGCAGGAAATAGGGCTTTTGCTGTGATGGTTCCTTCAGTGTGGAACTCACTTCCTCTGGTTTTTTGTTGCAGTTCTTCCCCTCTATACTGTTGTGGATTTTCCTCTAGATCCACTGGGTTTGGGTGGGCTCACCAATTCGAGGCTGTACACAGAGTCTGGGTAACTATCATTAGTTTATTCAGCATACAACGCGTTGTGCAGACACTGCAAGGGAGTGCTGCCCCCTTGGGACAGTTCAGCAAGCTTTTATACAAAAATGCAAAACTGTGCTTCACACATGCGCATATACAGTTATCTAGCTGGGTTTTTCCACTTGCCAACTCATCATGACTTTTCCTCTAGTTAAGACAGTACATTTGGTTACACCCCTAGTTGCTCAAGTTATCTGCTCCCTGCATTCCATTCTACTCCCAGGCCCATCCTGTTCATTCTTATCAGTAATGTTCCTTCTTGCTGACACATAGCACACTTTATAACTGTTCTAGCTGGCTTTCTGTATTTTTCCACCTCAAGTCCTCCCTTTTGATGCCCCTTTAGATCATCCTAAAGGGCATCACCACCACCTAGTCCTGAGTCCCCATGGGCCTCTGAGGGGTCCCTTGGCCGGGGACCGCCGAGGGGCTGTAAGAGTGGCGTAAGCTGGGCTGGGGTTTATGCTGACCATCTGTGTCACCTTTTCGGGAGAACTAGAGGAACAGCTCTTTGCAATGATCAGCCACAAGCATTTCCAAGCACACAGGCATATAACAATGATTACAAGCACAATAAAGACAGGTTGCAACATATGCAAAAGCCAAGAAGGGAGGCCCCAGCCACTAAACCATGAGTCAAAAGGGCTTGTTTCTTGTTTCATGCCCTCAACCAGGTCCCTAAGCTCCTTTAACCCTTGCTCATAGGTCTTAGTGTTGTCAGTGAGGTTAAAACAACACATGCCTTCAAATTCTTCACAGCCGTGGCCCAACTTAAGCAGGGCATAGTCTAAAGCCAGCCTGTTTTGGAGTACGGCTGTGCGGATAGAGGCCTGTTCAGTTATCAGGGCGGAAATCAAAGTTGAAGTGGCATTAATTGATTTGGCAAGTGCACAGGCAATAGTGGAGGTCTCAGCATGCATGGCAATGGTGAGGCCGGGAACCCCTACGAGGGAGGTAGCCAGTGCGACAACAGTGCCTTTAGATAGCAAATCTACCTTAGGATTACAGTCCTCCGGGAGACCGGTGGTGTCTCGTTTGATTTTATGGTTGTGATGTGAGGGGCGTAACATCTGAACTGCCACGGCTGATGTTACTCGGCCCAAAGTACAGGGCCCCAAGGACGTGTTCCCCAATAAGTATGTGTATGCCCGACGCCCACAAAGCAAGAACCACCCAGTGGGAAGGGCAGAATCCGTGCTGGGGAACAACGCGGTGCCCATACAACAACCCTTTTGTGCCGGGGTTAGGGTTCTATAGTGGGTAGCATTAAACCCTTTAGCTTTTCCCTCATTGGCACACTGCTGAAGGGGACGGGAGTCATTACAAAGGGCCGAACAGTTGGTGGAGCATGTATCAGGAACATGTACAACAGTGTGGTGGGTGCAGTTCAGGGGATCAACGGCACCAATCCACGTGGTGGAGTCGGTCCTGTTGATGGAGAAACAGGTGTGGGCCGGGAGTGTAGTTTGTATCCAAATGGCGTGGGGGCTCGAAGGTAGTCCTGAGCCATGAGACGGGTCCCAAAACCCATACAGGGAAGTGTTGGCCGTAATGTTGAAGAACAAGGCACCTACCCATGGCCGGGGCAAGCATGGTTGATCAGCAGTATTACAAGTGACCGGGAGTCCTATCAAGCGGAGGTCCTCTTCCCCCCCAACCATGGTGCCCCTGGGGACACAAAAATCAGAAGTATTCAAGGCAGTTTTAACCAATTCTACAAAGGAGTTACGGGGAGGGGGTGCTTGGCTCAGGGGCAGGAGGATCAGTACGACAGCAATGAGATGCATGGCGCCAGCGGGGATCATTTTCCAATTTCACCGCTGTTTGTGTAGTCAGCAGGACAAGGTGGGGTCCTGTCCAGCGTGGAGAGAGGCAATTTTTCCTCTTGAACTCCTTTAGCAGCACCCAGTCTCCAGGCCTGAAGCTGTGGCACTGCTCAGTTGAGGGTGGTGTATGGGCTGCCTCAGCTGCCAATCTGGCTGACCTAAGGAGGGAAGTGAGAGATAAAACATACTGAGAAAGTTCATCACTCAATTGAGCCAATGACTGAATTGCTGGGCGAGGCGGTGTGAGGCCTATGCGCATGGCACGGCCAAACACAAGTTCATGAGGGGAGAGTCCAGTATTCTTTGCTGGGGAGGCTCTGATAGCCATTAAGACTAAGGGCAGGGCCTCAGGCCATTTCAACCCCATCTCTTCGGATGTCTTGGCTAGCCGAGTTTTAATGTCCAGGTTCTTTCGCTCCACTGCCCCACTGCTCTGAGGGTGGTGTGGGGTGTGGAAAAACAATTTAATCCTAAGAGCCTTGCAAAGGGCCTGGGTTACTTTTGCAGTAAATTCAGGGCCTTGATCACAGTCCAGTGAAAGGGGAACCCCAAAACGGGGTATAAAGTCTCGAAGCAAATGCTTTGCAACCGTCAATGCATCATTTCGTCGGCAGGGAAATGCTTCTGTCCAGCCTGAGAAAAGGCAAACAATAACAAGAACAAAGTTAAAGCCTTGGGCTGGGGGAAGATGGGCAAAGTCAATCTGAAGATTTTCAAACGGGCCGTTGCTCCAAGGGCGAGATGACGAAGTGCAGGGTTCTGTTCTGTGCGGATTATGGTGGGCACAGATGTGGCACGATCGGGTCACTCGCCGGGCCTCCGTGGAGACAAAAGGAGCAAACCAACTGGCGGTGATCATGTGTGCTATTCCCCCCTTTCCAGAGTGTGTTAACTCGTGACACACTCTGGCTAGCAAGGGCAGCAGGGATTGTGGGGCCACGGGGCGGCCATCAGGGTGTCTCCAGACGCCCTCCGAGTCCTGGGTGCAGGAGGAGCGGTGCCACAGGTCAATCTCTCGAGCCGTTGCATCTTGTTGGTGATGTAGAAGGTCTTGGAGTGGAACGGCAGGCAGGGAATCTGAAAAGGAAACTGCCTGAACGCATACAGTGGGTCCTAGCTTTGCTGCGCGTTTGGCAGTAATATCAGCAAAGCGGTTGCCATTGGCCTCAAAAGTGTTGGCAGAAGTGTGCGCGCGAACGTGCACAATAGCCAAAGCAGAGGGCAAAAGCACGGCTTCCAGCAGGGCAGCAATCAAAGGCCCATGGGCTATGGGGGTGCCGGCCGAAGTGAGGAAGCCGCGCTCCCGCCAAATGGTGCCAAACGAGTGGCAAACTCCAAAAGCATAGCGGGAATCAGTATATAAAGTAGCAGAAAATCCAGCTGCTCCCCGGCAAGCCTGAGCAAGAGCAAAAAGTTCGGCTGGTTGGGCAGACCGAAGGGCAGGAAGAGATCCCACCTCCAGCACTGTTTCTGGGGTACAAATGGCATAGCCCACGTGCAAAGTGCCGTCCTCACGATAGCAACTGCCATCCACAAACAAGGTATAGTCAGGTGCCAGCAAGGGGACATCAGTCAAATCGGGGCGTGGCAAGAGTACTGTATCCAACACAGAACAGCAATCGTGGGACGGGACAGATGAGTCTTCCATCGGGGGTAAAAGAGTGGCCGGGTTAAGGGTGACAACCCGTTGGAGGGTGATATTTTCAGGGGCCAAAAGTGCCAACTCATATCTGGTCAGGCGGGAGGGAGTAAGCCCTTGGCATTGCTTATGATTCAAAAGACTAGCCACTGCGTGAGGCACAGCCACCGTGAGGGGATGGCCCAAAACGAGGGGTGCTGATTTTTCAACCAGCAGAGCTGCGGCGGCCACTGAGCGAACACACACAGGGAGTCCGCGGGCCACCGGGTCCAGTCGGGAAGAAAAGTATGCCACTGGTCTAGGAAGGTTCTCAAAGGGCTGCGTGAGCACGCCCAAGGCAAATCCCCCGGATTCATGGCAAAACAGGGTAAAGGGCTTGGCATAATTAGGGCGTGCCAAAGCGGGGGGACTTACCAGAGCTTCCTTTAAAAGGCGGAAAGCCTCCACGGCCTCTGATGGTAATGAAAATGGGGTCGGGGAGATTGCCGAGTACAAAGGTTGGGCCAACTGAGCGTACCCCAAAATCCATTGACGACAGTAATTTGCTGCACCCAAAAACTTTCGAAGCTGCCGTGCGGTTTGGGGCAATGGCAGCTGGGTAATAGCCTGACAGCGAGCAGGGTCCAAACATCTGGATGTGTGGGAAACAAGGTGTCCAAGATACTTTACAGTAGGCAAACAAAACTGAAGCTTGGCACGAGAGACCTTATGACCCTTCAATGCCAGGTGTTGAAGGAGGGCCAAAGAACCAATAATGCAGTTGTCCTGATCTGGGGCGGCCACTAAGAGATCATCAGCATAAGTGACCAGTGTACAAGTAGGTGGGAGCTGAAAGTCCTGTAGCGTTTGGCGAAGGGCCAACCCAAACAGGGATGGTGAATCCCTAAATCCTTGGGGCAAGCGGGTAAAGGTCAATTGGGACTGGGTGGCAGGATTAGTAAAAGCAAACAAATACTGTGAGTCAGGGTGCACAGGTACTGAAAAGAAAGCCTGTGACAAGTCAATGACAGTAAACCATTGGGCTTCAGCTGGGATGGAACAAATTGTGACAGAGGGATCAGGGACAATGGGGTGCAATGGGACAACAAAGTTATTAACAGCACGGAGGTCTTGAACAAATCGGTAAACCGGGGATCCATCAGGGTGTGTCCGGTTTCCCTTTTTAACAGGTAAAATGGGGCTATTAACGGGGGAGACACAAGGGACAAGAATGCCTCCCTCAAGGAAAGTGTTAATAACAGCCTGTATTCCCCTGACGGCCTCAGCCGAAAGGGGGTACTGAGATACAGAAGGGTACGGGAGTCCTGGCTTGACAGCTATTTGCAAAGGGGCAACACCCTGCAGCAACCCCACGTCTTCAGGGGAGGTTGCCCACAAAGAGGAAGGGAGGGAATCCAACCGCTGCTGGTGATCAGTCAGGAGCGGGGACCCAGAATCCTCTGTAGCAAGGGCCATTATAAGATTAGAAGCTGTCTTAGGATCAGGAAAGGTCAAATACATGCCATCCGGCGAGCAGTGAATTGAGGCTTTCAATTTACACAGGAGATCCCGTCCCAAAAGATTAACTGGAGTGTGTCTACTAACAAGAAACGAGTGTCTCTCCGTGAGCGGGCCGATGGTTACAGTGGCGGGCTCAGACAGAGGCACACGCTGATAAGTACCCTCAACCCCTACACAGGAGATTTTAGCCGATGACAGGGGGAGCTGAGGGAAGGTAGAAGAATGCACCATGGAGCGGGTAGCCCCGGTGTCAATTAAAAAGGGGGCCTCTGCCCCATCCAAGGCTAGCTGAACAGTGCCGTCCGGCTCCAGGTTCAGGAGGGTCAGGGCTGAGGCCGCGTCTCCTCATGAAAGGTCCTGATTTCCTTCCTGCCCCTGGTAGTACAGCCCTTGGGTTTGAATGTTTGATAGGGGCGGGGCTGGCCATTGTTGTTGGTTCATTGCTGCCGGGGAAAAGGGTTGAGCCCAGGGATCAAACTGGGGAGCAAACTGAGGAGCGCGGGGAAACCCGCGCTGTTGACCTACCCTCCCCTGCAGGGGAAGCTGGCATTGGTTTCGCCAGTGACCCTGTTGGCCACAGTTCACACAGACATCACGGGGGAGGCCCGGCCATTCGTTCCGCTGAGGGTCAGGGAACCCTTGGGACTGGGGGTTTCCATAGGGGAAGCATGAACCTGTTTGTTCTTGTCCCCTCCCTCTTCCCCGACCTCTCCAGCCTCCCCATCCATTGTCTTGAACCACACAAATTTTTACCAGGGCCGCCGCCTTTTTGCTGTTCTCATGTGCCATTTGGTCCCAGATTTGGCTTGCGCTAGCCACAATTTGATCTGGATTCTTAGTTTTCCAATTGAGCACAGAAGTTTTAAGTCATTGCTCAATGGGTTTTAACAATCCCTGTACTATAAGGGAAGTTACAATAGTTGCATTGGCTGGATTATCAGGGTTTAGTCCAGAGTACGTATGCAACGCTTCCCGGAGACGGGCTGCGAAATCTGCGGGGTGCTCATCTTTGCGCTGCGTGGTGGTGGACACCTTATCCCAATAAACATTGACCGGGCCAGTAGGGGAATGCATTCAACCACGCGTGCCAAGACACGGGCAACAGCGTCCCTTTCAACTGGGGTGGTGAAGGGGAGGGTGTTAGCGACTGTCCAAGAGTCTAGATGGTTATTTTCTCTAGTTTTATTTACAAGGGCGTTTCTTTGCTCGGGGGTCATGATCGAGTCTAGTAGTGCGCCTGCGTCTTCAAGTGTGGGGCGAAACAAATTGAAAACACTACGGAGCTTTGTCTGAAATCTCACCGGGTCATCCCTGAGCTTGGGGAAGATTCTGGCCCAATTCAGGATATCAGCCGGAGTCCAGGGGACATGGACAGTGGCAATCTGGCCACTGGGCAATGGATAGTCTCTCAAAGGAAACTGCGCAAGCACCGGGCTTGATCTTTTGATTGGGGACAAGGATCGGCGGCGATTGAGTTTAGGGGGGCACGTTTTAAGTTTTATTCTAGGGCGAGCACTGCGAAGCCCTTCTCTCTTGTCTGGTGGCGGGGTGATAGATCTGGTTTTGGAGGGATCGGGTTCGTCCTCATTACTGCTAGTGTCAGAAGCCAGAGCCAAAGTTTTGAGGAGCTTTCCCTGCTTCTCCATCTGGAGTTGCAGTTCCTGCAGTTTTTGGTTCTGCGCCTCGATGAGGGTTCGTGCCGCCTGGAGTTCGGGGTGGACCTGGGGCGGAGGCGATGGAGGAGGGGGCAATGGAATAGGCTGGGGTGGGGGAGCCTGGGGTGGGGGATTCAGGTGGGGGTTCGGAAGCAAGAGGACAGGTTCATTATAACACGGTGGCCTGAAATCAAGCAAGGAGTCCTCCGGTGGATCGGGCACAGGAACCGTGTCCGATGTCACCGGGGGAGCCTTACATACGGCTGTCAAGCAAGCTTGCGGGCAATAACGCTTCTGAACATCGGTTCGGTTTGCCTCGTCGTCCCATAGGAACCATACCCCCATTTGCTTGGGGTGGTTCACCTCGAGGTTTTGTCTTAAATGAGTTAGGACTGGGATGCAAAACGAGCCGGCAGAAGGAAACTGCAAGTCGGGCTGGTCCCGAGTATAAAAATTCCATTTCTCTACCCATTTTACTGCCGATTTACCGTACTGCCTAGCCATATATGTGGCTGGAGTATCAGCAGCGGTAGCCACCGTCGACTGGTCGCTTCCCATGGTAACTTGCTAGCTGTTTAATTCCTACCTAGGCACATACAACAATACAACCCAAAGCACTTGTGAGGGAAAGAGGAACAAGTCCGGTTTCCTACACCAGCGACCCGGCGAACGGCGTCCCGCCGCCGGATTGTGAACTCTGCAATAAAGTACACTTACCGCAGGTATCCACGAAGGATCCTGAGTTCCTCGAATCCCACTTCTGACACCAGAAATTGTTGTGGATTTTCCTCTAGATCCACTGGGTTCGGGTGGGCTCACCAATTCGAGGCTGTACACAGAGTCTGGGTAACTATCATTAGTTTATTCAGCATACAACGCGTTGTGCAGACACTGCAAGGGAGTGCTGCCCCCTTGGGACAGTTCAGCAAGCTTTTATACAAAAATGCAAAACTGTGCTTCACACATGCGCATATACAGTTATCTAGCTGGGTTTTTCCACTTGCCAACTCATCATGACTTTTCCTCTAGTTAAGACAGTACATTTGTTTACACCCCCCAATTGCTCAAGTTATCTGCTCCCTGCATTGCATTCTACTTCCAGGCCCATCCTGTTCATTCTTATCAGTAATGTTCCTTCTTACTGACACATAAGCACATTTTATAACTGTTCTAGCTGGTCTTCTGTATTTTCCACCTCAATACATTTAAAAGGTACCTAAAACCATATTTGTTTTCTAGATGCTTTTAAGATCCACTGGTTGTGCCCTCATTGTATTTTGCCTCCCTTTTTGCCTGCTCCATGGTTTTTTTTTTGGTAATAATTGTTTTAAATTTGTTTTATAGTGTTTATATGGTTTTACCTTTTTTGTGCAGTGCTCTGAGTGCCATGTAAGGCGGGAGTGGGGGGGGATGGAGGGAGGGCGCTCTAAAAATAATTTTTTATTTAGTATTATTTTAAAATCTGGAAAAATTATTGCAGAGCACTTTTGGTTGTGATTAGGACTGACACAAATATGACAATATGCATTACAAAGATTACTCACATATTAATTCAAGTGAATGAATATACAAATCATTCTTCATTCTCATCACTCTCATCGTAACCAAGCCATTCTCATCGTAACCAAGTACGTGCACTTGAGACCTCGCATCTTCATGAATGTTAGACCCCTTGTCTCTCCCTCTGTTCCCCTTCCTAAGTGTCTGTTTTATTACTTTGTAAAGTGCCAGGTACACTGCTGGTGCTATATAAATGTTTGTTAATAATAATAATAATAATAATAAATAATAACATTAGGCCGGGTGATATTCCCATTTATTATTTTAGTTACTTTATTTATTTATTATATTTATTTATTTTATTTATTTATTTAGACTTATTTTTAGCTTGCTTCTTTGTCCTCATATGGCAGTTCGGGGAGGCTCACAGTCATAATTCAAAAATACAATATAACAATGGTGGGCTTGGTTGGGAGAGCTTGGCTTTGGAAACCGCAGAAGCTGCCTCCCAGCAGATCCTCAACAGCTGTGTGTTCTTTGTTTCCCTGCACTCAGGTACCTATATTAGAAAGTGGCTGCCAAGAGGGCAGTGCCCTATGGGCAGCAGCTGAAGGACGTTGCCAAAGGGCAATGAACCATTGCCATTAGCGGAGCTGTGGTACACCCCCCCCCATTTATTTCCCTGCCCTGGGCTAGCTGGAAGTACGCTGTGGTAGTGAAGACCTGCAACAAGAGGGGGTGCTGAGGGGAGAGTTGGGCCCAGGAGGAGCTGCTGCCCCAACCAGGTTGGACCCCCCCCCACAACATGATGTGGAACCGGAGGTGAGCGGAAGTTTTTCTGGCCACGTGGGCCTTGGACCTGCCCCTTGCTGCCCACGGGGATTAATGCCACAGGAGCGGCCTGTGGCTGCACCACATGCACACGCGCAGAAGAGAGAGGCCCTTGAGAGAGGCCCTTGAGAGGCCTGAAGAGGCCAAGGTCCTAAACTAACTTAATACTCTAGGAGAACCTCCCAGGGAGGTGTATTGCCTAGACAATATGGTGGATAAAAAAAAAAGATCATGCCAGGTGTTGTCATCGACTGGAGGGATTGACATACCGCCCCTCAAACAAGCAAAGATATTTGATTTTATTTCACATATTAATAATGGAACTGACCAGTTAAATGTATCAGTTCCTTATGGCAGAGTTCATTCCCTCATAGATCCTGAAGCAGTGCAAGCCCCAAACTTGCTGATGAATCTCATGTAGTAGATTTACCTTTCCCACCTTATATATCCACTTCTTCTATAGATCTGGTGGTGGACCAAACCATAAAAACTGATGTGGACTCACACTTAATAGACCTTTTTGATAATATGGTTAAGCAATGTAGTACCCGTAGGGAAAAAAGAGGTCTGGTACCATTAGCAGACGAGGAAGACCAATTGAATGAGATTGGAGAATTGTTAAAGTCTCCATGCCTGTTAATTAGTAAGACTCTCATTATTATTTGTGAATATAACTGATATGGGTGGTACTTTAGATGAAACAATTCATTAATTAGTATAAAATACTTCAAATGTATAAGACTCATTAAAAGAGCAGAACCAAATCCCCCTCCCCCAAACCCTCCCACCCTCCCCATGTCCCTCTCCCAAAGCCTGGAAGAACAGCCAGGTCTTACACTGTATCCAGAAAGATGGGAGGTCTGGGGCTAGGTGGGCCTCCATCGGGAGGGAATTCCACAGCCTGGGTGTGGCCACCAAGAATGCTCTTCCTATTGTCACCACCTGGCAAACCCAGGGGACTTTGAGCTGGGTGTCCCCGGTTGACCTCAGGGGCTGCACCACAGCCCAGGGCATGAGGTGGTCCTGCAGGTAGGTGGTGTTAACAGGAGACCCCCTCCCACTTGTGACTATTGGGGGGTGGGTACCCCAATATCCACCGTTCCTTAAACTTCAGGGGGAATTATCATAATGAATTAAACTGGGGTCTCCATGTGTTCAAAAGGATCAAGCCGAGGACAGTACATGCTACAGGCAATTTATGTACCCTCCCCAAATAGAAAGAGAGAGAGACACACACACAGGTGTTCAATAGCAACAAGTTTATTACTATACAAAATGGAGAAACACAGCTCTGGTCTGGCTGGCGGGATTTAAAAGGGGAAAACACAAGCGACTTGTGGGGAGTATGGTAGGAGAAGGAGGGGGGGTCCGGTGTTGGCTCAGCGATGGGGAGTGAGAGAACGCAAATGAGGGAGAGAGAGAGAGGCTTCCCCAGTTCACTGGGAAAGCCTGGACCTGTGGTTACCTTTCCTTGTCTGTTGAGAAGGGACAGGTGGCCCACAAATCCAGCGGAGTTCAGGGGATGGAGGAAAAAAGAAGGGGCAGACCAGAGTCTGGGAGATCTCTCAACTCAGACATGCACAGAGTGACCTGCACGTATCTGGGTCCCAAGATTTCTCAAAGGTTGATGGGAAAACCAGGGGCAGTTAAAGGGTGCTGGACAAAGGAGTTTGGGAGGCTACAAAGGGTCGTACAATCGGCTAACGAGGGGAGATTACTTCCATGACAAAAAGAGCTATACTAGATACATCAATACCTTTTACACAGGAGGTAAGGGTAAACAAAAAGTGAAGGAAGGGAAGGAAGGGCTTAATGACAGGCTTCAGGATACAATGAGTGTGTGTCTGGTTTCTCTTGGGGAATATGGAGATAGGGTGTTGCTGCACTGAGTCATGGCTACCAGTCCTTTTGTTATAACAGGGTGAGTCTCTCTCCTTAATGACTCCATTCTTTATTCAGAGAGCTCTCCCTTCTAGTCTTTTTTTCAACATTAGGATGGTATTTTTCCATGAGCGGTCCCTTTTTGCTAGGAGCTAGGGTGGTTGGGCCCGATCCTTATTTTCAATGCCCCCCCTTCCTTTTGCATCCAGTGTAGGGCTTTTCCCCAAGCCTCCTTGCCCTTGGTTACCCCTATGCGCTTTACCGACACCCGGGTCCAAGTCAGTTGGCTATCACAAAAAAGAGGGGGGGTACATCCCTTCAGGGGGGGATGAGGGGTCCTGGCTAACATTGGGACCCTTGCTGCTTAGGACTTTATAGGTCAGCACCAACACCTTAAATCAGGTCCAGAAGATGACAGGAAGACACTGTAGAGAGTGAAGCTCTGGTGTAATGTGCTTGCGATGACCCATCCCCGTGAGGAGATGGGCCGCCACATTCTGCACCAGCTGAAGCCTCTGGACCATCACCAAAGGTAGCCACATGTAGAGTGCATTGCAATAGTCCAGTCTAGAGGTGAGAAAGGCATGGATGATGATGGCAAGGACAGAATCCAAAACATATGGCCGCAGCCATCGCACCAAATGTTACTGGTGAATGGCCCTCCTCACCACAACTGCCATCTGGGAATCCAGGTGGAGCTGTGAATTGAGAAGCACCCCCAGACTACAGACCTGAGTAGCTAGAGGAGAGAAAATCTCATCAGTTACAGGAGCCACCACTCCTTCAGACCTACCCACCAACATCACCTCCATCTTGTCAGGATTCAGCCTTAAATGGCTGGCTTTCATCCAATCCCCCCCATCCTCCAGACACCGAAACACTAAGACTGCCGGATCCAGGCCTACAGAAAAAGAGAGGTAACGTTGTGTATCACTGGTGTACTGATGACAACATATGCTGAATCCTCTCATGACCTCACCCAAAATCTCCATTTACATGATGAACAAGAGAGGGGACAGAATAGAACACAGTGTGGGACTCCACACGTGATGTTCCAGGGAGATGATGAACACTCCCCAAGCACCACCCATTTATTTATTTATTTATTTATTTATCAAATTTCTACTCCGCCCCTCCTAAAACAGCTCGAGGCGACTTAAAATAAAAAGCAATCACATATATAAAAACATTTAAAAACAATTAAAACATTTCAAAATACAATATTCCAAGTATTAAAACAGGGCCAGGGATCACCATAAAACAATAAATAGGGTAAGAGAGATAAAAAAAAACCTAAACCACCCTCCCCCCCTCCCCAAAGGTCTGGGCAAACAGAGAGGTTTTACAGCTCTGCCGGAATATCAAAAGGCTTGGGGCCAGGTGATCTTCCTCTGGGAGGGAGTTCCAAAAGGCGTGGCCCAGCCACCGAGAATGCCCTCTCCATTGTGGCCCCCTGCTAAACGTGGGGGACCTCCAGGAAGGCACCCCCAGCAGACTGAAGGAGCCGCTCTGGGGCACGGAGGGCGAGGCGGTACCTGAGGTACGAGGGGCCCAGACCGTGAAGGGCCTTGTAGATCAACACCAAAACCTTGAACCTGGCTCTGCATGCTATCAGCAACCAGTGCAGAGTCTGGAGCACAGGTGTTATGTGCTCCCGATGACCCGGCCCCGAAAGGAGACGGGTCGCTGCATTCTGCACTAGCTGCAGCCTCCAAACCAGGAACAAGGGAAGCCCCACGTAGAGCACGTTGCAGTAGTCCAGCCTCAAGGTGACGAAGACATGGATGAGGGAGGCCAGGTCCGGGCCGGAGATATACGGACGCAGCCTCCAGACCAAATGCAACCGGCAGTAGGCAGCCTTTGCCACTGCCACCACCTGCCGCTACAGGCGTAGATCCACATCCAGTATTACCCCCAGACTCCGGACCTGCTGAGCTATGGGAGGGCGAACCCCCCCAATCAGGGGGGCCACTACCTCCCTCGCCCTCCCCACCAACTTCACCTCCGTCTTATCAGGGTTGAGATTCAGTCTGCTCTGCCACATCCATTCCGCCACGGCCCCAAACACTGGGATAGCAACGAGACTGCAGGGTCTGGGTCAGTTGAAAAAGAGAGGTACATCTGAGTATCATCAGCATTTTGGTGACATCGCACCCCGAACCCTCTCACGACCTCCCCCAAGGGATGCATATATACATTAAATAATAATGGAGACAGAATGGAACCCTGCGGATTGCTGCATGATAAAGCGCGGGGGCAAGATATCTCATCCGCCAACACCACCCGCTGGTTTCTCCCCGAGAGGAATGAATGGAACCATTCAAGAACAGTCCCATCCAGACCCCTAAGTTCTCTCAGTCAGGAAAGAGCAGAACCATTCAAGAACAATTCCGCCCACCCCAGCCAGGTCCCACAGACGGGCCACTAACATCTCATAGTCAACGGTATCAAATGCTGCTGACAGATATAATAAAATGAAAATAAATGATCTTCCCTGTTCCAATTCACAGTGCAGGTTATTGACCAAAGTCACAAGTTCAGTCTCAGTGTTAAACCCAGAGCGAAAACTGGAATGCGAAGCATCAAGAAAGCTGATGCAATCCAGATGCCCCTGAAGCTGCCGAGTCACCATGCATTCAATAAACTTCCCTAAAATTGGAAGGTTAGAGACTGTCTGGTAGCTGGCAAGAGAGTCAATGTCAAGCTATGTTTTTTTGAGCAGAGGCTGCACCACCGCCTCTTTAAGATGGTCCAGCACTCTGCTTTCCTTAAAGAAGGCATTGACAACCCCGGGCAGGAGTGATCCTAACATCTCATGGCAGGCCTTAACCAGCCAGGATAGACATGGATCTAATTCACAACAGGTGGCTGTAACTGGCCCAAGGACATCCACCGCATCAGCGGGCGACACACACTAAAACCAATCCAATGAAACCAGACAAGGCGGGGTCTCCATCACCTCAGGTTCTCCCATCACTACAAGTGTGGCATCGAAGTCGTGGTGAATCTGGGCAATTTTATACACAAAAAAGTCAACAAACATGTCACAGCGAGCACTGGAAGATTCCCGTTTCAGGCAGAGGGGGGCCAGACTCACCAGCCTCTGCACCACCTTGAAAAGCTCAGCTGGACGTGACTTTGCAGATGCTATGAGGGTAGCAAAGACCACCTTCTTTGCTGCCCATGCAGCCACAGCATAGATTCTTAAACTAACTCTATGCTACAATCGATCGGCTTCAGCATGAGTATGGTGCGACAGCCACTGCACTCACCATTCCTCCTGCTTCATCCACCACAGGTCCTTTGTAAACAAAGGGGACCTTCATTGTTGACGTTCAGGTAGTGGAAGCCTAGGAGCCATTTCGTTGATGGTCTCCGTCAGCAAGATGTTCCAAAAAGCTACAAGGTCATTAAATGAACACTCATCAAGATTGGGAGGTATTTTCCCAAGAGCATTCCAGTACCTTTCTGGTTCCATAAGTCTCCAGGGACAAAGCAACCAAACTGGTTCATCAAATTTAGTAACTTTATTATTTCTGTATTTCTTTTTTGGTACTTTGTTAACTTCAGTTGGTATTATTTAGCATTATTGTGCACAAAAGTGTTGTGCAACAATGCTATTAGACTATATCTGTTAGTGCAATACCACCATTGTGCAGCAGTATGGTGCACAATATTACTAAGTACTGAGAAAAGTGAAGAAAGTACCAAAATGAAACCTGAAAATAAAATATAATAAAACATTTATTTCATTTTACCCCTCCCTTCTCCAGAGATTCAGGGTGGCTTACAACATCAAAAATATAAAATACAATAATATACATTAAAATCCCTTAAAACCCCAACATCATCCCAAACACTTAGCCACCCCCAACCTTTATCCTCACCTGTCACCCACCAGTCCTCGTCCAAAACCTTCTACCCAATCCTACCCAACTCTATTCCTGCCTGCCAAACAAAAAGCTCTTACATCTCCTCCAAAATATGAATAGGCTCAGGGTTATGTCGATCTCTAAGGGGAGGGAAATCCATATTTGTGGTGCAGCAAACAAGAACACCCCCCTATGCACCCTCATCGTAGTAACTTCATGAGCAGTTGGCACTCACAAGAGGGTGTCCCTCGGCTGACCTCAGAGGCCATGACAGGACATAGGGGGAGAAGCAGTCTTTCAGGTGCCATGTAGGGCTTTATAGGTTAAAACCAGAACCTTGAATTGTGACCAGAAGGCAGCTATTTGCAGCCAATGCACACGCTGGACCACCAATGTAATGTGCTCCTGGTGACCTGTCCCTGACAGAAGGCAGGGCCGCTGCATTCTGCACCAACTGCAGTTTCCAAACATTCTTCAAAGGCAACCCCATGTACAGTACATTGCTGTAGTCTAGCCTCTAGGTTACAAAGGCGTAAAAGATGACATACCAAAACAAATAAATTAAACAATAAACTGAAACACCAAAACCAAAATAAAATCAATATTCAAATCTGAAAATGAAGTGACCAAATTTGTCAAAATTGGTATTTCTTTCAAGAATTAATTTCAGCTAGAAATGTGGTAACACCACAAATGCACACCAGTTATAAAATATGCTAACCTGGGTTTCACGTGTGACAACTTCACATCACTAGTTTTCATCTCAACAGACTGAGAGAATAGCTTAGATTTTATCAACAAGTAATAGACTACGGTAGTTTTATTCTGAGTGCTTAGGACATTGCCAGTCTTCTGATCTCACTTGTTCTTTTCTGAAATACATTGTAGTTATTCTTTGATTGGTGTCGCTCAAGACATACAGAGCAACACCATACATTTAATCAACAATAATACAACATTGCTCCAGCATCCAAGCCCGTGATGTTATTAATTCCAGTGTACCAATTAAAAAGAGGCAAATAATTAACGAATAATGAGTTTGTAAACAAAAAAAATCATAATTTTCATGAATTGTAGTAGTTTATACAAAAATTGGCCAAGTAATTCTTGCTGTGCAGACTGCCATGAACATGATGAACGGCTTATTCGTGATGTTGAAATCTAGAGCGGAAATGAGAATTCACCACAAATTCTGTATCCTTCCACTGGAAACAGACCATTCTCATTTGCTGCCTTCCTTGTGATGGGAAGACTTACAGTTTTCTTTCTGCTTTTTCCAGTTCCTGCTTGGGAATACCTTTGTTCAGAACTTCTGCTACTTCTGCTAATTTAGTTCTTTTGATCCTTGCTGCTTTTCTTACTTTGGCTCTTTTGGGACTTCAGCTACTTTGGTCAGTACTTTGGGTGCTTGGAAAGCGCAATAACAAAACTGAATACAGCAATACTGACAAATGTTCATTAATGTTCCTGAAAGGTAAGGATTCACTGATGATTTTGGAACAGCCGTTCCTGATTAAGCCCTGATTGCATCACTGGCTGCTTAAATATTCACACAGTATTTGACAAAGAAAGCACTAATTAACAAGTGTTTGTAATTTCAAAGGAATGACTGACATCAAGCAGCAAAAGCTGCACACTGTTAAACTGAAAGTGCAAGGGGTTGCACTCTATATACAGTTTTGCTCCTCATAGTTAAGCAGTTCCAAAACGTTTTCAGACTGTGACCACACTGAGACATAAAAGAAATCAATGTGACTACAAACCTTGTAAATTTGCACACCTAATTATACAGATTCTGTCTCATCAGGACCTTATTTAGCAATGCAATGACCACACGTAGGGTCCTGACCCCTAGTTTTGGAACCCTTATTTATAGTTTATATTGTTTCCTCATGCATTTCCAAAGCATCAATCTCACTTGATTCTTTATGCGCGTGAATAAATCCATAGTATATTAATAGTCCCACTGGAATCACCTTAATTCATAAATATTAAGGATGGTCCGCCCTCGGAGGCTGATGGAACCCCAGCGGTTCCAAGAGGTCCTGAGGGAATTAACCTTGGACCTGGATAGTCACTCTGTTGATGAGCTGGTCCAGCGTTGGAACAACTTGCTGGAGGAGGCCATTGACAGGGTGGCTCCGAGACGCTCTCTGCCTCGGTCTCATCACTGCAGGGCCCCTTGGTTTACTGAGGGGCTGCGGTGTATGAAGCAAGTAGGTAGGAGACTGGGGTGACGCTGGCATCGGACCTGGTCTGATTCTGACTTCTCCATAGGGCCCATTTGCGGTCCTATGTTGAGGCTGTGAGGACAGCATGCTTGCTGTCCTCATAGAGTCTGTGAAGTCATGTCTGGTGAAGCTGTTTTGGGTGGTGTGGGGGCTAGTCAGTCTGGCCTCTCTCCGCCTCGACGGGGACTTGTCCCAGGCCCACTGTGAGGAGTCTGTCACCTACTTCGCAGACAAGATCGCTTGGATTCAGAGCAACTTTGACACTGGATTAAGGGCAGTAGGGGGAGAGTGTGAGGTGATGGAGGCCCCGTCTGGTCCAGCTTTCTGGGGGGGGGGGGAGTTCAGGAAGTGACACCAGCTGATGCGAATGTCTTGGGGTCTGTGAGAGCCACCTGTTGTGAACTTGATCCATGTCCGTCCTGGCTGGTAAAAGCCTCCAGGGAGATGCTGGGCATGGTGCTGGCGAGGGTGGTGAACGCGTCCTTGCAGCAGGGGAGGTTGTCGCCTACCCTCAAGGAGGCTGTGGTGCACCCCCTTCTGAAGAAACCATCTTTGGACGTGGATGTACTTGCCAGTTACCGACCCGTCTCTAACTATTGAGCGGGCAGTGGTGATCCAGCTCTGCCTCCAGGTGCATCTAGATAGCATCGGTTTCCTGGACCCTTTTAAATCTGGGTTCTGCCCCGGCTACAGCACTGAGACGGCATTGGTGGCCTTGGTCGACGATCTCCGCTGGGAGATGGATGCAGGATGTTCAACATTTCTCATCCTGCTACATCTCTCGGCCGCTTTTGAAACCATGGACCATTATTAATTATTATTATTATTATTATTATTATTATTAACATTTATATAGCGCCAGTCATGTACTTGGTGCTGTACAGAAACATAGAAATAGACGTGGTCCCTGTCTGTGGCTTACAATCTAAAAGACAAAAGACAAGGAGGGGGAGACAGGGAGAGGGGACAGTGGGTGAGACAGGGGAGAAGACAAACAACATTCAAGCGGATGCAAAGTTTTAGGTGCGTGTGCTTGGCTTGGTTACAATCAGGATGGTTGCAGCAGTCTGCGGAGGGGGGAAGACAGTAAGTATACGGGGAATGACTAAGGAGCAGGTGGTGCTGGGGGATGAGACATCTTGCCCCCCGTGTTTTATCATGTGGCGCTCCGCAGGGTTCCATCCTGTCTCCATTATTATTTAATGTATATATGAAGCCCTTGGGGGAGGTCGTGAGAGGATTCGGGGTGCGATGTCACCAATATGCTGATGATACTCAGCTGTACCTCTCTTTTTGGAGGCCGTGGCGGAATGGATGTGGCAGAGCAGACTGAAGCTCAACCCTGATAAGACGGAGGTGATGTTGGTGGGGAGAGTGAGGAAGGTGTTGCCCCCCTGATCCGGGGGATTCGCCCTCCTATAGCTCAGCTGGGGGTGATATGGATGCGGATCTCCGCCTGGAGTGGCAGGTGGAAGGCTGCCTTCCACCAGTTGCATCTGGTGCGGAGGCTGCGTCCGTACGTCTCCGGCTCGGACCTGACCTCCCTCATCCATGCCTTTGTCACCTCGAGGCTGGACTACTGCAACGCGCTCTACGTGGGGCTTCCCTTGTTCCTGGTTCGGAGGCTGCAGCTAGTGCAGAATGCAGCGGCCCGTCTCCTGACAGGGATGGGTCGTTGGGAGCATATAACACCTGTGCTCCAGACTCTGCACTGGTTGCCAATAGTGTGTCGAGCCAGGTTCAAGGTTTTGGTGTTGATCTATAAGGCCCTTCACGATCTGGGCCCCTCGTACCTCAGGGACTGTGCCCCAGAATGGCTCCTTTGGTCTGCCAGGGGTGCCTTCTTGGAAGTCCCCCACATTGAGCGGGGGGCCACAATGGAGAGGGCATTGTCGGTGGCCAGGCCACACCTTTTGGAACTGCCTCCCGGAGGAAGCTCACCTGGCCCCAAGTCTTTTGACATTTCGGCGAAGTTGTAAAACCTGGATGTTTGCCCAGGCCTTTGGGGGTGAGGGAGGGGGGTTAGTGGGTTTTTATCTCCCCTTACCCTTCTTTATTGTTTTATTGTGATGCCCCGGTCCTGTTTTAATTGTAGTATTTTTTGAATGTTTTAATTGTTTTTAGGTGTATTTTATATTTGTGTTTGTTTTTTCTGTTTTGTAAGCTGCCCCGAGCTGTTTTAGGAGGGGCGGGGTAGAAATTTGATTAAATAAATAAATATATTTAATTTTATATCTAGGAATAATGGTATGAAAGCGGATGAAATAATGGGATGGAATAATGGGATGGAATAATGGGATGAAAGCGGATGAAATAATGAAATAATGAAAGCAGATGAAATAATGGGATGAAATAATGGGATGGAACAATGGGATGAAAGCGGATGAAATAATGGGATGAAATAATGGGATGAATGGGATGATATATCTAGGAATAATGGAATGAAAGCGATCCCTGTGGGAACTGGTGGGAGTCAAGGCGTTTTAATAAATTCAAATTAGGCTATAATGCATTGCCAAGGGCCAATCAATGGCCACAATCCTGAAAACATTTACTCTCAGGTAGTCCCATTAACTTAAATGGGGGTTAATTGTTTTCAGGACTTTACCGTTATAACTAAAAATATATTTTATTTCCATTTCTAAGATGTATGCCTCCCCGTGATACATTAATTATAACATATCTTTCTATATCGTGGCATTTAATTATTATTTTTTTAATATCAAAATGTATTAAGAGAATAATTTTGTAATTATTTAAGTATTTTCCATTGCATTAAACACTTAGCACTAATATAAATAATGAGATTTTTAAAAAGAAATTTCTCCTGGTGCACTGAGCATCATTCTATTACATCTGCTTTTCATTTCATCTGATTATTCACAACAGAGAGGGTCCTTGACACAGGAGGTTAGAAGCACAACTAAAAAATGGCTCATGAATCAGTCAAGAGTAGACATACAAAACACATATTTAGTCACTCAGTCAATAGGACAAATACACTCTATGAAATCCAAGATGATTGAAGCACAGATTATTTTTAGATTACACTAAACCTGTTATTCCTATATGAAAATAGATATTTGTACTGACACAAGCCAATATGTAGTACTAAATAGAGGTGTGCACCAGGGGCCTACATCATTTTTGTTTTCATTTTTTGTTTTCGTTATTTAAATCTGTTGATTTCTTTTTCATAAATATCAAATTGTCGTTTTTGGTTTTGCTTTCGTTTTTGTTTTCCATTGGTTTCAATGGAAAACACATTTTTGGCTGTAGCTTTTCTGTTTTTTACTATATGTGACTGAAATTTGGGGTTCATATACCTCCAATGGAAGGAAAAATGTTTACCACTATCCAAAAATACTGTATAAAGAAATCCAATTTAAGAAGCAGTTGAATTATTTTATTTTGCCAAGATTTTCATATACATTCTTAGCTGTAACGTCTTTGCCTCACATTTAATGTAGATGATACTTGGCATGTTTGTACCCCTTCCCATATTTACTGTGTCTGCCAAATTTCAGAAGTATTAGATAAAGGGTCCTGGTGATAAAAGAAATTAACTTATAAATGCATGTCTGACTGTAACATCTTTGTAGTACAACCAGTGTACATGACATCAGGCAGGGCTATATATCACAATTTCATTATCATATCTGCCAAATATCAGAAAGATGTTATAAATGGTCCCAATTTTATTAGCCTGCACATCATATGCAGAGAAGGCACCAATGCCAGGGATTCTCTGATGTCTCACTGTGGTATAAGTTCAGTTTGTGATGCCAATTGGTCAGCAGAAAGGTAAACCAAATATCCTTATTCTCTGATGTGACCATCCCAACTTCTCTCCCCCATTTTTTTACTTGGAAGTCAGAAGCATCTGTTTAGGAAAGAGTCAATAGAGATTCTCTTATGACCTCGGTGTCAGTGGGAAGGGGGGAAAGTGGCGGGAAGGCCCCCCTGGGAGTCTTGGTGACACACACATGCTCCACCCCCTGTGTGCAGGGGAAATAAGCCCATAAGGATAGTATTGTGGCCCTATATGTCTCAAAGAGACGGGGCACCTATCATCATTGGACGTGGAGCACAAAACTAGGCCTGGGATGGGGTTGCCTGCTATAGGCCACCGCCCCACACTCACTCCAGGAAGGGTTATGGGTAGTGAACTTGGTGAGGGCAAGTGTGGGGGAAAAGGATAGGGCCCAGGGCTGGCAAGGGAAAAAAAGGGGGGGGGAGCTTCGCACACCAGGGAGAGGGGAACACGAAACCCAGGGATAGGGCAAGGCAGATGTACACACAGCACGCACTCTCCCAGTCACACACAGAATCACCCAACTATAACAAATAGAAAAACAGTGACAGGTAACACAGGCAGCTCCACCCAGTTACACCACCCACGTTGCACAAGCACCCTCTCACACTTTCAAGCTCCAAAGACAAACAATAACTTAGCTTCTGTAGTGGTCAGTTTCAACTCCAATTACTGGCAATGGGGATCCCTCCTGTGCCAGCTTAAGAAGAGCAGGACATGCCCCCCGCCATGCTCGGAGCTGCGCAGAGCAGCGCACTGGCTCAGGACGTGGCCCCACCCCTCTGGGCGTTCCCTGGGGTTGTGCCGCCGCACGCACGCCTGAATCGGTTGCCTGGGCAACCTGGGAAGCGTGCGGTGCCGGGGGCGCGTCTCGCTGTGGGGAAATGTCTGGGCCGAAAGTGGCGTTGGCGGAGACTGCGGGCATCTCCATGGCTCCCGCCTCCCTCACCCGCCCCCCCAACCCCAACACTTGGTAACAGTGCTGCAGGATGTGATTGTGATGATTATTGGCCAGCCTGGATGTGTAAACTATGTCTCCTGATTGCTGGGATGCCCTTTATGTCAGTCTTAGAGCCGCCCCCTATGCCCGCCTCGAAACCACTACCAATTGGTCCTATAAAGCTAGAAGCATGCAGTAATTGGCCAGTGAATGTGTCTGTTAGTCTTTTGGGTTGCTCCACATCCTACCTCCTACAACCTCCCTACCTCTGCCATGCAGAGCTCCTGCCTCTGACTGTCACTGCATGTGTTGCTATTTATCTGAATAATGTCTTCACAGGGACAAAATCAATTGATTATAAAATTGGGTCTCTTTATAAAATTGTCCTGTAGTATGGCAGAGATGACAGGTAAGGAATGTGATACATTCTTGCCAAATATCTTGTAAATAGGATGGAATATACAAATGTTACAGCTGGAAATGTATATTCATGTTAATGTCTTATACCATCAGGACCCTTTATCCAATCTTACTGAACATTGGCAGGATTTTTACGTTTATGGAGAGACATAATATTCCTAGGTTTCATACAAACTGAATGGAATATAAAGAAGTTGCAACCATGAATATGTATGAAGCTTTTCTTAAAATTACAACTTTCAATTGCTTCTGAAATCAGTTCCCTTTATCTAATTGTTTCAACATTTGGTACACTTATTGCCTCCATTGGGGGTACATTATCTCCAGGTTTCATTAGAATTGAATAAAAAACAAAAACATTATAGCCAGAAATATGTTTTTCAGTTTTTTCCCTTTATTTCAAAAACACAATGGTTTTTAATTTCTATTTTCATTATCAATTATTAATTATTATTCATTATTATTATTATTTATTATTATTATTATTATTATTATATTTTCAATAATGATAATGAATATGACAATTTTCATTATTGTTATTGTAATAACGAAAATGACATGCACACCCCAATATGTGTTTTAAAATGTTACTGTATAGAATTTCCCTCTCCCCCACCCCACATACCTGTGAGGGGAGGGCTCTGTTTTAGAAAGGAGGCATCATGGGTTGACTGGAGGATTATGCCACAAGGAGGATTTGGGCTGGCACACATGCACCAGTTCAAATGGTTGGGCTGTTGCCTGATCTGGGGATTTCAGGGTGGGAGTGGGAGTGCAAACCCCATGCTCTTTCCCCTCCCACCATAAGAGGAGACAGAGAACAGGGATGGGTAGTTTGGAGAAGACTGAGAGCAGGCACAGTCAGGCCCTGTCAGAGCCGTGTGCCCAAGGCCCCGGGGAGCAGATCATAAGTGGCATAAAACAAAAACAGGGATCCCCCAAACACAGCATGCTCTAGTGGAGCAGGGAGACTCTGCAAGTGACTAGGAATGGAGAGGAATGGTGCGTATGGAGCAGCACAGCCAAGAGTGACAAAGAGGCAGTCCGAAGAGGTCTTCCTACAAGTACCCCCACCCAATACAGAATCTTCTTAAACAGGTCGGTCTTCCCCTATTCCCATATCATTTGGTTCAGGGAGGGGATATACGTGAGCGCAGAGAGATACCACCTCCAAACCAAGCAGGGGGAGGATCACTGGGTCATTTTTTGTATTAAACCTTACTTTAAAAAAAAAATGTTGAAGTCCCTCATTTCAGAGACCATTGTTTAAAATGTATGTTCTGTTTTTGAATGCAAAAAGTTACATAAAACTATGCAAATTACCACATGCAACATTTATGCAAATGATGTCCCACATTCAGAGTGCTCCTCTCCCTCATTTCAGAGTCCAGTGGTTGAGAAGTATGATGGGGGCTGGGTCATTTTCATTATCGTTATTGGAAAAATGAAAACAAATAATAATAATGAAAATAGAAATGAAAATGACATTTTGTTTTTGAAATAAAGAGAAAAAACTGAAAAATGTATATCCAGCTATAACTTTTATGCTTCTTATTCAATTCTAATGAAACCTGGGGAGATTTCTACCCACAACAGAGGGCATTATGTGTATCTATTTTTGAAAAGAATAGAAAACGGGAACTGATTTTAGAAGCAAATGATTGTTGTGATTTTTAAAAAAGCTCCATACACATTCATGGCTACCACTCCTTTATCTTCCATCCAATATGCATGGACCCTGTGAATGTTATGTCCCTCCACAAGTGTAACACTCCTGCCAATTTTCAGAAAGAGTGGATAAAGGGTCCTGATGGTATAAGACATTAACTTGAAAATACATTTCCAACTGTAACATTTTTATATTCTATCCTGTTTACAGGACATTTGGCAGGAATATATCACATACATTTCCTGTCATCTTTGCCAAACTACAGGACAATTTGATAAAGGGCCCCAATTTAATAAGCAATTGATTTTGTCCCTTGAAGACCATTATTCAGATAAATAGCAGCACATTCAGTGCCAGTCAGAGGCAGGCACTTGGCATGGCAGGGATAGGGAGGCTGTAGGAGGGAGGATGTGGAGCAATCAAAAAGACTGACAGACACATTCACTGGCCAATTACTGCATGCTTCCAGCTTTACAGGACCAATTGGCCGTGGCTTCACGGAGGACATGGGGTCAGTCCTTAGGCGGGCATAGAAGGGATGTAACTGAGACCTTGGAGATAGCATCCCAGCAATCAGGAGACATAGGGTGTTTTTACACACACATTTCTCCTGCATGTTTGCTGTTACATCTTGAACTTTCTGTGTGTCTAAATCACTCACCCAGATCTTAAACATCCAGCTCTTTGAACTTCTACATAAAACTTCTCCCAGAACTTTTGAAAATAAAAGGTTCTCCTGGTAAACTGCTTTGCTCCAGGCAGCTGTGGTCACTTGGTTTCCATAGCAGCCTGTCACGTCTACAGGTGCAGCTACTTTAGGCTGCCTCAGGGCAGTGTTCGTGTGAAGAATGCATCCAGGAACTCCCTCAGGGCAGTGTGTGCGTGAAAAATGAGTCCGGAACTTATTTGTGGACTTGTAAACCCAGAAGATTGAAACATCTGGAAATGTAAGGTATGTGTAAAAATGCCCATAGTTTACGCATCCAGGCTGGCCAATTATCATCACAATCACATCCTACAGCGCTGTGACAGGGGACATAAAAGAATATAGGCTCTTTCCTAAACAGATGCTTCTGACTTCCCAGTAAGAAGTGGGGGAGAGATGTTGGGATGGTCACAGCACAGAATGAGGATATTTGGTTGACATTTCTGCTGGCCAATTAGCATCACAAACCAATCTTATACCACAGTGTTACATAAGAGAATCCCTGGCATAGGCTCCTTCTCTGCATATGCTGTGCAGGCTTATACAATAGGGACCCTTTATCACATCTTTATGATATTTGGCACAGATGAGCATGAGAGTGTGATATACATCCATGTAAAACTTCATGTACACTGGTTGGACTACAAACATATTACAGTCAGACATGCATTTATAAGTTAATTATTTATTCCACCAGGACCCTTGATCCAATCCTTCTGGAATTAGGTAGATATAGTAAATATTGGAAGGAGTGTAAACTTGCCAAGTATCATTTACATTAAATGTGAGACAAAGAAGTTATAGCTAAGAATGTATATGAAGATTTTTGCAAAGTAATATAATTCAACTGCTTCAATAATTGGATTCCTTTATGCAATCTTTTTGGATTTTGGCACACTTAATGCCTTCCATTGGAGGTATAATCAGTCCACTTTTCAGCTGAATATAATGAAAAACAAAAAGGTACAGCTGAAAATGTGTTTTCCTTTTAAACCAATGGAAAATTAAAACAAAATCAAAAACAAAAACGACAATTAGATATTTATGAAAATGAAAATGACAGATTTAAATAACAAAAATGAAAAATGAAAATGACATGCACCCCTGGTGCACACCTCTATATGGGGCATTCAATTTCATGTGATGCTTTTGAAAGATTTAGCTCCACCTTCAAACGGATAGCCTGGATTCAGGCAGGATCATGTCATGTGACACAGTATTTAGACAACTTCTTGTTTACGGGGACGGTGGGGTCAGATCACATGAGTGTATTAACCTGTTGAGAAAATTCAGAGATATTGCAGCCAAATTAGAAGTGGCCTTACCTGAGGAGAAGACAGAGGGCCCAGCAATGATGGTGATATTTTTAGGCATCAAACTTGTTTCACAGGTACTAGTGTCAGCTTCCAGGGGAAACTATGGCCACCCTGCTAGCCAAATCCAAGAGAATTAGGGAAGTTAGGAAGTTTATACTGAGTGAGTTGAATCCCTGCTGGGGAGTCTTCATTTCACCTGCAGGGTGGTTGCTCCTGGGACAGACTTTATGTTTCATCTTTGTGATAAGACAGCAGGGATTTAGGGCTCTCACACCATATTTTAGGGTAACCCAAGAAGTAAAGGATGATTTAGAGTTTTGGACCTTATTTCTCAGGGAACATTAAAGGGTTAGCATCTGGAGGGAATGCCTACTCTTGGAGGCCAGATTTCAGGTGCACTCAGATACAGTGTGGGGGAAATTGGTATGAGCATCTTTTTGGGGGACATTGATGTGCTGAGCAGTGGACAGCAATATGGATATCAGGGGACATCACAAGAGATTTAACTTATAGTGTAGTGATCCACTTGTGAAATAACCAATTTGTGAATTATAGTATTTGGTTTTGGTGTGATAACATGGCTGTAGTCCATGTTGTTAACTCAGTTTCCTCCAAAATGAGTAGGGTCATGTGAATTGTCAAGGTATTCAACATGGTATGTATAAAGCATAACATTCTGTTTACTGAAAAACATATACTAGGTATGAGTAATAACATAGTAATAACCCATTCTCAATTACAGATAGAGCATTTCAGGGAGTTGGCTCCAGGGGGAAACCAAAAAGCGGATCTCAACCATTATGAAATATGGAACTGTGGGTTTTTGAGTTTTTTTAATACTTTTCAGTTTCATCACACTTGCTACAAGGGTCATGACGAACGAGCATTCAGTGAGTTCCAGATTTTTTTAGGCTGGTGGAGGAGTTGTGTGGGGGACCAATTTCCAGTCCCTTTATCTCAGATAATCAGATTTGGGTTCCAACTTTGACTTGTGCCTGGCAAAATTGCTGACAAATGGGCCACCATTTCCTTTTTCTGTAGAATGACAGGGAACCTTGAGCCACATCAAATCCCACTCCTAAAGGGATTGATTGTCTTGGCACAGAGGGAATAATATCAGTGATAAGAGGCAACCTATCATTCTACAGAACTTAGCGAGCATGTTTGCCACATTGCGCAGAATTTGTATAGGTTGTAGAAAGTAGCTCCTCTTTGTAACTGCCTTTACAATGACATTCCTTGGCACATTCAGGTCAAGCAAATATGCTGAAGGATCATGTTCAGATGTGTTTTGGAAGGCTTTACAAGTGACCAACCTTGAGTGGGCAGAGAGTGTCATATCATGGAGGTTAAGATGGTCTAAGGCAGACCAGAGGGGAAGGGTAGTATGGGTTACACTGCATGAGTCAAGAGACCAGGCCACATTTTACTTATTATGCTTTTTTTGTATTCATTGTTTTTATTGTTTGTAAGCCACCACGAGTCACTATATGGTTGAGAGTGACGGGAAATAAATAAATAAATAAATATCCAGTGTGGGCCATGAGGACATATATGTCCTTGTGCCCATCAGGGGAGGAATACTTGCTGATACACAGGAACGGACTTCCTTTAAACAGCTACCGGTCTGTAGCGGTGATGAGGAAGAGTTTGTGGGAGTGGGGTATGAAGCGGAAATGTTTTGATCTCATTCATTCAAAATTGGAGCAGTGGTGATGGCTGCAGCAGGTTAGGGGGACAGGGATATCCAGTCATTAGGAAGGTGATGGTCTGGAGCTTTTTGCTCAGACATTTCCCTTCTCACATCATAGACGAGAGATGAGAGCCCCCCAAAAGGGAATAGAGTAAATACTCATGTTATTGAGAAGACAGTGTGGATTACTGGACACAGTATTAGCTATTGGGCAGTATTAGCTATTGGGCAGTCCCAGCTGTGAATTGGGGTTCACAGCTGGGACTGACCAACTAGGCAGAGATCTGCTGGAAGGGAAAGATGGGAATTATGTGGGATGCCCATGGCTCATGGGTTAAAGCAAGAACTATTGCCTCATGTCCTAGTGAATCACTTGTGGGAGGATGAATGGTCTGGATTGGATCTGGTGCTCAAGATAAAACAGAATTGCACAAAAATTATGGAGCTGTTACCAGAAGTGTGGTGGGTTTTTCACAGCCACTTCAGTGGTGGATTTCTCTCTCAAGTGGATCACTAGGACATGAGGCATCCACACTGGGTTGGCAGGGTTAGAAAGAGCATGAGCAGGGAAATAAGACCTTGGTTGACAGGCCATCCCAAAGCATGGATTGGATGGATCAAAGTGATATTTGCTAGATGAAGCCAGAATTATACAAGTATTTCGGTGTGCACCTGTCACTGAGGGACATTGACCTGTACCTCAGGGTGCTTCAAAGAAAGTTGAGCCCTAGAATCTGATTCAGTCTGGATCAGGGTTGGGGAGCATGACAAGCAAGGCTGGCTGCTCTGGTGGTGGAGGTCCAGGATTGGAATAATCTTTGAGAGTGGTATGGGAAAGTGGAAACAATTAAATTAAGGTACCTCCTTAGGAGTAATATGGTTGCTGATCAGGGGATAAGCAACCCACAGCTTCACCTCTAACCCTGGGCAGTCTGGCTCAGCTGCATCAGTGAAGCAGGATAGCATCAATCTCTTTCTTGGGGCACAGGTCACCCCTCCTGGAGGATCCAGGAAGGGGTCACAGCTAAATTACTAATTGGGCTTTTGGTGATTTGGAGATCTATTCCTTGACCATGCAGTCCTGTGGGATGTACACTTTCCCCCATTCTTTTCCTTCTGGAGGTATTCCCTTTCCTAGATCTTGTAGCTGGAAGCTTATTATAAGCATATGCAGGGTACACCCCTTTTGTATTCAGGGTACCAATTTTATCCATAATTGCAGTTATTCTTATATGATGATCAAATTGTATTAGCACTGCATGTCTACCCATGGTAGGAGATAATTTATCTAATCTTTTTATATTTCTGCTTGTGATTGAGTTGCCCAAAAGGACCCTCAAATGCTCTGCAACCTCCAGGGGGGTGTCCCAAAAGGGGAGACGACTGTTGGAAAGAGGCAGGGCAGTTATAGGTATTTTATCCCTGGCAATCCTATAGGGAGACAGATCCTGCACATCCAAATTTCCACCATTTTGTATACCAATATCCTTGGTGACTGGAACTTCCTGCAATAGTTCACCTTTAGCAGGGTTAATTTCTAAACCATATCCCGAGGAGAGTCCATCAGGCACTTGTTGATTCTGTAGATATTATATCATCATGTTTAAGACTCATCAAATTCATTTGAGAGAATAAATATTTGATTGTTTGAGCTGTTACCTTAACATGCTCCACCAAAACCGCTACAGAGGACATTAATTATATTAGCAGCTTGGCTTCCGGCTAAGCACTGACCATGAAGCCCCCCTTTATCAGTGCAACTTGATATTATTCCAAACTGGGGTGCTAAGATGACAGTTGTTGGCAAATAATCTGGCCTGGCTGATGATGATTCAATCAAATAATTTTCCTTCTAAAATGGATCAAGATTTTGATTAGTAGGGGATCCACCTGTCACCAAATCTCCTTTAGGCAGATCATTAACATCCAACTGGAGAAAACGATCAATTTTTTTTTGCTTGGGTGGCAGTGAGCTTAAAGTGGCCATCAACCTAGATCTTTTAAGTTTGGTGGGCATCTCTATATATTCCAGTTACCCTCTTATAAGCAAAGAACAACAAATAACAATACTTTAGTGTCACCTCAAATTTATATGCCACAGGCACAATTTTAGGGTTCAAAAAAATAGCCTCCAGACTACCTTTTAACTGGATACCAGTAAAGGATATCCTCTGGCAGTTAGTCTGACCTTGCCACAATTACTGTTCCAAGAGGGCAGCAGCGATCTCACACAGCTGTATCCTTAATGAAGGGCCCTGGGGCCTGCAAGTCAGGTGCCGAAAGATAAAATCTGTATTTTAGATAGATGTTCTGGTCTCAGTTGCTTCTGGTCACACAAAGGATGGCCACAAGGGACTCACCCTTTTGCATCTAGGAGCACTCACAGGGGCAGCAAGCCTTGGCAACAGCCTGACCACTGTCCTGGAATGGTCCCGATAGGTTGAAGGCTCAAATCTTCCTTCTAGAAGCTTTCCCATGTATGCTGGCTGGCTGCTTTCGCACCGCTAATGGCTGCACCAACAGTCCTTTACCCTTTGGTGCCACTCTTCGGTCACCACCCAGAGGGCACCGCCCTCTGTGCAGTCACTTTCTAATATAGGTACCTGTGAGAGGAGTAGCAAACACACACAGATGTAGGGAATCCTCTAGCCAGGCAGCTTCTGCTTATGTAGCCAAGCTCTCCCAGCATCATGCACCAAACTCCCACCAGAAGGGGTCACATATGGCAGTGGTATCTGCCCAGGAAGTTGTAAGATGCTGGACCTGGCAAATATAAAAGGGGGATTTTGGGGGGAGTGAAGCCACAAGTAACAGGTTGGGGAGGCTATCACGCCTTATTTAGACTTACCACTCCCTGGACAAATGAACCACAATATGCAATGGGTTGTATGCACAGGGCCCACCAGATGTTCCCCCTGCCCAGGGGTGGGGGGGAATCAGCCTTACCCCAAAAATGGTATGGCTGTCCAGGGCAGGGCAACTTGTGTAACAGGGCACACTTGCCCTGCCATGGATGGTGCAACACTCTAGGGCCTCAAGGGATGGGCATTATCACCCATCACATGTGGCCACATCATGACTGGGGGTGGGCTCTCCATCCTGCCAGGGGAGGGAAGTAGGGCTGGGCTGGGCGCCCACTCATGTCGGCAGCATCTTGGTCTGCCCCAGCTGCTGCATCAGCTATGATAGGGGCTGGCCTGAATAGCTTCCCTGTAACTGCCTGGCTGGCTCCCTGAGTGTGCCTTGAAGTGTGTTGTTAGTAAGTGACTCCCATGAGGCTGCGCAGGGATTGGGTCCCTGCAACTTGTGTGGCTGCACCATTGTTGGTTGCTGTTTCCCCCCCCCTTTACCAGACTGAAGTTAATTAATAAAAAATTACGGTCATTTTGACCCAAACATGATATCTGTCACCTTCTTTTGTGCTACAGGAACAACAATAAGAGTCAAGGGGAAATAGTTGTCAATTTATGAGAGGCAAGGAGAATTTTCAATATCTCCACTTTGGCACCACATTTTAGTTGTTTTATCGTGAAAAAGCATGTTTAACAGATGTACCCCTCTGTTACCTTCTGGAGGACTGGCATACGCATATATCGGCCAGATGCCAGTCTTTGCATGTGATTATTTGTATAAAAAATAGTACAGTTACACTTAGTAAGGTTCTTTTCTATCTGATCAAAATCAGTGTGTAAGAACATATTTCAAGAACTGTTCATGTAACAGTCACCTGAACAAACCATTCTTGTAGCATAATCTGCCATAATCGGTTTTGACACTGCACTTTCTGCAGTGGGCAAACTGGAGGTTATGGAAGCCCCACCTTGTCCTAGTTTGTGGGACCAGTTTTAGTCGGTGGCCCCTACCGATACGGAGGATGTTCTTTGGGCTGTCAGGGCCACCTGCTGTGAATTAAATGCATGCCCCTCCTAGTTGGTTAAGGCCTTCCGGGAGACAATGTGGCCATTGCTGGCTGAGGGCCCTCTCTTAGAGAGGGCAGGGTGCTGGCCTGCCTTAAGGAGGCTGTGGTGTGGCCCCTGCTTAAGAAACCATCACTTGATGTTGACTCTCTTGCCAGCTATTAGCCAGTCTCTAACCTTCCCTTTTTAGGGAAGGTTATTGAACGGGTGGTGACCCGGCAGTTGCAGGAGCATCTGGGTCATGTTGGTTTTCTAGATCCCTCACAGTCTGGATTTCACCTGGGTTATAGTACCGAGACTGCGCTTGTGGCGTTGGTTGACAACCTACGCTGGGAGTTAGATCAGGGCAGTTTGGCCCTGTTAATTCTTTTAGATCTGTCGGCTGCATTTGATACCGTTGACCATGAGTTGTTGGTGACATGCCTGTGGGACCGTGCGGGGGTTGACAGAACAGTTCTTGACTGGTTCTGCTCTTTCCTCACCAGAAGAACTCAACGAGTGGTGCTTGGGAATTATTTTTCATCATACCGAGACCTCTCATGTAGAGTCCCACAGGGTTCTATTTTGTCCCCTCTACTGTTCAATGTGTACATGCAGCCACTTCATGAGATCGTTAGGAGGTTTGGTGTGCAGTGTCATCAATACACTGTTGACACCCAGCTTTACCTCTCTTTTTATTCAGACCTACGCCCGTCAGTCTCGGTACTTACTGGGTGTCTGGGAGCTGTGGGGGATTGGATGAGGGCAAACCATCTGAGGCTGAATCCTGACAAGACAGAGGTGATGCTGGTGGGTAAGGCTGTGGGGATGACATCTGCTGATTTCCCAGGTACGGAGTCTGGGGGTGCTCCTTGATCCGCAGCTCTGCTTGGATGCGCAGGTGGCAGCTGTGGCAAGGAGTACTTTTTGCCAATTACATCTGGTGCATGGGCTTGAGCCATATGTTTCAAACTCTGACCTGGCCACCATGCTTTCATCACCTCCAGGCTACACTACTGTAACACACTCTATGCGTGGCTACCCATGGTGATGGTTCGGAGACTACGGTGTGGCTACCCATGGTGACGGTTTGGAGGGGTGCAGAATGCGGTACCCCATCTTCTGGTGGGACTGGATTGCCGGGAACATATTACTCCAGTTCTTCAATCACTGCACTGGCTGCCTATAGTCTTCCGGGCTCGATTCAAGGTATTGGTGCTTGCCTATAAAGCCCTAAATGGCCTAGACCCAACATATCTGTGGGACCATCTCATCCCTCGAGTCCTTGGGAGGCGCTTTCCTCGAGGTGTCCGAGTTGCTCGTGGGGCCACAATGTGGAGGGCATTCTCGGTGGCTGCTCCACGACTGTGCAACTCCCTACTGCTAGAGGCCCATTTGGCCATGGATCTCCCCTCTTTTTGATGTAAGTGTAAGACGTGGCTGTTCGGCCTGGCCTTTGCTGGAGGGTGTGTGTGTTTGGGTTTAGGGTTGGGATCTGGTTTTATTCGTCCTAATACAATGTTTTGTGTTTTTAATATTTTATGGTTGTAAGCTGCCCCGAGCCTCTGTGCGGGAGGGGCAGAGTAGTAAATTTGTTAAAATAAATAAATAAATAATGGAATTGATGCAAATCTCATTAGTATATGGTACAAAATTTGAATTACCTTTTTGTAAACAGCATACAAGGCTTTCTTTTTCCTAAAGGGTAGTACAGAGGTACAGGGAATTTATTAAACCTATTCACCATTTAAAAAGGGTAGTAGATTAATACAAAAGGCATACTTCGAACGAACCGTGGGTGGTTGTTGGGTTTTTTTGTTTTTTAAAAAAATATAATAATACAAACAAAGTAACCATGTGTGTTTTGAATTTTCTGTAGTTCTGGGAGTATTCCCCCTAAAAAAAGATGAATAATTGAGAAAGAATTTGTTGTGTGACATTTAAAAAGTGTTGTAAATTAGAAGCACCTAATGGTCAGTGTCTATTTAGCTGTCTCTTTAATTATTTTTAAGGATAAGACAAAGAACCCCTGACTCATATGAATGAGTATATAGTCACATGATTAATGCTACTAAAGTAAATCAGAATACTTGAGGGAATAACCAACCCTCATAATCTGACCCCTTATCAGATCACAAAGCACACAGCACTCATGGTTTTGTGCTTAGTCTGGGTAGCCAGCAGTCCTCCTTCTTCCCCCATCCCTTTACATAGGCTGTTATAAACAAGCTTCCTCATGCTCACCTACACACATGTGGAGAGGAGACTCTCATAGACTACAGTGGGAGTCCCTGACACAGAGGAAAGTCATGGATGGCCCACAAACCAGAGGTATAACTTTCCCACCAAACTTTGTGGGGGTCTCTGGGGGAATGGTAGGGAGGGGGGAGGTCGTTTCTAGGGGAATAGCAGAGGATGAGCCCCCTGACTTACCAAATGTTGGTGCCCACACTTTGGACTGCTCCACACCAGGAAAGGAGAGGCTTTGTACTCCCCCCTCTCATGTCTTGGGGAGCAAACTAGAAAAATGAAGTTTCCTGTATGAACTTCCCACTTGCAGTTGTTTACTGTTAACAGTTGGGCAACCCACATTATTAAAAATGTAGTGGGAGATGGGCTTATTGTTCCTGATACCCCTAACATCCAGCATTGGAACAGCTTGCGGGAGTAAGCCATTGACAGGGTGGCTCTGAGACGCCCTCTGCCTCAGTCTCGTCACTGCAGGACTCCTTGGTTTACTGAGGGGATGCGGTGTATGAAGCGAGTAGGCAGGAGGCTAGAGTGATGCTGGCGTCGGACTCGATCTGACTCCGACCGTATTCTCCATAGGGCCCATGTGCAGTCCTATGTTGAGGCTTTGAGGACAGCAAGGAAGGAGTTCCTTGCTGTCCTCATAGCGTCTGTGAAGTCACACCCGGCAGAGCTGTTCCGGGTGGTGCGGAGGCTGGTCAATCTGGCCTCCCTCCGCCTGGATGGGGACTTGTCCCAAGCCCGCTGTGAGGAGTTTGTCAACTACTTCGCAGACAAGATTGCTCAGATTCAGACCAACTTTGACGTTGGATTAGGGGCAGTAGGGGAAGAGTGTGAGGGGACGGAGGCCCCGTCCAGTCCAGCTTTGTGGGGGGAGCTTCAGGAAGTGACACCAGCTGATGTGGCAGATGTCTTGGGGTCTGTGAGGGCCACTTGTTGCGAACTTGATCCATGCCCGTCCTGGTTAGTGAAAGCTTCCAGGGAGACGTTGGGGACGGTGCTGGCAAGGGTAGTGAATGCATCCTTGCGGCAGGGGAGGTTGTCACCCTGCCTCAAGGAGGCTGTGGTGTGCCCCCTGCTGAAGAAACCATCTTTGGACATGGATGTGCTCGCCAGTTACCGACCTGTCTCTAACCTTCCCTTTTTCGGTAAGGTTATTGAGTGGGTGGTGGCACTCCAGCTCCAGGTGTGTCAGGACAGCATCGATTTCCTAGACCCTTTTCAATCTGGGTTCCGCCCCGGCTATGGCACCGAGACGGCGTTGGTGGCCTTGGTAGATGACCTCCTCCGGGAGATGGATGCAGGATGTTCGACATTTCTCATCCTGCTAGATTTCTCGGTCGCTTTTGACACCGTGGACTATGGCCTGCTGTTGAGGCGGCTGTGTGACCTGGGGGGCCTGGACGGGACTGTTCTTGAATGGTTCCGTTCATTCCTCTCGGGGAGAAGCCAGAGGGTGGTGTTGGGGGATGCGACATCGTGCCCGCGCCTTATCATGCGGCGTTACTCAGGGTTCTATTCTGTCTCTGTTATTATTTAATGTGTACATGCAGCCCTTGGGGGAGGTTGTGAGGGGGTTCTGGGTGCAGTGTCACCAATATGCTGATGATACTCAGTTGTACCTCTTCTTTTCAACTGACCCAGACCCGGCTGTCTCGTTGCTATCCCAGTGTCTGGAGGCCATGGTGGAATGGATGCGGCAGAGCAGACTGAAGCTCAACCCCGATAAGATGGAGGTGATGTTGGTGGGGAGAGAGAGGGAGGTAGTAACCCCCTGATTGGGGGAGTTTGCCCTCCTATAGCTCAGCAGGTTTGGAGTCTGGGGGTAATACTGGATGCAGACCTGTGCCTGGAGGGGCAGGTGGAGGCTGTCGCTAAGGCTGCCTTCCGCCAGTTGTATCTGGTGCATAGACTGCGTCCGTTTGTCTCCAACCCGCACCTGGCCTCCCTCATTCATGCCTTCATCACCTTGAGGCTGGACTACTGCAACGCACACTACGTGGGGCTTCCCTTGTTCCTGGTTCGGAGGCTGCACCTAGTGCAGAATGTGGCGACTCATCTCCTTACGGGGACGGGCTGTCAGGAGCATATTACACCTGTGCTCCGGACTCTGCACTGGCTGCCAATAGCGTTCCGAGCTAGGTTCAAGGTTTTAGTATTGATCTATAAGGCCCTTCACGGTCTGGGCCCTTCGTACCTCAGGGACCGCCTCGCACTTCATGCCCCAGAGCAGCTCCTGTGGTCGGCCGGGGGTGCCTTCTTGGAGATCCCCCGTGTAAAGCAGAGGGCCACAATGTAGAGGGCATTCTTGGTGGTCGGGCTGCGCCTTTGGAACTCCCTTCCGGAGGAAGCCTGCCTGGCTCCAAGCCTGTTATCATTTTGGCAGTATTGCAAAACCTGGCTGTTTGCCCCGGCCTTTGGGCAGGGTGGGAGTGTGGGTTAGGGTTGTGTTTTCCCCCCCTACCTTGTTTTATTGTTTTAATACTGAATTGTTTCTCAGGGCCCTGTTTTAGAAAGTATTTTAACTGCTGATTGTTTTAACTATTTTGTATTGTTTTATATTGTTGTAAGCCACCCCGAGCTGTCTGCAGGAGGGGCGGGGTATAAATGCATTAAATAAATAAATAAATAAATAAATAAATAACATTGGGTATTTTCAGATGTTACGAGATCACGCTCAACCACAAACATTCCCCTGTATTGGGGAATGGTCCCAAAACGTCTGTTTGATGCCAGGGACCATCTCCAAAAGTGTGGTCAAAGTGATTCCCGCTGGGGGTGAACACCCAGCGGGAATCACTTTGTGCCCCCAATAGACAATTGAGCATGGTAACATCTCGTCTGGCCTCTAATCATGGTATGGAATCAGCAGCCATGTTGCTGCTGATTCTGGGCCATGGTCAATACTTTGGGGGGCAGGCGGGCGCCGCGGATGGATTTGCCACTGCGCCCGCCCATCTCCCAGAAGGCAGACAGTCCTCGGAGTGTGGGGGGGGCTGTACGGCCACACATTGTGCCATGCAGCCCCGCCCCCCCAGATACACCCCCCCCCAGATTCCCCACCAGGATCGGCCGGCACGTCTGCTTACTGTTACGGGCCGATTCCAGTGGAGAATCAAAAGGGTGATTCCGTGACGGGGCCAAAGCTGCACCATCACGTCTGAAATCACCCATTGTGGGGGCCTATCCTTCATGTTAGTTACACCCATGCAACTTCTCATATAGCTGTTTCTATTCAGTATCACCAGCACAGGGTAATTTACCCCTGAGGGAGGAGATATCATAGTGTATGATGAAGTTACTTGATCTCTGGGGGAAATTATCTCGGGGTAATTTACCCAGGGGCATATGTTTCATGTGAATGTATCTATAATGCCAATTCCAGGAACAGATCCCATGGCTATTAACACTCAGTGCTTCCTAATTTCTAACCCATGGCTATCAACCACCCAATCTTCCTTCCTTCCTTCCTTTCTAATTTGTTTCGGCATCTCAAGTTTATTGAAGGGGATATTTTAAATTTAAAGTTTCAAATGAAGGTTAGGTAACCTTACATTCTTTTTTAATGGTAAGCAAACTGTCTTGTTAACTGTCTTTTTCACTGTTTAAAATGTAGCCAGAAATGGATAAGCATATTTGAACAAGAGGAATGGCACTTCCCATTCCCTTAACCACATTTCAAGCAACCCCAACCATTACCCCAAATGTCGATATTGTTTTGTGACATGTTCACTATGGCTTACTGTTATTCTCCTTACAGTTCATGGATGGAAAACAGAAACTTGCAGACATGTCACTGAGTGACAAAGGCTATAATAATGTGTGACAAAATACAGAACACCTGTTTTGTGCTGTGAATAGCAAGAGATTTTTCCTTTCCATGAAATGCACTATTTTTGCTCTATGTACTGTTTTATTTCATAAGCTTTCTTAAACCATTTCCCTGTTGCCAAACTTTAAAAAAAAAAATTCCCATCTCTTTCTTGAGTATCTTTCACCTGTGGTTGAATAGGGATGAATTTATGGCTCTCCCTACCTCCCTGTCATCTCACAAGAAGCAATATGGGAATGAGAATGTGGGAGAAAATAGGTAGTTACAGTCATTTAGTGGAATAAAGATACTTACTTGGATGTTATAGGACCAAAATTTACCTTCAGAGAGCAACTGTGGGTCATAGAAGCTAGCAGATATTGATGTGATTTTCCATTTTGGTGAAATCTCATTTCAGCGCTAGACTTGGACCTTGTGGGAATGATCCCCTGCCCTGTGGACTGCCACATGGAGCTCACATGGCACGTGTGAATATGTGTGTGCAATTTGCATGCACCCCCAGCACAGGGCCTACGGTGTGTGCAAACTATGTGGGGCACACATGTGCATATGCACAGCAGCACGCATGGGGCATGGGATTGGCCCCACTAAGCTTGAGCTGTTGCTGAGACATCTAGACAAAGGTATTAGAGTGACAGTTAGTGATATGGGATTGTATCGGCTTGCTGAAGGACAGAGATAGAATTGATGATTGCCATCACTATACAGGTTGTACTAAAAGTGGTATGAGATTTGATGAGTTTTCTGAGGGATACAATGTAAAGGCAGAAAACAAGAGGGCCTAGGACAAAGAATTTGGAAACAATGAGAAGGGATGCAGAGGAAGTGCGAATAAGAAAGACAATGAAGGAGTAGTTGGAGAGAGGAAAAATTGAAGCCCAGAAACTGAGGGAGTGAAGTGAATTGGGGGGGGGGAGGGGGTGCTCAACATTGCTAAAGGCAGCAGCAAGGTTGAGCAGGAAAATGATATAATAAAGGCTCTTAGAATTGGCTCCCAAGAGAACATTGGTGATTTTGGTGAGCGTGGTCTCAGTAAAGTGGAGAGAACAGAATCCAAACTGAAAGTGGCCAAAGGAGTAATTGGATGAAAGGAAGTCAAGATGGTAGGTGTAGACAGTGCATTCAAGAAGCTTGGAAATGAAGGGAAAGAATGAGATCAGGTGATAGTTGGAGAGGGTGAAGATATCGAGAGAGGGTTCTCACATAAATCTAGCATGACTGGGTATACAAAACATATGAACTCTAAATAAACCTTGTGCACCTGGTTGAAAAAAGTTTATGCCCAGTGAATGTTACCCAAAATTATGAATTTCCTATTCACTAAAGGACCAGTTTTGCTCCAGGCCTTAAAGACCCTGTACAGTATAATTTGTTCTATCTGTAGAAGTTTGAATTAGTTATTTCTGAAAATGGATTTTCAATACTTTTAATTTTTTTAAAAAAATTATTTTTATAGTTTGCTTTAAAATTAGTAATTTCAAGTGACAAGGGATTAATGGGACCAGAAATGTCTGCTAATCCACAGATCAACTCCAAGTGTTGAAAGAAATCTGGGATTCTCAGAACTGTTCAGCTAATCCACTTTTACAATGACCTAGACAGACCAGTATTTCCTCTGAGAATAATTCAATTTCTCAGAGACAGTTGTGTTCAAATATACAAGATTTATGCAGTACACCATGGTCGTAAAGGACTGTTTCCAAAAAGAAATCGGCTGAGACTAGCAAGCTGCTTTTATTTATAGACTAAGCCATAATTCTTTCTGATACTGTTAGCATCTTACTCTCAATTTATCAGAATATAAGTCCTGGTATTTATTATTTTAATAAGTTTATCTATTTATCAGAATTGTTTACCTACGTGAGTAGGATTGATCAGAAGGCTGAGAGAATTCTAAGGTCAGCCTTCTGCTATGCTAAGTGTTTCATAGGGAAGATTTCTATCCTTCCTGCATTAATACAAAAAGGGGTCTACTTTACTACTTTTTTCTCTATCATGTTAGCTGCTCATCTTCAATTTCTTAACATTTTATAACATTTAATAAGTTTTGCCAGATACATGATGATACTAAAATATTTAACTGCACACAGCAAAAGTGTTTTGCAGAATGGTTAAGTAGAATTTGAAGGAAGGCCTTTGGAAAAGACCGCAGGACTCCTTGGTTTACTGAGGGGCTGCGGTATATGAAGCATGTAGGCAGGAGGCTAGAGTGATGCTGGTGTCGGACTCGATCTGACTCCGACTGTCTTCTCCATAGGACCCAGTGCGGTCCTATGTTGAGGCTGTGAGGACAGCAAGGAAGGAGTTCCTTGCTGTCCTCATAGCATCTGCAAAGTCACGGCTGGCGGAGCTGTTCCGGGTGGTGTGGGGGCTGGTCAGTCCGGCCTCCCTCCACCTGGATGGGGACTTGTCCCAAGCCCACTGTGAGGAGTTTGTCAACTACTTCGCAGACAATATTGCTCGGATTCAGACCGACTTTGACATTGGATTAGGGGCAGTAGGGGAAGAGCGCAAGGGGACAGAGGCCCCATCTGGTCTAGCTTTGTGGGGGGAGTTTCAGGAAGTGATGCGGTGGATGTCTTGGGGTCTGTGAGGGCCACTTGTTGCGAACTTGATCCATGCCCGTCCTGGTTAGTGAAAGCTTCCAGGGAGACGTTGGGGA
>QEPC01011113.1:3646461-3779065 GCA_003113815.1 Sphenodon punctatus | reverse complement strand
GTCTCTCCCCCAGCTCCTGTCTCTCAGATTGTAAGCCCTAGGGGCAGGGACCGTGTCTATTTTATTACTTTGTAAAGTGCCAGGTACACTGCTTGCGCTATATAAATGTTTGTTAATAAAAATAATAATAATAATAGTCTCTGGGGACGAACCAACCAAACTGGTTCCACACCTCTCTGGGGTCAGAAATGTACTGGGAGACTGGTCTGTACAAGGTAATGATCCATCCATGACAAGGGCACTGCTAACACCTCCCCCATTAACCAATCACCTGCCTAAAGGCTGGTGTAGAAATGAGGTCCAGGGTTTGCCCCCCCATTATGTGTCTGGGTCGAAGACCAGTTGAGACAGTTCCATGATTGCCATGGTGGCCATGAAATCATGCTCTGCCCCTTCGAGACTGATGGCATCAATATTTAAGTCCCTGCTTATTTCTTCTCTTAAGAGCGGTAAGGCCCCAGGGATAGATTTCATCCCCCCAAAGCTTTTAAAGTTTAAAGCTAATTGGTGGGCCTCCCTGTTGGTGCCTCTCTTTACAGCGATTAATTCTCATGGTTTGATCCCCAAATCCTGGTTGAAGAGTTTAGTAGTCCCAATTTTTAAAAAGGGTGACCTGTCTGACCCAGCAAACTTCAGACCTATTAGCCTCCTTTCTATAGTAGGGAAGCTGCATGCAAAATTTTTGCTCAGTAAATTCCAGGATTGGCTTGCTGCAAAAAATATTATTAATCCGGAGCAGGCGGGCTTTAGAGCTGGTCAGTCTACCTTGGATCACGCACACATTCTTAAGCATTTATTTAATAAGTATGCTTCTTCTCAATCAAAAACTCCTTTGTTTTACTGTTTTGTTGAACTGAGGGCAGCCTTCGATACTATTGATAGGGAGCGGTTATGGTTTAATCTCAAAGGTTCTTCTATCGATGGCCGCCTGCTGTTCTTAATGGTCAAACTTCATCACAATAACTCACTCATGGTCCGGGTTGCCTTTAACCGCCTCCTCACCAGGGCTTTGCCCCTAGAAAGAGGAGTGAGGCAGGGCTGCATATTAGCCCCGGTGCGCTTTAATTTTTTTCTTAACAACTTATCACCTTTTACGTCTTTAAACAGTTTACATGCTTCAAAGTTAGCTTCTCGGAGGTTAGCCCTCCTTCTTTACACTGATGATACAGTTCTTCTTTCAATATCGCAGGTTGGCTTACACCGAAGTATGCAGAGATTCGCACTCTACTGCAAGCAGGAAAACTTGCTGGCGCACCCCCCCAATGAGACACAGAGGCAGTATATTGTTTAAAACTTGGCCGCACTTTATTTCAACAGATTGAATTAGGCCAGTGGGTGATTGCACCAGCAATATGGGTCCAGTATGCTAGCTACTTAATTCTTATTAACGTGTACTGACCGGGATGTACAAACCAACAAACTTTTTCCCTTCGACAGCACTCTGGCTCTGGCCGAAAGGGAACAGGCCCAACGGTGGGCGTGAGTAAGGAGGTGAGTACCCGTAAGGCCAGCAGACCGTGCATGTACTTGCTGGCCTCACCTGGTACGCCTCCCAGGGTGATGACCCCTGCGCGTACTGCTCTCCCTTCGCACAGGGTGTCGCCTCCCCATCTCTTAAGGAGATGACTCATCTTATCCTATTCTTACCTATTTATCCTACTGTAGCATACTGGACCCCCGCAAAGTGCGACAGAAATTCCTTTTCTTGTTCGAATCCAATCTTGCTATTACCAATTCACCATGCACAAATTTCTATAATTCCATAATTGGCGGTTTTATCATTCTCTGGTTCCAAATTACGTTGCCAAACAACCTATTTAACCTACTTCGCACTGTTAAAGGGGCGAAACAAGCAACCCTAAAATTAGGCTAGTTGCCAAAATTCCCCTTCGGTTCCTTAATGGCAACCAGTAAAGACCACAGTACCAAGGGTGAGGTGGGTGGGGCTGCCTTCTTGCACCCAACACGCAGACTGAGGCTTTTCCTCGTGGCCCCGCCCTCCCTACAAAGGGCGGGAACCGCTCTACATTCCAGGCGCGGCGCCACTGCGCACGCGCCACCACGGGTTGCCATAGCAACCGGCCCCTTGGCCCGCTCACGCTGCTCTTGCAGCCATCTTGCCTGCGCCGCATCCCCGAGGGGGGGCGCGGCAATTGCCCCGTCGCCGGGATTACCCGCGGTGAAGGAGACTTGTCTATCAACTATGCTAAGACTAAGGTCTTGGTTGCAGGCTATCCTTTTCGCCAATTTACTTGGTATATGGATGGCTCTAGAATAGAGCAGGTTCGAACCTTCAAATATCTAGGGGTTGTTTTTTTGGTGTCCTGTGGCAGGGCCTCACATTATGAGGTAGGCATGATGCAGGTCTGGAAATCCTCAAGAGCAGTTACGAGATTTTTTCACTCCCAGGGTGGTAAACTTGTAGGACCTGCCCTATGGTTGTTTAAAGCCATGGTGATCCCTCAGTTGCTATATGCTGTGGCCATTTGGGGCCTCCCTTTCCTGGGGAAATTGGAGTGTGTCCAAAATGCTTTTCTCTGCTCAGTTCTTGGCCTACCAATGTGTGTACCCCAGTCAATCTTGAGAGCAGAAACAACTATGAAATCAATTAAGTCACTGGCTCAAATAATGATCTCAGATTTTGGCTGAAGGTTGCAGTTTTTCCATCGCCGACGGCTTCCCTTTTGACATTTATTGCTGGTGAGAGGGCAAAGGACTCCTGGTCAGACTTAGTTGAGCAGGACTTATATAAACTGGGCCTAGCTAAAGGAATCCTCCGACCTTTGGGCTCTCTAGGTGCCATTTCTTTGATTAGGAGGAGAGCTTATGGCCAGGAACTGCAACTGGAAAACTCTGCTCTATCTGCTCAAAAGATTGCACCCAACTATGCCCCAAGTAATTTCAGTTCCCCCCCACTGGAGTATCTAACCAAGTGGCCAAACTGGGCCCAGATAAGAACTTTAACAGTCTTGCGCTGCAACGTCTTTCCCTCAGCCATTTTGCAAGGCAGATACAGGAAAATCCCGAGAGCAGAAAGACTCATTGTAATATGGTAGCCCTTGAGACGAATGAGCATATACTATTACATTGCCCCAAGTATAACCCCCGGAGGAATAAATATATTGGTTCTTTCATCCATTCAATGCCAGCTGGTTTGTCTGACAGTGTGCAAGTCCAGCTATTATTAGGGGGCTGTGATTCTTCTAGATCTAGGGCGGTTGCTGCCTTTGGAGCTTGCATAGTGTTTTATAAACAGAGGTTAGCAATCTCCTCTTTCTCTTTACTTCGCTACTTGGAGTCTTTGTTTGAAGTTGTTAATCACAGTGTTTTTTACTAGTGTCTATACATGTACAAACATGTTTTTTATTTATCTGTTAATTTTCCCTACTGATCGCAGGGGTCAAGAGTCATCAGCTTAAGCCCCGGGAAGGGAAGGCAAACTCCATTTATTTTCTTGTTTTGCGAGTTATCGTTTGTTAGTCTTGATAACCATATTTATAGTTCATTTTAAACTATATCATTACTATATTGTGTTTATGTTATTTTTATTCTTTATTTCTTATTTTGTTATGGCCAATGGCCAAACAATAAAACAATATCTATCTATATTGAAGTCCCAGCAGACTAATGTCTTTGGGGACCGCAATATCACCTCCAACACCAGCTCTGTCAGAGTTTGCAATGATGCTACCATGCAGGTAGGTGCATGGTATACTAGCAGCACCCCTAATCTGTCCCCCACCAAATAAATCATGAGATGGAGGCCCTCAATACCTGACATAGACTACACCGGATACCTCCTAACAGACCACAAATCCCTAAAACCAATAGCTACGCTGCCCCACCCTTGTCCCTCTGGCCATGGTTGTTACTGTATGGAGTACCGAGCTGGAACAAGATCAGCTAAAATGGGCCCTGATTCAGTGTCCAGCCAGGTCTCCGTAATACACACTGGATCGGCTGTTTGGTCCAGGATTAATTCTTGGACAGTTGTTGCTTTACTTACCATCAACCTCATATTCAGCAGCATCAGCTTCTGTCTAGGGACCCAACAATCCTGAACCACCTCACCTCTTGCCTGAGGGGCAATGAGAGGAACAGGCACCAAGAACCTGTCCCGTCTTGCAGGTCAAACATGCCTCCCCCCCCGAGGGACCATAAATTCCTCACCCCATCACAATACCAATGGCCATGGCCCTCACTCTGGCCATCCCATCCCACGGACACCCCGCCCCCCCATGGCTGCTGTGCCTGGATGGCGAGGAAGATCTCCACCCCACAATCCCCATTTCCTATTCCTTGTCCCATATTTAACCCATTCAAACCCACTATTATACCAACCCCCTCTCACTGACGGATGACCTCTTTCCCTAATATCCCACGGGCCCACCCAGTCACTCTCACTGGCCAGTGAAGCCTTGATTCTGTCCCCTATCTCCTGCTTTCACCAGGAAAAGAGAACAAACCGCACCCTTTATACTATAAAATAACCCCAAAACCTCTAACCAAATTTCCACACTTAATAAAACCCCAATTCATAACCCCACAATCAATATCCAATCCCAGAACTACCAAAGCCCCCCCAAATAACTGCCACACAATATAAGCAAGCCCCCAAACTGGCATAACTTCCCCCAGACCACCTGGACCCCACCAAGAGCCACACTCATGGGACCTTTAGCATGGCCCTTACATGCACGGCCTGTAGTATCCCACCCTGACCATGCCCCCTTTCCCTCTGCCACCGGGAGGTGGGAGATAGAAGATCAAACAGGGGCCCAGGGAATCCCCTTCTCAGGCACAAGTCCTTGCCTGACAACACAGTTCCTTGGGGGCATGCAGGTGGAGAGCCAGAAGGTGGACCGGGACGAACCCTCTCAGCTCCTAACCCCCTCTCTGCAGGTTCAGTGGCAGCTATGTTATGTGCTGAATAACAGAAAAGAATGCTGACATGAGAATCTGGATGAGGAATCCTTTCTTAAAACAACACAATGATACAGCACAAAGGCAGCAGGGACCTGGGAGTTGTTGCTCTGCTCTGAGAAGTAATATCAAAAATCTCAGACTGGTGTAAATTGGTACACCTCTGTCAGCTTCTATGCAGCATGGAAGCTTAGGTTTATAGGGTGCAGCCACAAAAGACTTTACCATGGTTTGGGCAGCCTTAGCCCACATGAGGAAGTCTTACTGCATGATGCCGTGCATCGTCTGCCCAGTGGTCCCAGATGTTCACCCTGCAGCAGGGTGGGGTGGGCAGCTGACTGGGAAAGAGGCTAGTAATATAGTGTGTAGCAACCTTACCCAAAGTGGGGTAAGGCTGCCCAATGCACAGTAGCGCGCTACCACTCGTGCAACCAGTTCCCGTCTGCCCCACTGCATGGCATAATCAGCCATTGGCCTTTGAGCGGCGCACACTGCTTCCATTCCCATACAGCCATGTCACAGCTGAGACCAGGATAATGGGAGGGCTGTGGGTCGGTGGGTGGGGCAGGACTGGGCAGCCTCTGATGTGCCTGGTACCCTGGCCCACCATGGGGCATGGTAGAAGCTCCAACAGTGGCCCACCCACTTGGTTTGCCCACGGGGGCAGACTTTATGCCCTGTTCTCCATGCTGGCCCTCAAGTGTGGTGGCAGCGATTGCCCAATAGGCCGCTTTGGGGATCAGCTTGCCCCAGCTCATGTGGATTCACCATAGAGGGAGGGAGGGAAGGAAGGAGGTAGACAGGTAAATGGGGCAGTGGCAACAAGGCTATATAGTACCAAACAGAAGGTTAAAATCAAGGAGGGAAGAAACAAATACCAGTACAAAATGTCACAGCAGAGTAAAAAGCACAGTAAGAAAACAGAGCATAACAAATGATTCCAAACACAGGGGTAAAACCAGGAAGGTAAAATAGCAAAGGTACATCAGAATGAAAACATGGTAAGAATGGAGCCCTTCATTTAAAGCAACTAAGAATGATTGTTAGCAGCTGATCACCGATAAAAATGTAATAAGAGCATTCATATCAGCCTCATCACCAAGGAAATAATCAAGCCTGACTAAAACATCCTTAACTGTTAAAAACAGGAGGAGTGAGTTACAAATGATTGACAGAGACCAAGACAAGAAAAAGGTGAAGGAGATCCAGACTCCATTAGTTCTACCAATAATGGTGAAGGGAAATATCAGGGCTAAATAAATGTCTTATTTATCCCAGCAGCAGCTAACAAGACATACAATAAGTATATATGATTAAAACCAGATAAATTCCATTATCCCAAATCATCCCAATCCCTATCCCTGCTTGTCAAATTCTCAGTCAAATAAAAGTCTTTGCCTCCTGAAGAGGATCAGGCTTGGGCTTAGGTAAATCTCTGGTGGGAGGGAGTTCCATAACTATGGAGCAGCTACTAAGAATGCTTCTCTGCATGCCCTTGCTGTGTGAATTTGATGGTCAGATGTTATATGCAGGAGGAAAGAGGATGCTCCCCACTGATCTGAAAGGCCACAATGGGACATTAATGAGAAGTCAGTCTTTCAGATATTTATTTATTTAAAACTTATATCCCACCCCTTCTGCCCAAAGGCAGCTTGGGATGGCGAACAACACAAAAAAATTAACAATAAAGCATTTAAAATGAATCAACAAATTTAAAAACAAATCATAAAAACTCACCCTCCCTCCCAAACCCTACCCCACATCCTACCACCCACCCCTCGCCAAAAGACTGGCAGAACAGCCAGGTCTTACACAAACGTCAAAACAACAGGAGGGTGGGGGTCAACCGAGTCTCCTCCAGGAGTGAATTCCACAGCACAAGGGCAACCACCAAAAAAGATCTCACATCAGTGGCCACCCATCTCGCCCAGGGAACCTCCAAAAAGGCCCCCACGGATGATCTCAGGGGTCACATGGGCACATGGGGAAGGAGGTGATCCCGCAGATAGGCAGGGCTCAGTCTGTGAAGGGCTTTGAAGGTCAAGGGCTTCAAAGCCCTCCAAAGGGCTTCAAAGCCCTCCAAAGTGAAGGGCTTTGAAGGCTAGGTGCAGTACCTTGCACCTAGCCCGGTGATTTATAGGCAGCCAGTGCAGAGCCCGGAACACAGGTGTCATGTGCTCCATGCGGCCCGCCCCAGTAAGGAGATGGGCTGTGGCATTCTGCACAAGCTGCAGCCTTTGGACCATCTTCTCAGGCAGCCCCACATAGAGTGCATTGCAGTAATCCAGCCTCGAGGTGATGAGGGCATGGATGACAGTGGTGAGGTCCGAGTCTGAGAGGTACGGCCGAAGCCACCGGACAAGATGTAACTGGCGAAATGCATTCCCCGCCACGGCCACAACCTGAGATTCAAGGTTGAGCCTTGAATCGAGGAGCACACCCAGACTCCATACCTGTGAGACCATGGGAGGGCGAAACCCACCCCCCCGAGGAGATTGGCCCTCACCCACCAACATCACCTCTGTCTTGTCAGGATTCATCTGCAGATGGCTCAACCTCATCCAAGCCCCCACAGCCAACAGGCACTGGGAAAATAAAGACACTGCATGGCCTGGGTTGATGGAAAAAGAGAGGTAGAGCTGAGTGTCATCAGCATACTGATGACACTGCATGCCCTGAAACCCTCTCACGATCTCCCCTAACGGCTGCATATAGATGTTAAACAAGAGGGGGGACAGAATAGCACCCTGTGGGACTCGACACGTGAGGTCCCGGGGGAAACGTACACTCCCCCAAGACCACCCGGTGAGTTCTCCCAGCCAGGAATGAATGAAACCAGTCCAAGACCATCCCACCAACCGACCGCCTGCACAGTCCTGCAGGCAAGTCACCAACATCTCATGATTGACTGTGTCGAATGCAGCTGAAAGGTCTAGCAGGACCAGTAAGGTCTGATGACCCTGGTCCAATGCCAGATGGCGATTGTCAACCAAGGCCACCAATGCAGTCTCCATACCATACCCAGGCCGAAACCCAGACTGAGAGGGGTCAAGGAAACTGGTGTGGTCCAGGTGTTCTAAAAAGGGAAGATTAGAGACCAGCTGATAACTGGCAGGAGCATCAGCGTCAAGAGATGGTTTCTTGAGCAGAGGCCTAACCACAGCCTCCTCCAGGCATTCAGGCACCCTGGCCTCCCTAAGGGAGGCACTAACCACCCCAGCCAGCAATGGCCATAACGTCTCTGGGCTGGCTTTCACCATAAAATTTCACCATAAAATGCAGGACACAGGATGGTTAGGACATTTTAGGTCAAAATCAACACTTCAAATTATGCTCAGCAAGCTATTGGTAGTCAATTCAGATTCTGGAGCACTGGTGTGATGTGCTCCTTGACTCCCAAGCCTGAGAGAAGACAGAGCACTGCATTTTGCAACTGCAGTTTCTGAACAATCATCAAGAGCAGCACATTGGTTATGAACAATTTTAAAGAAGGCACCGATGACTATTCACTTTTAATGTGAATATCAGTTATAGTGCACTGGCCTAGATGTTCTGAAATCAGCTTGTCCTACATCACTTCACACAGGTTGAAGATCTGACCATGACACCTCCAACTCACCCTCATTGTACGAAGAGAGATTTGGGCCCAGAAGTATGCAATTAAATTGGATGAAATCCTGAATCTATTGAAATTTTGAAAAGTATTCCATTGTCTTTAGCAGGGTCAGGATTACACCCTTGGTTAGGTGGTTTTATTCACTGACTAGACTGCGTAGGTACTCTGGAGAAAGATGTTATGAACCAACATAAATCCACAACCGGTTCCTTTTACTCATACCCGTGGCACCACTGGAACCTTGATTCTCCAAATACTGTTTGGCAGAACACCTGTCTAGTCTCGTGGCATTTCAGAATGTAGAACAAACTACACATAGTTAAATATTTTGTGACTTTTTGATTTTAAGATTATTTTTTTTGAGGGGGAGAGGGGCCAACTTATGTAAGCTTGGGGATGATGGCAAATAGAAGGGTGAGGAGTGATGGCGAATAGTAGGGTGGGGAGTGATGTCAAATAGAAGGGTGTGGTTTATGCTACACCCCTCCTAGGTGGCGAAGGCTGGAGCATGGGCATGAGAAAAAAGTCAGGATTTATACAACCCCCTGTGAGAGGGGGATATGGACATGGCAGGAAAAAGAGGGGAGAGAGATGGTAATTGGAGATTCATAACATGCAAGATTTAATTTGTTTTGCAAATTGTACCTATTTAATGGTAAACTATTTCTGAGTGTGGGTGGGCAAGGAATTTGGGTATTTTATACTAGGTTTTTTTATATTTTATAACCATTCCTGAGTCTTTGTGGGAAAAGGTGGGATAAAAATCTAAAATAATAAATAATAGTAATAGTCTTGCACAGTAATATAGAAGATGTAGACTAGATACCACATACTGGTGACTCCTGTCAGGTAACCTTTATTCTTTGAAATCATTTGGCAGTAAGGTCTTTGAAAACTTCACAGAAGTCACTCAACATTAATTATTATTATTATTATTATTATTATTATTATTAACAAACATTTATATAGCGCCAGCAGTGTACCTGGCCATATAGTAATGGGCTAGTTCCTGGTACCACTACAGGCTATTGCCCAATACACTTTTTCTCACTGAATAGCTCCTCACTGAATAGTTCCTTACTCCAACTTTAGTTCCAGTGGAATGAGTAGGGCCCTTCACCAGGGACGTTTGGCGAGCTCCACTAGGGGAATGGAGCTAAGGGGGGTGTGTGTGAGAGAGGCTGCAGCCTTGTCCCCAGAGGTGCAGGCAGCGCCGCTGTTCTGGAGTGCTGGGCAGTCATGCCGGGCCCCTGCAAGGATACCTCAGTGGCCCAGATGTAATCTGCGCAGCAACATGGGGGGCAAACAATCAAGTGCAAGCATGGGGGCCCCGCCTCTTGCGGGGAGCCTTCCTGCCCGTTGCCTCACTCGGCGCCATTCAGAGTGCCATCAGCGAGTTGGAAGCCGTTCTGCTGTGAGCTCTGTGGGTTTGTAAGTCTCAGGATTCCCCCTCTTACAAGTGAAGGGTTGTCGGAGGTGGGCTGCGGGGATCAGGGGAGTGGTCTAGGGTGCGGCGAACGGCATTGTCCCCCTCCCCCCCCCATTCATCAGGATTCATCTGGGTCACCCTGATTGGGGCCACCCCTTCCTCTTGTGAGGCAGCTTCCACCCCCCTTCCCTCATCACTCTTCAAGGGAGGGGAGTTGTGTAAGCAGGGGCAAGGAGAGGGTCCTGACAGGAGCCTCCCCTGGCATTCTCAGGGGCAGTTGAGGTCCCAGCCGGGCATAGGCAGTGTGTGAGGGGTAGAGTGGCCTAACTGGCACACCCACACTCACCCCCGCATTCATTGGCTTGGTGGGTCCCAGCTTGGCAGCAACAAGGATCATAGGGCAGGCAGGCTAGGGCTGGAAGGGCTCGAGGTTTTTTTGGGGGGGCTGGCTGAGCTGCCTGTGGGAGTCCTACCCTAATAGAGACAAGTGAAGTGCTGCAGAAGGGTGCCCCCAAGGAATTGACGACTGGCAGGATGGGCAGGACGAAAGTCAAGAAGACCAAAAAGAATGTAAGGAAGATGAGCGGGGAGCAGCAGGAGAGGCAACTGACTGATGATGAGCAGGTACTGTGCCAAGGGAGTGACAGGGTAGTTATGTAGGGGGGATCTGCCTGTTAGTACTTGGAGCCATGCAGGATCAGCTGGTTGGTTGTGAGGTGCTTATGAGGAGCATGGCAGCGGGGCAGGTTGGCACATTAGGTGCCACTGGAGGTGTAGGATTGGGGTTTGGACCAACAGAATTAGAAGGATGGTCTTGCGAGGTGGCATCACAGGGTAGTATGGCTCCAGGGTCCACTGGGGGCCAGTTGTGGACAGGAGGAGAGGGTTTGTCCTCCTCGCAGGTTCAATCCTCACCAGGTTACAGTGGCATTCCTGCCCAAGGGTATGGAGGCATGGGCACCCAGGTGGGGCCTGCATGGTTTGGGGGGTTCCCCAGCGGGTGTGGGGTCCCCTCCTCAGGTCCCCGTGGGGCAAGGTGGATTCCAGCCCCAATTAGCGGGTGGGGTCACCCAACAAGTGGGGGGTTTCGCTTCTCAGGGGCATGATGCAATGGCATTTGGAGGAGGGGGTAGTGTTTGGCCTACTTCCTTTTTCCCACAGAAGGTTGGGGGGTTCGGAAGTGGAGGGGGATGCCTTCCTCTTTTTCAATTACCTTTTTCAAGTGCCTCAGAGCGCCTTCCCTCCGGTGTTCGGGTTGACGCAGCCTTTGCCCCAAGGGCAGTCGTGGGGTTTCCCAGCTGCTGGGGGGTTTGCTGGAGGGGGAGTTTTTCCCCAATGGGGGCAGAGAGGGGGGCAGAGCAGTCAGCTTCAGTTGTCGCCTGCCCCTTCACTGCAGAAGATGAGGTCACTCTGCCCAGGCGACAGGTGAGGTGGGCGGCTGGCCCACCGGTCAGGTATAGAGGGGAGTCTCCCCCACCGCAGAGGGCTAGGAGGAGTGAGCAAATGGCAAGCGAACCAGCAGAGTCTGCAGTTGGGGTGACATCTCCGTTGCTGTCGATGGGCAGTGCAGCAGGGGGGGTCTCTTCCTTCTGCCGGTAGGTCAGATCAGCAGGAGGCTCTGGTGAGGACACGGTGGTGCCAGGAGTGCAGGAGGCTTTGGAGAGAATTGCTTCCTTGGAGAGGGGATTGCAGGGTATGGCTCAGATGTACCAACTGCTGCCATTAACGTCAGGCACAACGCAGGCAGGTATGTGGTCATGGGGGTTGGGGAGTGGAGTCGGGGGGACCCTGGTGATGCCTCAGGCAGGGGTAGAAATAGGGGGACCTAAGGTGGGGACATGGTCCCAGGGTTTAGGAGGCCAAGGTCTGGTTGGGGGGCCAGGACTCGCCGGAACCACGTCAACCCTGGCAGCAGGGGGGGGACAACTGGTCAGGAAGGAAGGAGTGGGTTGGAGACCCCTCGACTCTGGTGGAACGGGGGTTGGTTCCCAGCTCCCAGGCTCCGCGGTGTAACCCCCATGGTAAGTAGTGGTGCCGGGTCAGCAGCTGGTCCCTATGGGAATCAGGCCTTGCAAGTGTGGGCCCGGCCCCCGGTGGAGTGGGTCGGTGATGTTCAGTGGGTACGGCCGCCTCCCCTTCCCCCGCTAGGGGGAGGGTATGGGGATGTTTCTGACCCATTGGGCGCACATTTGTCGCAGACAGCAAGGGAAAAGATATGGAAGGGGGAGTACTTGGATATTTTTTCCCTGTTGTTCACTGATCTCTTGCCGGATCCGTCGGAGAAAGACAATGAAAAAGACAAGGAGAAATTTAGGCGACTGAAAGTGGATCGCAATTGGGCCAATTGGACCTTAGCATTTGCAGTTTATCATGGGGTCATAACCCAGGCCTACCCGGACAGGGCTTATTGCCTTGATGAAATACGCAGACATGATTAGGCATGCTTATGATACAGGCCCCTCAGGGGCCTGACTTAGGTACGATGAAGCGTTTAGGCATAGGGCGGCTTATATTCCAGGGCTCCGTTGGGATGTGCATGCCATCGAATTATGGTTGGATAGCATGACGGGTACGGCTAGTGGGACGAGGACCGACACAGGGCATGTGTTAACGAAAGGAGGGGTGGCACCATCCAATGATCGCTTTCGGAGCAAGGGCCGGAAGGCCCAAATTTCCATTGCAGCGGTGTGCTATGAATTTGCCCGCAATGGGAGGTGTGGGCATTCGGTGTGCAAGTTTAGACATGCCTGCGGGATATGTGGAGGAAACCATGCCACCTCAGTCTGTGCAAAGGGACGGTCGGGGGGAGGTAAGCCCCGTGCCGGATTCCCCCCCCAGGAAAAGGAGGGCAGGCGGGTGCCCAAGGGAGTAATGTACAAAAGGGGCCCAAGCCCAGTTAGAGTGGATAGGTTAGCGAGAGCATTACACGCCCACCCCGATAGAGCGGAGGTTATGTATATAGTTAATGGGTTTCGTTATGGGTTTAAGATACCAGCAGGGAAGGTTGAGTTAGATAATATCCCCTGCAATTTTAAGTCCATTGTGGGTATGGAGTATATCCTTAGGGAAAAAGTGAGCAAGGAAGTGAAAGAAGGCATGGTGGTAGGTCCTTTTCCTTCTCCCCCGTTGGAGGACTTCATTGTTTCCCTGTTGGGCCTCGTGCCAAAGAAGGCGGTTGGAGAGTTTAGGATGATTCACCACCTGTCCTACCCACCGGGGAAGTTGGTGAACAATGCAATCCCCGATGAAATTACATCTGTGCACTATGTCCCATTTGATGATGCCGAGCGGGCGGTGAAGGGAGTCGGCAGGGGAATGATTCTAAGGAAGTGCGACATTAAGTCGGCTTTCCAGTTACTCCCTGTGCACCCAGACAGCTTCCATCTGTTAGGCTTTCATGTGGAGGGACAGTTTTATTTTGATCGGGCCATGCCTATGGGTTTCTCTATTTCTTGCTCTGCCTTCGAGCGTTTTAGTTCTCTGATAGAGTGGGTGGTGGAGCAAAGGGCACCAGGGGGTGTAGTCAGGAAATACCTTGATGATTTCCTGTTCATCGGCAGTCCAGGGACATCTTAGTGTCATGAACTAATGGAGACATTCGTGATGGTAGCTGAAGAATTAGGTATTCCATTGGCCCCGGAAAAAACGGAAGCACCGGTAACGACCCTGACATACTTGGGCATCAAAATGGACACGATCCAGGGTCTCTCGCGACTCCCACAGTCCAAGCTAGTAGCACTTAGGGCAAAGTTGGAGGCATCGCTGGCAGCATCAAAGATCACAGTGAGGGAGTTGCAATCAATGGTGGGTAGTCTGAGCTTTGCATGCCGAGTGGTGGCACCAGGCAGGGCCTTTTTGTCGCATCTTTACGGGAAGCTTAGAGGGGATCTTAAGCCGCATTACCATATAAGACTGACCCGGGACATGAAGGAGGATTTACAGACATGTGTAGAATTTTTAGAGGGGTATAATGGGCCAAGTTTCTGGAGAGAGGACCTTTTGCTGGAAGCTGAGCTGCAAGTACATTCAGATGCGGCTGGTGGGTATGGTTTAGGGGTTTTCTTTTGTCAACGGTGGTGTGCAGCCCCATGACCCCAGAAGTGGCAGGAGAGTGGGGTGTCCCGAGACCTTATCTTTCTGGAACTTTTCCCGTTAGTGGTAGCGGTTTTGTTATGGGGGGAGGAGTTGGAAAACAGTGCGGTGGTCTTTTGGTGTGACAACATGGCAGTTGTCTACTTGATCAACTCCATGTCGTCACGTTCCCCAAGGGTGATGAAGCTGGTTAGGGCATTTGTGCGGGAGTGCTTGCGGCACAACATTTTGTTTGTGGCCAGGCATGTGCTGGGTGTGAACAACAGCGCAGCCGATGCCCTTTCTCGCTTCCAGTTGGAGCGATTTCGCTCCTTGGTCCCGGGAGCCAGAGCAACACCAGATCCCCACGCCCCCGCAGGTGCTGTGGAGCCTTGGACACCCCCCCCTCAGTCGCTGTGGAGCCTTGAACTGTACAAGATCATCCAGGGATCCTTGGCGGTGCAGACGCGGGCAGCCTATCAGAGGGCGTTCGAGGAGTTTCAGCAGTTTAGGTGGCAACAAGGTTGGTCATTGCTGTTTCCCATTCCAAAGGGGCAGATGTTGCAATTTTCTATGTCCCTCAGGAGGGCTGGTGCTGCAGTGGGAACAATTGTGGGTAAACTTACGGCGCTGGGATTTGTTAATCACCTGGCGGGGCAACCCCCTCCGGATCAGGGTTTATTTGCTTGTCGAATGCTGCAAGGTTGGGCTAGGGAGACTCTGAGGGAGCTGGACACCAGGAAGCCTATCACCCCCTCATTGTTGGTTAGGTTGTGTTGCTCCCTCCCGGCCGTGTATTTTGATGGTTTTGAGGTAGTTTTGTTTGGGGCCTTGTTTAAAATAGCATTTTGGGGGGCATTCTGGGTTAGTGAGTTGGTGGCGGAGTCCTCAAGGAATATTACTAATAGGGCGCTGTCCATAGATGATGTTCAGGAGAGTGGGGGCATGCTGACAATACGGCTGAGGTGGTCCAAAACTGACCAGCAAGGCCGAGGTCAAGTGGTTCGCCTGAATCAGGATGGGGAGCCCGAACTTTGCCCAGTAAGGGCATATTGGGAATATAAGGGGAGTCGACCTGCAGTGGGAGGGCCGCTGTTTCAGCACAGGAATGGGAGTCTAGTGACTCATCAGCAATTCATGGGAGTGATGCGAAGGGCGTTGGGTTATTTAGGATTACCACCATTAGATTATGGGTCCCACTCATTTAGGATCGGAGCAGCATCTTTTGCGGCTCAAGCAGGTTGTTCAGAACAACAGATTAGAGAGGCAGGGCGTTGGCAGTCACGGGCGTACAGGTCTTACATGTGCAGTGTCTCACAATAATATGTTTAATGCTGTTACGCACCCAGGTAACGGGTGCCATCCCCGTAGAACCACCATTTGGATTATCGGCCACAACTAGGTACGATGGGCGGGAAAGGCAGCCATGCAGTCTTCTTGGGGAAGCCAGCTGGGAATGTCTGCTCGAGCAGTGATTCAATGGATGGAATGCAGCAGAATGCGGTGGCACCAGCTGCTCCCCACCTGCAGGGTCAACACGAGAGGGACCATACCAGATGTGGTGATAATCCATCTGGGTGAAAATGATTTGACACAAATCACGGGTTTAGGTTTAATTGTTAAAGTTAAATTGGACATTATGGAGCTGGAGAGAATATTCCCTGGGGTGGTGGTAGTGTGGACTGACTGGGTGGCGCGATTGTGCTGGGACAAGGTTATTCACCCTAGGAAAGTGGATAGAGCACAGCGGAAGGTCAACAGGGAGATTGGGAGGTGGATCACCCTGCGGGGGGCGCACCAAGTGTCCCATGTGGGGATCACGCATAGAACGCCTGAGAACTTTCGAGGCGATGGGGTTCACCTATCGGAAGTAGGGAATGACTGTTATTTGGTGACTTTGAAAGCCAAGTTAATAGAGGTTTTAAGTTAAGAGGGATTGTGCAAGGTGGGGGTCGGGCCCATCCACAGTAAATGGTGGCGGCCCCTTTGTGGCAGGGGTCCAGTGCTGTAGCAAGTTTTTAAGAATATGTAGTAAAAGAGGCATCTCCCTAAGAGATGTGAGGGGAACACCTGGGGCATAGGCTGGGCGCGACCAACCACAGGGTTAACCTCCCAAGGTGAGTTGCTGGCAAAGGCGGGAAGGGATATGAGCGGTCCCCAAGCTGGCAGTAACTTAAATCCTTGACTCGGGTCTGGAAGGACCTCGTCCCCTCTGGAGGCGGCCATTAGCCAATGCCAGAGGGGAGATGTTTGAGTTAGGTAAAAAGGGGGGTTATGGAGGGTACATCCAAGCCCCCCCATTGTTGGGGTTGTTACATACCCATTTATAGAAGTTAGCACTGGACCTGAATTGCCTGTGGGCAATTACAACCACCATGCCTAATTCCAATTTGAAGAAAGAGTGCGGCCTTTCAAACCCAACATGTTGTCCTTGCTTCATTTTGGATGCGCCAACAAAGGCTGCTTGTGTATTTAAATCAATTACTATCCAGTGTGAACAAGATCAGAATCTACCTCACCCAACCCCGCCACTGACCTCAGGCTCTAAAATGATATTTAATATTAAAACACAAGCTCTGGAAGCACAATATAGAAATAAACATCTTCTCATTATCAGAATAATATCATAGGTAGGCATGGTTTTATAAGAAAAAGATGCATATAGAAAACAGTAGAACTGAAGGAGTAAGTCATATATAAACAGACTTTTAATGTGTGGATAAATGTCCCAGGTTGGGCTGGAGTCTGTCAAGGATTTTTAGAGCACTCTTTTTGGAGAAAAAACACTTACATAAAATAGAAGGAAAAATAAGAACTTGAGGAACCCTTAATTATGACCTCAAAATTGTGCTAATCTTAATATCTTTACTCCATTATAGTACATAGGTTCTTCGTGCTTTTAATGTGTCATGCAACTCAACTATTGTTTTTAAAAATGATTTATTCAGCTTTCCTAGAGGGGGGCATTTTTTCTAAAGACACTGATGGAAAGGTCTGGGCATTTCTGTGTACCTAAATCAGCACTACTGGTAATGGCAGATCATAAAGCAGTCAGCAATGAGAGAAAACAAATGGCCATAAATAATGTATAAAGAAAGAGCCCTCCTTCTCTCTTATTGCTGTAGCTCAAAGTACATCTCCAGGCAATCCATCCATTTACCAATTAGAGAGTACATTTCAGTGCTCTTGCATTAACCTGAAGAGCAGAGAGCTCATCTGAGAAATTGTCAGGCTTCATCCCAGATATTAACTTACCAAATTTTTTGTTCAGTGTGAAGAATCAATTATGAATGTTTCCATGCATTAAAGAAATATATGGGCCTCTGCTGAACCCACACTTTATTAAAATGCTGTTGAAAGGAACATTAAATTACTAGGAGTACTGACATAAAAAATAAAGCTGGGGACCACAAAGCTATTATTTGTAGAAGAGGCATGCTGAAAAATGTCTAAATAGTCAATATTACATGCATGAGTGACAATCCAACAGCCCACATACACTGACCCCTCACGCACTCTCATGCGTGCAGTGCACGCAGCATTCATGCACCTGTGAGCACGCGCGTTCTGGCCTGGGGGGACTCTACCAGGTGGCAAGTGCCTCCTAGGGCAGCATGGCACCTGCGGGTGGCATATGAAGGCCGTTGGATTGTCCCCATGATGTTTATGATTCAATGGAAAAGAGTTTTCCTCCCAGGTCTGAGTGAATATCAGAATCCAAGAATTTAAATGTTAAGACAACATGTAACAAAATGCCATTGCTGTCATTTTTATTTTTTATCAGGGTATAATTTATTTGGTAAATTAATGCAAAAATATATTGCCTTCTCCCACACCTGAGCTATGGTGCCAAGGAAGAACCAAAAAGATGTGGCTTCTGAGCTAATGTAGGGGTAAGCCATTTATTCCTTACTAAGGAATAAAAACTAGGCTCTCTTGATCTTGGTACATGTTGTTAGACAATACGACTCCACCTTCAGACATAAATCATGGGTTCACCGAAAAGAAGATCTTCTCTCCTGGGTGCTGCCTAGTACTCTGTACATCTCCTAGATTTCAGTGCATGCTGACATGATCCCCGGGGAAACCCAAAGAGTCTCTTCTTAAAAGTAGTGAAGTAGTAGCACGCTCTCTCTCTCTCTCTCTCTCTCTCTCTCTCTCTCTCTCTCTCTCTCTCTCTCAATTTATCCTCACTTGTTACCACGTGACCCTTCTCTACGCGTGATCATGGGGGAGGGGAGTGTCCGAAGAGGGGGAAGGTCCTGGTGATCAGGCTAAGTCTCCAATTTGGGGGAATTACTCTTTTTCAACTGCCTAGGGTCCACGCGTGTTAGGGATTTGGTCTGAGAATGTGGCGTGCTACAACCCTTTGTATTTTTTTTGGTAGCCTTTGCAATGACTTGTAATAAAGACTATTATTATTATTATTATTATTATTATTATTATTACCACCCTTTGGCCTCCCCACCAAGAAACGTAACGGAGACAAGAAATTTTGCAAAACAAGATGGGATATTTATTTTACAGGACACACACACAAATAGTGCTGCCTACCATGGACTGGCATTCACAGGTTAAACTTTGGAAAGTGTAGGGACAGATTTTAGGTTCTGTAGAACAGATAGTAAGTCCAAGGTCAAAGAGAGAGGTGGGGGAGGTGAAAATATTTAAGCAGAAGAAGAGAGTTGGAGTAAAAAGTCTTGAATTTAGAGTGAACGGGAGAAAGAATAGGGGTGTCTTTAGACATAACGCTGTTCAGTGTTCTGTAACACAGTGTCCTACCGTTACAGTGTTTAGACATACTGTCAACACACTGTTCACCCCAAACACAGGAAGTAAACAACTGTCAGGTCTTGGCAGTTTAATCAGTGTTTGGTGTGAACACTGTGTTGACGGTATGTCTAAACACTGTAACGGTAGGACACTGTTTCAGAACACTGAACAGCGTGGATTTGAGTAAAGTGAAAGAGAGATTACTTCTCTTTTTCCCATTGTGAGGGGATGGGTGAGCCCCAGCGATCCTGCTGTGCATCATCAGGAGTAGGGGGCGGGGGGGCAGACCTAGACCTGGGAGACCCTTGGGGCAGACTTGCATAGGAGACACATGTGTATCCATATTCAAAAACAACTCAACTTCCCAAGGGGAAGCTCAAGTCTCTCATAGGGATCACACAAAGCCACACAAAAACTCTCAATGGGAGTTGGAATACCCACAAAAGGTTCATAATGGGAGTTAGGATACTTGAAAGACACTTCCTGGCTGGGTGCTGGGGTTCCCAGGGCTAGACAAAGGCTCTCAATGGATGTTTGGAATGGGGTCTTTCCATGTGGGTCCAGGAAGACAGGAAAAGGGGTGTTTTTGCATAAACATCAGGCTGGGTGGTAGGGGTGGGACCCCAGGGCAGTTACCGGATACCGGATTTACCGATTTCCGGTTCTCAAAGAACCGGATTATTGGATTAAATCCGGTATCTGGTACCGGTTTTATTTCATTGATTTCAATGAGGCACTGTGTCCCCATTGAAATCAATGGAATACAATTCCAGAATTCCTCCCCTCTCCCCCTCCCAGGCTGCACGGGTGGAAGGGGGGACACCCCCCACCCACCCTGCCCAGCCTGGATTTTTGTTAAAAAAAAGAGCCGCCCTCCCCAGCACCAGTGGCCGCGGCATCCCCACAGCCACCGGTAAGTATAGACCCGATCCCTGGGGGGGGTGTTTAGGAAGGGGGAGGGGGGAGGAATTGTATTCCATTGATTTCATGGGGACACAGTGCCCCATTGAAATCAATGAAATAAAACCGGTACCGGATACCGGATTTAATCCGAGAATCCGGTTCTTTGAGAACCGGAAAACTGGTAAATCCGGTATCCGGTAATTGCCCCGGGGTCCCACCCCTAGTATTTACTATTCTGCCCCGAAGGGGTATGCATGTCTCACAGTGGGCCACAGCTCTAGATATAGCTGAGCATCTTAAACCGCTTCTGAAAAAAGAAAAGATTGTGCTTACTAGGAGGGAAATTTTATCTGTGGACCATTTGATAATGGATAGACAGATGGTTATTGTGTCATTTAAATNTAAATGGCTGCAATGTAAAAAAAATCCGGTACCTGGAATCCGGTAACGGGACCGGATTTACCGGGTTGAATCTGATAATGCCGGTATGCCCAGTACCAGCATTATCGGATACCGGATTTACCGGTATTCCCACCCCTACTGGGTGGAGAGGCAGGAAAAAATCTTGCTCCTCCACAACTTTCCAGATGAGGTCTGATGGCTCATTCAGTTTACTTGGGCAGGTTAAAGGCATTTTATTCATATTCTTAACCCAGGGAATATTACTAGGCAGGAGGATCCCATCTCTGGAGATTATACACAAGGGGGGGTTGCCTGGCATCTCAATTGCTCCATTTCCTTTTAAGTACTGACTTCTCCTGTTCTTTCCCTAGGCTGGTTGGTTTGCATACGGCTAGTCTCCTTCAAGGAATCTCTGAGGAGGCAGCTTGATCTGCTTTTGCCCTCTTTCTCTTTACTTTTTCACATGGGGTTCCACCACATCTCTCCATGCACCCCAAAAGGGGGGGGAGGTTGCCTGACTCATAGCACACTTCCTTTCCTCATTATAGTCAGGGGGCAGTACCAGATGTAACACAGCTGCTTGTTTTCAGTAACAAACCTGGGTCTTGTTATGCCTGTATGTGCAGATCCACACTAGCTATTTTTCTGCTATGTATTTTGTGCCTCATTTTTTCCTAAGGAGCAGTTCATTGCATGTAGTCCCTGCTATATCTGGTGAAACCTGGAAGCAACTTAGGGATGAAAATAATTAGGGCTGAAACCATTAATTGGTTAATTGAACCAATTAATCGATTAATGACTCTGAAACCAATTAAAATTTGTCACCTTTTTTTTTAGCTGCCAGTACATTCTGGACAGTCTGGGTGGGAGAACGGGCTGTTGCTGAGCCGTGCTGGTGAATGGGCTGTCTACAGAGCCGCTGCTAAGCCAGACCCTGAGTGCCGGTGGAGTGGGGACACCTGTGCAGCCAAGCGGGCTGTTGTTAAAAGGGGAGGCGTGCCTACGGCAGCGCCGTAGGTGCGCGCGAACAAGGACGCGCCCTTGTGCGCGGGCTTAGGCGAGGGCCAGGTGTGCCAGGCCCCTGTTTTGAACATATTAAACCATCAGAATGGGTTCCAAGCGCCCAAGAGCGGATGCGGCAGCTTCGTCTCTCCCTTCTGACAAGGTACTCAAACAGCGTAGGCTGGAAAGTTATTTCGAGAGGGATGATGGTCAACAAAGGGAGAGGGTTGAAGAGGGTGTAGAACTTTCAACAGGAAATTGCTTTCTGGTACTCGCTTCACCCACATTAACGGCGGAGGACCCCCAGCAGATTGTACCCTCTCCTTCCTGCTTGGGAAGTAACACAGTGGTAGGGTGCTGGTCTCCCATGATAGCCCAGTACAGGGACGGCACTGATGATGTTGGGCTGACTGACCTCCTTGCCAACCATGTGGCGTTGACTACGGAAACCATGAAATTCATGTTCTCGCAGTTAAATCAAGTGAACGAAAAATTAGACACCCTAAATATGCTTGCCTGCCGAGGGAACCTTGGGAGTGGGAATATTGGGACCCAAAAATTTAACCAGGCCCGTGGGCCGTTTGGAGTCCCCGTTGCCCCGAGGGCCAGGGGCCCCCTGCCCAGGGCCATTGTCCCCAGGCTAGGGGAATGTCCAGAACCAGGGCTGGGTGATGGCCCCCAGAGGGGAAAGGTGGTTTCTTATTGTGTTCTGGATCCCACATTATTTAAGGTGTCATCCAAAGAATTAATTTTTACTATCTGCCCCTTGGCTGATGGCAGGGTACCCCGATGGATCTCGCCTTTGGATATCGCAGGTCACCTGCGATTACTTACCAACAAACCCTATACCAGGCATAGTATTCTCACTGTTACACTTATTACTAACACAAGGGAATGCTACATGGTAAAAGTCTTGTTTGATGACCCCATTTGGGTAACCATAATCATGGAGAGAGAAGCCTGGCTCAAGCCTAATGCAGTGTTTGTCTCAAGGGTGGCCTCTGCTGGAACTGATAGTTTCCAGAAAGTACGGGCTAGGTCTCATCCTCTGGGAAATAGTACCTTTTTTGTTTACGGGCATTCCCCACAGCCTCCCGTTTTGGGTCAGGTTGGGGGAGCACTAGGTAATGAGGAATCCCTACTGGTTCGGAGTAAGGGGGAGGGTCAGCGTGCTTGCCCTGCCCAGATTGGTCGGGGCAGGGGGGGCCCTAGCGGCCCTTGTAGGCCCAAGATCCCCCCCCTCTTATGGGGGAGTGTCCTCCCGCATTGATACAGCAGGAGGAGGGAGCTTATTTTAGGCAAGCATCTTGGAGGGAGGGAGATAGCGGAGGAGGGGGGAGTATGGAAATAGATCATATTTTGGGCTCTCCGCATCATGTCACTGACCCCAGGTTGGAACCTGCCAACCCAAAACCCCCCTCATCTATGATACAGGTCCATCAAAGGGGTTTTTTGGACAAACTTGGGTCCTTATCAAGGAAGTTAGGTGTGTTCAGAACCCGTAAATCTCTGCTGGGTGGCTCATTTGGGCGGGAGGGGGCCCAGGGAGAAAATCGTAGGGTCCCAGCCTCACCTTTCTGCCCACCAATTTCTTCCTCTCTTAATGGGATGGAGGGGGGGGGAAGTACGAGAGTAGGACCTGATGATGGGCAGGGGCAGGGGTTGTGTGTCGCGGCTTTTGCCGTGCGTGGTGCTCGGGCCCTCTCCCTTCCCCTGGACCCTGGGGAGTGTGAGGTTGTGGTAGGGGAGGAGTCGGAGGTTGAGGTACCTCTGACAACAGGCCCGGTATTCCAGGGTTTGGGGTGGGTGGACCCCTCCGTCCAGCCTGTGGGCAATGACTGCATGGGTACTCATGACCTGCAGCCTGGGGAGACCCAGCAGTCGGATAAATGACATCCTCGGACGGATCTAGGTGTCCTCCAATTCCTTAGCTGGAATATTGCAGGGTGGAGACAGCGCCTACTAGATCCTGATTTTTTCCCTTTCCTGGCCAATTATGATATCGTTTTGCTACAAGAGACCTGGGCCTTGTATGATATCGAGTGTGAAGGGTTCTCGACTTTTTCATTGCCTGCTATTCCCCCGAAGGGCCCCGGGAGAGCGAGTGGTGGATTGGCCTTATTGGTTTCACGGAATCTGAGGGTAAAGAGTCAGCTATGTGACTCTTTGGGGTCCTATTTTTTCTTATATTATTGTCAGTTTTCTTCTGGATTAGAACTATTGGTAGGAAACCTATATCTGCCCCCTGCCTCTTCTCCTTTCTTTTCAGTAGAGCTATGGCCTGGGATCTATAAAATTTTGCAGGGAGCCTGTAGCCTTTACCCGAGCACCCCCATATTGTTGGGCGGGGACTTTAATATTAGAATGGGGAACCCTGTTCTCCGTATTGAGCCTCTTAGGCTTGATGACTCTGTGTATTGCCCCTACGCTCGGGCCTCTAAAGACCATATTGTTAGCCCTGGAGCAGGTCAGCTTCGAGATTTTATGGTGATGTTTGGCCTAATGATCCTGAATGGATGTTTTTGTGGCGATAAAGAAGGGGCTTTCACGTATCACTCTATGAAGGGGTCCAGTGTTATCGATTATTTTCTATTATCAGAAAACTTCTCCCAGAATGTGGTAGAATTTTGTGTCACCCCTAGATATGAGTCGGACCATTTCCCACTGCTTTTACGATTACTAGACCCTTTCTCCCTACCCTTTTCCCCCTATCTGGTGGCAGAGGGTAGGGTTAGATCAGGGGCCTTGGGGGAGGGGGATGGTCTGGTACGAGTGAGGTGGTCTGATGATATGAGGTCTGCCTTTATGGACTTTACTGCCCAGCCCGTGGTTGTTGATTTGGTGAACAAGATAATAGAGATTGAGGGCAACCAATTAACAATATTCGAGGAATTGGTGACCCTATTACGCCCTCTTTTGACACGCACTAAAACTATGGATTTTGGGTTGAGGAAGGCCCCCCCTTGGTTTGATAGTGATTGTAAGGAACTGAGGAAGGAGGTAAGGAGATTAGTTAGGGGTATGAAGAGTAATCCGAGTCGGTCTCACAGATTGGAGTTTCTGATCTCCCGGAGGCACTATCGTTGGGTAATCGCATCCAAAAAATTGGAGGCGCAGAAATCGAGATGGGCCCAGCTTCTGGAGGCTGTCCAGAGAAAAGACCAGAGGTCCTTCTGGAGCCTGGTCCGCCCTTCTGGGCGCAGGAATTTAGCCTCAGCAATACCGCTTGCCCAATGGGAGGAGTTCTATGCCGGTATTTTTTCTTCCCCTATAGAGTGGAGGACCCTTTTGTCATCTTCTGAGTGTCTTCCGGAATGGCCCCCAGTCACTAAGGATGAGGTGGTCATCTTTATCAGTAAGTTAAAATCAGGGAAGGCCCCAGGGGAGGATTTCATATCCCCTGAAGTACTGAAAGCCAACCCTGACTGGTGGGCTAGTTTCCTGGCACCCCTCTTTACCTCAATTAATTCATCAGGAGAAATCCCCATAGCCTGGCGTTCTGGGATAGTGGTTCCGCTGTATAAAAAGGGAGATGTTTCTCAGCCAGGGAATTATCGCCCAATTTGTCTTTTAAGCATGGTCGGGAAGCTGTACACCCGCTTTCTGTTGAACAAACTGACAAAGTGGGTGGATGAGAATGACATCATAGTTCCGGAACAGGTGGGTTTTCAGAGCGGGAAGGCTACTCTAGATCAGATCTTAGTCCTTGCTAGCCTTTCTAATTATTACATCTCTAAACAGGGTAAATTTTTCTTATGCTTTGCCGACCTTTCCATGGCTTTTGATTCAATTAGTAGGGAAAGGCTGTGGGTTAAATTAGGCGCCACTTCCATCGATAGGCGCCTACTCTTTCTATTGATCCAAATCCATGTTGGAAACTCAATTTCTATCCGCCCCGCCCCAGCTGGCCAGCTCTCAAGAAAGGTGAGGGTCTCCAGAGGGGTCAGACAAGGGTGCTTGCTGGCCCCGATTCTATTCAATCTTTTTGTCAACGATATGATCTCATTCTTGAATGGTCTTGCGGTGCACCCACCGAGGATCGGTTCCAGGAAAGTGCCGGCTCTCTTATACGCAGATGACACGGTCCTGATGTCCCAGACGCTGGTGGGGCTGAGAAGAGCTCTTCAAGGACTAGGAGAATATTGTGGTAGGGAGGGCCTTAAGATCAATTTCTCTAAATCTAAGGTCATGGTAATGAGGAGCCATGGGTATAAGGATATACATCAGTGGAGGATTGGGAGTAATTCCATTTCCCAAGTAAAGGAATTCAAGTATCTTGGCGTTATCTTTTCCTCATCCTTGAGTTGGAAGCCCCATTATAGGGCTATGCTGCTCCAATCAAGGAACTCCCTAAAAGCGATTCTGGGGTTTTACTTTACCCAGGGGGGGAGATTGGTGTTGCCTGCCCTGAGGCTGTTTAGATTTAAAGTTCTAGCTCAAAGCCTTTATGCATTTCCGGCTTGGGGTTTATCCTTTCTGTCCAAAATGGAGAGCATACAAAATCAGGCCCTTGGTTCCATTTTGGGGGCTCCGAGGGGTACCCCGCAGGTGTTACTCAGACAAGAGACCGCATGCCATACAGTCAGATCCTGTGCCTTGCAGGCACTTTTGAGGTTTTGGATCAAAGTTTTTCTTTTCCCCCTTCAGGATGGATCCCTGTTAGCTTTGGCTGGGGAAGCGGGGCTTCTCAGCCTGTGGGGTGGCTGTGTGGAAAAAGAGGTTAGACTCTTGGGATTCTCCAGAGAGGCGCTGGAACCTCTTGGCCCTAAAAGAGCCATGGTCCTTTTGAAAAGAAGGATTTTGGACCAGGAGATCCAGGATGAGGGAGTTCTGCTTGCTAACCAACGAGTAGTCCCTGATTATCCCATGGTTAGACCCCTGGGGTGGGGTAACTGTTACCTCTATTCTAGTTTGGACTATAACCTGCGTAGGGTTTTTACCCACTTTCGTTTCAATACATTTCCCTCGGCCATGTTGGAAGGCCGCTACAGGGGTATTCCTTGGATGGAAAGGAGTTGTGAAATATGTGATTCACAGGAGGTCGACTCCTGTGAACATATTCTCTTTAAATGTACCGCTTTAGCGAGGCCCAGACAAGCCCTATTGGGGAAATATATACAGGACGCCTGGGATTTAGGGAGGTTAAAGTGGCAGCTACTGGAAGGGGTGGATTTGACTCTCACGAAGGTGGTGGCCAGATATTGTCAAGTCTACTTACGTTTGAGATCCAGCAAACTCGCTAGTAAGGACTGAGATATTTGATTATTTAGGCCAACACTATATCAGGAGCTATAGGGCTGTTCCTCTTGAGGAGGAAGTCCGTTAGTAAGGGGGGTGGGAGGTTGGCTGGCTTCGGACTTTGGGCATCGGGCTTCAAGCTTGAGGTACAAGATACCCAAATGTGTGTTATATACATGAATGTATTGTTATGAATTGTGTTATGTATTGTATTATTGTGTATGTAGTATAAGGATTGTATAACCTTTTGGTTAACAATAAATTATTATTATGGACAGTCTGCATGATTTTTTAAAGTTTTTTTAAACTGCCAGGACCTTCCAGCTATGCACTAGAATGAGTTATGCATGCACTTAAATGATAAGGTTTTTTTAAAAGCTTTCAGGACCTTCCAGCTCCCTTGTAACTTCTAGCCTCCTCTGAACCCTACCCCCTGTTGCTTAAAGACCACGAAGCTTTGAATCATTTGTGTATGCAAGATGGTTTTAACTGGACTGGGAGTGGGGGAGAGGGGAGAGCGTGAACCCGGGGAGCTGCTCTGCAACCAAGGAGGTTCCCCTCCAACTAGGTAATCCTGTGTTGTCCCCCCTCCCCACTTCTGCAGGGAATGAGTGAAGGGGTCTGCATAGTCTCCTGCTGAGACAGGCTTCTCTGCCTGGGGACTCTCACCAGCTCCTATGCACCTCCTAGGGCAGCTGCAACTAAGGCCACTTTCAGACATACCCCCCTGCATATTAAGGCTGCGGGGGGTGGGGTGGGGGAGGATGGACAGCCCAAATATGCACAACGATCTGCTGGTCTGAAAGCTCCCCCTTGGCGTGGTTTGCTGGCAGACATGCGCATCAGCTCAATTTCCTGCTCTGCATCCATGCACATGTCTGCCGGCAAAGCCACATGGGTAGGCGGCTTTCAGACCGGCCGATCCCCCCGCATATTCGAGCTGAGCATCCCCCCCCACTGCCCAAATATGTGTGTGTGGGGGGGGGTGCATGTCTGAAATTGGCCTTAGAGAACCCCCCTCCGTAAAAGCCTGGGGGGTGGGAATTACCATGCTGGCCACTACAAAGGACCCGCGGTGGGCTTTTCACAGCAGGAGGAGGCAGATATGTGAGCAGATGCAGGGCATAGAGGCTGGTGTGTGTGTGTGTGTGTGTGTGTGTGTGAGAGAGAGAGAGAGACTTCAGCTTGAATGAGTGAGTAGCGTGTGTGAATGAGTGTTTGATTGTGATTGATCAACTTGTATGTTTGGGGGTGTGTGAGGTGAGAGCATGTGTGTGTATGAGTCTGTCTGTGTGATCATCAGTTTGAGTGTGTGAGGGGTGAACGCATGTGAATAATTTTTTTTAACACAATCTACAGTTTCTGTCAAATTTATCAGGTTTTCCATGTATGAAAATCAGGAAAACTATGCAAATCATATGTACATTTTATCAATTGTTATCAACTAAAAGGCAAACAGATTAATCAACTAAATATTTTAATCGGGTTGCAGCCCTAAAAATAATAGTGGATTTATTATTTTTGTATTTTATTCACATTTTTTATAGTTCTTTGAATATATGTATAATATCTGCAGTCAAAATGAGTATTTGCATATCTGATCATTCAAGCTATAGACCTGTAGGAACATGGTTGAATTTGTCAGAGCCTTCTCTTAAACTGAAGGTGTTTTGATCCTATAATTTCTCATTTTAAAATTGGAATGGTATATGCAATAGGTCTGAAACTTGGTAGGAACAGTCATATGGGTGAGGTGTGGAATGTTTCCAAAGTTCAAGGAAATCTATTGGAAAAAAGATTGAGTTATGTTTGGAGGAAAAAGAAGATTTTTTCCATTCTGCAACTTATTAAGGATCGGTGAACAGAACCGAGTTCGGAAATTCGGTTCGGAAGTTCGGTTCAGTCGACCGAACTATTCGAGTTGGTCCGAACTTCCGAACAAAGTTTTGAAATTCAAACCCCATTCAACTAAATGGAATATTATCTTTTAGGGATGGGTGAACAGAGCCGAGTTCGGAAATTTGGTTCGGTTCGGTTCGAAAATTGAGTTTGGTTTGGAAGTTCGGTTCGGTTGACCGAACTGGTTGAGTTCGATCCGAACTCCGAACTTCCAAGCTGCGTTCGCCCATCCCAACAACTTATTTGCTCATGTGTAGCTAGTCTTGGGAACAGTATTAAGTAAATTAGACTAGAGGTGTTGCAGTCTGGAGAGTTGAATTTGGGCTTCCTGTCTTATCATGCTTTTAGGGTTGTTGGTTTTTAAAAAAATGTTAATGTGGTGCAACTTTGAAATTTTGATGTCTTAAAGCACCCCTACTTGAGATGAGCAAAAGTGAGAAAAGTAGCTTTCTGCTTTCTTTCAGTATTGTTCTGCAATATGAGCAACTTAGTGTTATACGGACAGTATCTGCAAAAGCAGTGCAGATTGTTCTTTAAATGAGAAGGAAAGTATAATAGTTGTGTGGTTGATACAGACAAGTCATGGAAAGTAGAAACAGACAAGAAAGTCACAACAGTACTGAAAAGTCAATAAGGTATGAATAGAATGTACTAAAAAGTCACTAAAGTGAAAGAAATAACCCAAAGTTATTTGGCAGAAATAACCCAAAATTTTAAAAGTGCCCAAAAGTTACGAAACTTTTTCCATTTGATCTGGGAGGATAAAACATTTTGGGGGGGAGAGGGACAGTTGTAGGGAAAGCACAGGTGGAAGGGGGAGGGATAAAATATGAGCAGATGGAAATTGGAGACTGGAGGAAGGTGACAATAAAAAAAGGTGGGACTTGGAGACTCACGGTGAGGGGAAAGAGCAAGGTGATTGGGGCAATGTGGGCAGGTGTGGGGGAGACTTGATGCCAGTGAGTGGGAGGGGTGGGGGCATCTTTGCAGGGCGGGAGAGGTGTCCTGGAAATGGGAGGCAGAGATGGGAGATGGAGATGGGTGTTGTGCAAAGGGGTATCTGTGAAGGGCTGAGGAGGTGGGGGGCTGGGATCAGGTGATGGGTGTGAGAGGAGCTATGTGGGAAGAGATGAGTGGGGATGGGGCATATGTGCAGGGTTGGGCAGGTGGGGAGATGTCTGGGTATGGGCAGAGGAGGTAGGAGCATCTGTTCCAGGATGGGCAGGTGGGGATGGGGGATGGGAACAGGCAAGGTGAGGGTGGGGCCATTTGTGTGGGGCAGGTAAGTGAGCAATGGGAATGGACAAGGCAGGCGTGGGTGTACTTGTGTGTGGCTTGGTACTGTTCGGATCTATTTACGTGCATGACACAACTGTATGCAGCTGAATAGGAACTGGAAATAGCTTGGAATAGTCCATGTAGGGAGGAGTATACAACAATTGTAGGCAGGTAGGAAAAAAAGCTGCTGGACTCAGCTGATAACGCTTTTAGCTTCACACCCATGTGCAGAGCTTGATGCAATTTTCCCAGCCTGGAGATTCCCTGCAAGCAGGAGAATCACCAGCCACTGTAACCTGGGCAAGTGCTCTACTAATGTTTATTTTAGCATTTTGGTATGTTAATTCATTTATTTCAATCATTTCACTATTTTTGTTACTTCATTTCAGGTGATTCATGTGCCAAAATGACATAGCTGAACTTTGAAAACGACTGAAATAAGTGTATAAAATACAAAAATAAATGAAATATCTGAAACAGACAACTGATAATTTGAATACCAGTTATCTGTTTTGTAAGGACTTGAGCTTGAACCAGCACCATTGAGGTTATGAGCACAGTGGCTGATGCCTCCACACCACTATATAGTCTTGGGCCAGGTGCCAGGTCTGGTGCTGATTGACTTCCCTATGCTGATCAAGCCACACCCCACCTCATCCTCATACCATGACGCCAACTTCCTTGTTGACTGCTGGCCTGAATAAAAGGCTATCCAACAGCCATGGGAAGCTGTGTGGATCATCAGTTGACTTCCTGGTTCCTGTTCTTACCTTCTGTGTCTCCTCCTGGAGTTTCCAAGCACCTTGGACCAGTTCTTCACTCCATGAACCTAGTGTGTCTTTTGGGCCAATTGGAAGCTGACCTTCCCTTCAAGAACCCAGTTCTTCTGATCCTGCTGGTGAGTCTGGCCACTGGGACTCTGGGATTCATTGTGTGTTTTGATGGGGGCATGACATCTGTGGGATACATTCCATACATTACTGCCGAGAGAGCCCAATCCACGCAGTGCCAGCTTTGCCTCATCTTCTCCTGTCTTGTTTGTCTTGCCTTCTCTAAGCTCATCCAGTCCAGGCTTGCCTCATCTAGGGATGGGCAAACAGAACCTAGTTCAGAAATTTGGCTTGGTTCAGTTCAGAAATTTGGTTCGGAAGTTCGGTTCGGTCGACCGAACTATTCGAGTTCGGTCCAAACTCTGAACCTCCGAACAAAGTTCAGAAATTCAATTCCCATTGAACTAAATGGAATATTATCTTTTAGGGATGGACGAACAGAGCTGAGTTCGGAAATTCAGTTCGGTTTGAAAATTCAGTTCGGTTCGGAAGTTCGGTTCGGTCGACCGCTCGGTCCGAACTCGGAACTTCCGAACTGCGTTCGCTGATCCATAGCCTATCCAATCCTGCCTCATCTCATCCAGTAAAGTGCTGCCTGTTCTTGTATTGTCCTGCCTTGTCGGTGACTGCCCCCTTGTTCAATGTGCCAATCCCCGCCATGATTCTTGGATCTTGAACCCCAAATGTCCATACTACAGGGAGAGAACTTGAAGTAGCTGAAGGCAAAACATTCACAGATGTTAAAAGCTACTTTCAGTTGAGACATTTATTTGAATCACAAATAGCTGAAGTAGACATTGTTCTCTCAGAACATGAGGATGTATTCTCTGCACTACAGGAACTTGTAAAGGTGCAATATACATCAACAAATTATGAAATGAAACAAGAAACTTTGTTAGACCTAGGTGAAGAAGTGTTGAACAATGATGAAATGAAACCTCTATTGTGGCTGATGTAAGGGAACCATATCAAAAATTTCCAACTGAACCTAACTTCTCGTGGAAAAGGAGGGGGAAAATATCCTTGGGTTTTACTCAACATTTCAGGCAACAGAAATTCAAGAAATGCATTGGACCTTTTGCTAGAGGGCATGCTTAAGGGTGGTACATTCTAAGAAAGTAAAACATCAGCACTGCAGCCTTTTTAGTACTCAAGTCCCTATACACTATGGCTCATCGATTTGGATATTTGTCTGTGTTAAAAGAGCCTCTTCCTTCAGTCAAGAGGTGTCTGCGTCTGACACTTTTTGCAACATAGACAACGATCATGATAGCCTGCCCCATCTTCGTTAACACTCCAGAAATCAGTGTTTTTTTGAGACCCATTCATGGGGAATAAAGAGCAAAAATGAAGAATGTAACCAGCAGTTTCTATGAGATCCAGAGACCATTTCTGAATTCCTTTGTCTGAGAAAACTCAAAAGAAGGTGATGTAAGCAAGTAAGTTGTAGTCTTGGAAATATTCTACATTGCCATTTAGCAAGTAAGTTATTTATATGAGGTTACCAGTTCGGAAAAGTTAGGACTGGCCTTTTTAATTTAATTTGTATTATATATTTTTCAGCATGGAAAGAAAATTTTGACGGGAGAGAGAAAATTTATTGTGGCAAAAATAACGTGTATTGATAAATATTAAGAAAGGAAAGTGAAACACTTAAAACCCAATGAGTTCAGAGGGGAGCATGACATGAAGGATTGCTGTTCTTAGTTCTGTGAAACTCCACACCGATATACTTCCTTGGAACCAGGGGCATTGCTAGGAGGTGAACCATGGGACCAAAGTCTGAGACCAAAGTCTCAGGGGCCATGGACAGGGTGGGCTAGGACAGCTCAGTTGTAGTGAAGAGGTGGGAGTCTGGCTTGGAAGACTACACAGTCAATCAACAGTAGGTTCTGCAATCTCTGCCCTGCCTCTTTGAAAAAGCCTTCCTTTCTTGGGATGGGAAATGGTGAGAAAAGTCAATGGGAGGAGAGTGAGGCAAAGAAAAACAGGGAGTGGGGCACATACGAAGCTTTACAAAACAAACAATGGAAAGTCCCAGGGAAAGCAAAATAGATGGGAAGAAGGGCAATAGAGGATTCTAGGTGTCCTCAGTCTCAGCACAGACTCCATCAGACTCCACACATTTTACAAATATCTCTGCAAATTTAAGACTCCAAGGAATGAAGTAAGAAGGGTAAATAAGAGTGTCCAGAATCATTTCTACATCCCAAAGGAAAGTGATGTTTTGGAGAACTCTGAATTTTCTTGTGTTTACTATACGTTTCAGATGACAATATATTGCTGTGGGCCTCAAACGTTTATTGACCACTGGTTGTCTGTGAGTACATGTCATGGGGTCTTTGGCTGGGCTGTGGAACAGGCTACCATTACAACAAAGCAGGCATCCGTCACCATTTGCATTAGCACAATGGAACTGGTGTTCCTTTAGCCTTTACCAGGGAAGGTATTCCACAGCCAGAATATTCACATTGCAGATATTCCCTCCCCATGGAGATGACTACTACACTGGTTGGGACTAAAGTTACCTGCTATTCGAAGCTGTGGCCATTCCACAATGAGCACGCATCAGACTGTGGTCATCTCTATGATTCATGACAAATTCTGAGAACTGATAGTGGCCTATTCACCAAAGTTGTTGGGGAGCCTCTGCCCTCTAGTATTTTACAAGCAGGGATGCATCTATATTTGCCAAGTTAGCTTACTGTATTAATGCCAGTATTTTTCCCCCTGTCTCCTCAGCATTGATGTATTTCTATTAAAAATAAAGAGCAATAGGTATACCAATATAAAATGTTAGTGCCCATCCTTCATCATTATGGTGGTTATGAATAAAATTCACTTTTTAAAATGGAAAACCCAGGAAAGGTAAGGATGCTTTATTTTCAAACTGATTTATGGAGAAAATTTAAAATTTAAATTCACTTGAGTAGAAATTATTATTTTGGAGCATGACTTACACTAGCAAAGCTGCCAACAACAGAGAAGTCATTTGCCAGTTGTGCTTGCTGTGGCATATTGGTAGGAAATCCATTGTTTGCTATTCTCTAGTCTGCTAATTCCATTGAATTACCATCACTTTCAATTCCAATTGTAACAGACCAAGCAGTACAAAAGTGTTTCCCTTTTAAAGAGAGAATCATAAAATTATGGAGATGCACACTTTTTGATGGGAGGACAAATATGGTGTTGAATATGACTGGTACCTCTTTGTAATCTATATAGAGAAAGTGTGGTTGTCATTGTCGAGCCAGGTTCCCTTTAGGTAGTAGTTGCCATGTATGCAGGGAGCACAGAGACAGGCGGTTGGCGATGTAGACTTTATTCACCCCTATACGGGATGTTTGAGAGCTAAATACACACCCCCAGCCTTGGTTTCCTTTTAGCTGACAAAGGCAGTTACATTGGTCCATATCTTTTATACCTTTCCAAGTTAATTACAACATTAAAATATTCTCACCCAGAATGACACCCCTCTATCATGACACGATCCAACCTGATTGGGACCCCTGTTGGATACGAATATTGAAACCCAAGGTTCATTCGTAGGTTAATCAAAGTTTATGGCTGTCCCCCTAAATCTTTGGTGTCTTCTTAAGGTGCCTAAGTGTCTCAGAGAATAACCCATCCATAACCGTTCCCTTGATCCTTTTCATGCCAAGTGAGACACACCAGCTGGGGTGTCAGTCCTCCTGCGGGTCTGTCTGATGCCCCGATAAGATTTCTCTGTAGCTCATTTGTTCTTTATTCCCCACCATCCCATGATTCTCTGCTCATGTCAGCTTCTTAGCCTGGCTTTCAAAGTACTCTAAAACTCATAGCATATACTGTGTTTAATATCATTACCTATCAAGTGCGAGTATATTATCATTACTATGCTATACCAATATATATTTGGATATATATAAACATCACCATATATGTACCGTCCTGTGTACTTAACTACATCATTTGCATTATAGATCAGTATTTCCCCTCTGACAGTCATGTGGTTCGAAATCTAAGAGATGGAGAAACAATAGTTCAGATGATATCTTTTATTCGACCAACTTCCGTTGATGACAATATGGCAAGTTTTGAGGGTACACATGGTCCTTTCTCAGGTGTGTTACAAGTCAGAACTATTTCCTATGCATTATCGAACAAGTCACTTGGGCCAATCCAATGACCTGTGGATCCTGTGTGCACCCACACATGCACATGCCCATGCAGGAAGCTCGCATACCTCTGTTGCTAGCACACTGTGCAATGTGTAAACCATGCACATGCATTCGCATGCGGAGGAACTGTGAGTCATTGGATCAACCCCACCACCTCTTCATATATACCTGTTCTGAATTTTCTCAGTCAATGTAGTTCTGACTTGAACCCCGATGCCTATGTGAAACTATAATGATTTTGTTCGGTTTGTAGGGATACAGCAGAATTCAACTGGCAGCAGTTGCAGAACATGAAGGAAAATATGCATTGAGAACATGCATAGTTCATCCTAGTAGGTGAATATCTTTGCCAAAATTATTCACATTTCAAATTGTAATTTTGAATTTCTGTGTACATTTCTGAAACCTGTCTGAACTGTTTGCTTGTGATTCAGATACTCTATACATTCAGAAACCTTGTTTCTGCTATCTCTGGATTTGATTGACTTAGAATCTCAAAACACAACAAAACAAAAACAAAACTTTGGTATTGTTTGTAAGACAAATCAAAATATCAAAACATTTTAAATATAGATAGATAGATAGATAGATATCAAAGTTGAAGTAATTTACATAGATATAGCCAAATTAGGCAAACCCAAACCAAAGCTGAACTAAAATCTAATTTGAAGTTCCCCAAAGGTGTGAATTTCAGTTTAAGCATTTATGAAAGGGAATGAGTATGAGAGTTGGATTAACAAATTCAAAAAGCACAGTTGCCAGCTGCTCTCCTTCCTGCCATCCTTAAAGTTTCCCTGTTCTTCCTTGAAACTGACTGAACTCCTAACCTCAACCACAACATATAGCAATGAGCTTCACAATGCAATTTCACATGGTATGAAAGGGTAAATCTGTTTCACAGTTTCCAGTTTGCAACCTTTAACTTTCAGTGCATGTCCCCTTGTTCTTGAGCTATGAGATAAAGAGAAGAGTAGTTTCCTATCTGGCGTCTCAATATCATCCTTCCCCCCCCCCCCCCCCCGCCCTTTACCTTTATCACATAACCTCTTCTTCATCTCCTTGCAACAGTGAAAAGTCTTAGCTTTTCCCCTATTTCCATATACATGAGTGTGTCTCCTTGGCCTTAATCTTTTTTGTTATCCTTCTCTGAGAATACTAATAGTCAAAATAAAAATTTTAGAAGCCTAGTGTCTAAATGATTCCAGATTTATGCTGTACTCTCTCCCTCCCAATCTTCAAACCCCTTCTAAAAACTTCTCTTCCATGAGGCTTTTCCTAGCTCCTCAACCATATAGGTGTGTGCAGAATGGACCCCATTTCTTTTCATTTTAGTTTTTGCTTTCATTTTAAAAACACATTTGTTCTCGGATTTTCTTTAAAAACCCATTTGTTTTTGTTACATATTTTGTTTAAAAACTATTAAAGGATAAATCAATTTTATAAATAATAGTTCATGTATAAAACGGCTGCTGGACCATTCTGCGTATGTACACACTTTCCCAAAATGGTGTTACTGGCATTTTGGAAAACGGACAACCAGTGTGCACATGCACGCACAGTGGCCATTTTGCACATGCACACATTGGCTGCCCTTTTCTAAAATGGCAGCAGCAGCGCCAAAGAGTGTGCATGCGCACAATGATCCATTAGCCATTTTTGCACACGTGCAATGATCTGATAAAAAAAATATTTATTATTTTTATTTTTAATGAAAACAAATGAAAGCAAATGAATGTCATTTGCTAATTCATTTTTTGTTTGTTTTTTTAAGTTACTAAAACAAATGGGGTTCCATTCGTTTTAGTAAAAATTGAAAGCAAATTGCACACCCTTATCCCCACAGGCTGCTCAGTGTTGCTACTTCTACTGTTCTATCATACAGGATTCCCTTCCCTTCTCTCCCTTCTCTCCTGTAACTTAGATAAACACATGCTCCTGCGACTTCTCAACTCCATGAATTTATCCCTGTCTCTTCCTATGCTCCCGGCTCTTATCTCCTAGATTGTGAACCCTCCTTGACAAGGACCAGTCTCTAATTTAATGATTATTCAGTGTTATATTTCTGTTATTATTCCATAATAATAATAATAATAATAATAATCATCCATATACTTTGTACTGCCTCAGCTGATTAGAGAAGAGGGAGAGAAATCAGTGGCTAAAAGTAGAGTGGGTTTATGTGTCAATCATTTATCTAAGGTGATTCTGTCACAAGATAACTCAAGCAACCAGAAGCAGAGTCTTCTCACTACAATTATACAGAAGAGGTTTCTTGGAAGCTTTTGGAGACGATTAGGGCAAAAGAGAAGACAATTGTGATAGAAGACAAGTCACCAGGAAACTACTCAGAAGACGTTGTCTGATATCACAAAATGCCAGCATGCTTGTATAAGATCTTTGTTCCATATTGTTTTACACCCATAACAGCCTGGTGCTATTTCAGCTTTTACATTTTGTAGAAGCTCTCTATTAGTAGGGAGAACATGAAGTCTATGACTAGGGCTGAAATTAATATCTGCAGCAAATATTGTAGCCAGTAATTTTGCCTGATTTGAACCATAGCCACCAAAATGAAAACTGCAATTTGAGTCCATTTCTGTCAGATATCCATTTTGAATATCTGTTCCTCGTGTGCATATTATTGTGATATTTGTATGGATATCCAAAAATGCAAATATATATGTAAATATAAAATACAGTATTTTTTCAGCACTAGCTTTGACAGAGTATTTCATGGGACCTACATATGAATACTAGGAGAAGTTCATCACTCCAGAGAGTTCAACACGCCCCCCCCCCGGCCCAAAGTTTACCTAGTTATTATCTAGGCTACTCTAAGTGGTACTTTTGTTTCAGTTGAATAGAGATCTCAGGAAGTTGAAGATTCATAAATTCTTTTCTCAAGTCACAATCCTCCAACAATTGAAGTCAACGGCAAAGCTTTCATTGACCTTAGTGGTAGATGATTGTCCTACCTGCTTGACTAAGAGGAAAGAATATTTTATACAGAGTTATTCTCTGAATCCTTTACATTTTGCTACAACACTAGCTTATTGTTAATGTTTGGTGTGTTCTGTAGATCTTTGCTTACCAGACTTTCAGATTCCTTTAACATTTGTAGACTGCCAACCCCACTGCCAATCAATACGTCCAGGTGCATGTGCTTCTCCAGGCCCCCACAATTATCTCCCAGTATCCCATGAGTTACCCACTCACCAGTTTGGTGGCTGCCAGATGTTTGCTCACATCAGCCATGGGGTGGGCAGCCAGCTGCTACTGGAAACATCATTTAGAGAAGGTCAGTGACCTGGGGCACAATAATGCTTGCCCAGCTGATCATATCTGGACCCTCAAGTATGTTAGGCCCTGACCAGCCCAACTGTGAGGCAAGGTCCAAGGATCAGATGCAGAAGAGTGTGCTCAGCACAGCCACCGAACACCTGATGAGGGTCAAAGAATCACACTTGCCTGGGCCAGGTGATCATGCCAAACAGCTGATCAGGGGGACCCAGGTGTTCACATGGGATGCCAAAATGGCCAGGTTTACCACAGGGTGACCAGGGGTGGCTGCCCCAGGCCCCGCTCTTTCTGAGGGCCAGGCAGTGGTCCCTGCCTCTCTGTCCCCTGCCAAATCAAACACAAGATGAAGGCAGTCTACCCCTGATATGGACTGCACCGGATACCTCCTGACAGACCACGAATCCTTTAAAAAAATGCCTACACCTCCGCCCCCTCCATCCCTCCAACCAAGACTGATGCTGGATGGAGCAGCCGGCTGGCATGACGTCAGCCAAAATAGGCCCCAGTTCATCATCCAGCCAGGTTTCTGTAATGCACATGAGGTCGGAGTAACGGTCCAGGATTAACTTCAGGACTATAGTAGATTTATTAACCACTGACCTTGCAATTCAGCAGCATCAGGCCCAGGCCAGGGGTCCTCTGATCATGACACACTTTGTCACATGCTTGGGGGGGAAGTGAGAGGGACAGGCAACAAGCACCTGACCCAGAGGAACCATATCTCCCCTGCCCTGTCACAACCCCAATGGCTGCACACACACCCCAGTCAGACCGTTCCCAGCTGCCCCGCCCACACGGCGAGGGAGATCCCCTCCCCACCAATTCCCCCATCCCACCTGCTCACACCAGGCAGGATCTCACACCTTCCCACAAGACCCTTCCCCCCCTCATACTGAAGGGAAAAGATCCCCCTCCCAAACACACTTCCTCTCTAGTCCCCCTCACACAGAGGTTAGAGAAATTCCCTACCTTTCCTACCACTCCCCTACCCTAAATCCATAACTTCCCCTAACGAGCCTTCCCTGAGTAAGTTAAAAACACCATTAGGCCCCCCCACCCCCAGTCCCATGAGGGTCTGGCACATGGCCTATGGCCGTGCCTGTGACACTGCTGGATTGCAAGCCGCCAAGCTGGGGACTCTTGGATGAGTCAGCCGGGGCACAGTTCACATCTGCTTGTTGGAGGCACACTATCTCTCCCAATCCTGTTTCTAGTAAAGAGGCTCTGGCCGCCACTACCACAATAACCCACAAACGGCTGAGGAACTGGAGAGAGGGGAGAGCATTACTGCAAGCCTGGTGCTGCTGCAGGTTGCTGCCCTGCCAGTGTCTAGGGACCTGGGCTTTTGGATATTGCTGAGCACCAGTAGGATACTCTGGGCAGGTAGACACCCATTACCTCCCTGCCCATACCACCTGTGATTGGATCCTGTGCGTGAACGGAGATTGGTGCAGGGAGAGACGTGAAACTGATTGTTTCCCCACCCGGGACTTGAAAGCTGGACCACGGCTAGCGTCCGTGCTACGGATATGTGGCCTTAGGCACAGGACGGGCGAGGGTGCTGCCTTAGACGTTGGATGGGTGAGGGCGCTGCCCTCTGCTAGCTTGTTATTGTTTTTTTTTTGCTTTGTTTCACCCCCATAACAGTAAAAGGTTTCAGCTTTGAATTGATGACTATTTGAATACAGTCAGACAGTTAAGGGACTTGGTGTTGCGTTAAAGAGGGGAATTGCAACTAGCAGCTCCAATTTGTGGGTGGCGGTTGACGAGCAGGGATTTAGTTGGTATATATTTATTGACTCGGTAGCTGCCTTTTGGCAGAGGTCATCTATTGCCAGTATAATTAATTACTAGGGAGGGTTTAGTATACCTCCTAGTATAATGGATAAAGGAGCTACTCAGCGAAATTCTAACATGTTAGCTAAAAAAAGGGGGCACCAGCCTGCTGCTTCCCCTGAACTTGAAATGCCGATGATGAAGCAGTTAAAATTACAGGATATGGGTTTTGGTGAATGCTTGTTGACACCAATTCCAACTAGCAACCAATTTTCCACTCTAGATGAAAGCCTTAGATCCCCCATTAAACCATCTGTTGGGATTCAGAGGGGCCCTGTAAGAGGTGACTCCCCCTCATATTTATCACATAGTTCCCCTAATATAAAAATGTTGGGGGATCAATATGTTCTAGTAAGTAGTTAGTGGACACCCTATTTAAGGTTATTGTAGATATGAAAGTGATCGTAGAAGAGGTACAATCCTGTCTGCAGGAAGTAGCAAAAGACACCAGAACAATAGTGGCACATATATATGCATTGCTTCCGCCTAAATTGAACATGGCAGATACAAACAAAAATGCTGGGAACAAATTTGATGTTCTTCCAGGACAATTAAAGCTCACGACAAATTTCTAGAACAGCTTTTTAGCTAGTGACCCTAAATCAGTCCTGTTGAAAATATTTCCCTTACCAAATGGTGTCATGCCAGCATGGTGATCCACATTCTTAATATGCAGGAATTTGGTGACCCTACTTCAATTTAATCTTCTTATTTCTGAAATAGATATATTTTAATTTTTACCTTCTACTGATGGCGCATTAAGGCTAGTTATCCATTTTTGTAGCTCTGGTATTGCTGAGAGGATCCTGGAAGCAAAAGATTTTTTAAAATCTCAAAGAGTTCTGGTATCAAGGGTTTTCTCAGCTGCTAATGATAATGCAAGGGGGGGGGGGATGTTCTCAGGTGAACTTGGTACAGCAGTCGCAGGTCAGGAAAATATTGAGGATGGGACTAGAGACCTGAACAAAATATTTGATGAATCATCGGTGCAGAATACAATGGGTGAATCTTGTTCCCCACCCCATTTGATTGAGGGCATGGATACGGAGGCCATGCAGGCTCTTCCAACAAATCAATTGATTTTGTTGGATCCTCTGCTTTTGTCTGTACCAGAGTTTATGTGACTTGGAGACCCCTTTAGGGGTGGGAGAGACTGTGATTTGTCCACCTATTTTGGAGGGGGTGGAGCTTCTTATGGTTACTCATCAAACTGATGGCAACACACACACCCCGATAGTGTTGGGCTCAGTAGACCCTGCTCCCCTCTGTATTAACTTAGATTCTGATAATTTTACAGCATATGAATCCCAATGGGTTTCAGCCTTTCAATCACAAATGGTATTGGACCAAAGCTTGGGAAGGCTAGGAATCATTCAAGCCATATTACATCGAGCCAACCCTGCACTGGAAGTAAATGAGAACACCTTGATTGACTTGTCTCAAGGGGTTGTAAAGGTGGCAGAGGTAGTTACTAATAAGGAAGGTCTGACTTTGGTTAATGAGGTATCTCAGCCCCTCCTGATGAGTACTGCCGTCTCTAGATCTAAGGCTAATTTTAATTTGGCTGTTCCTATTGAAGTAGTTCAGAGAGTAGGTAAAGGGTCCAAGAAAAGTATAGGTATGCAGATGGGGGTTTGTGACCAGGATAGTTTGGGGAAATTGGGAACCATCCAAGCTAGGTTGCTTTGAGTTGATCCTGCTCAGGAAGTACATGAGAACTTTTTGACTGATCTGCCCCTAGGGGTTCTAAAGGAGGTGGAGGGAGTAATTAATAAAGAAAGTCCAAATTCAGTTGACGAGGTAGCTCAATCCCCCCTGATGAATACTGTTGATCCTGGTCACAGGGTTAATTTTAAAACAACCGTTCCCATTGAAGTAGTGCAGAGAGTGAATAATGGGTCCGAGAAGTTGGTATACAGATGAGGGCAAGTGATCAGGACAATATAGACAGATTTTTGGTTCCTAATTCTAAATGATTTGAGACACTTGGTCTGGCCCTGTCTGTTCTGTCCTGGAATATTTCTGGTTGGAGAAATAAAGCAGATGATTCCAAGATGGAAGAGTTTTTCAGGTCTTTTGATTGTATTTGTCTACAAGAAACCTGGCTTATAAAGCCCTTTAGGATGGCAGGATTTGAGGTATTTGTATCCCCTGCAGTGTCTGTAGTTGGAATGTCAAGGGGAAGACCAAGTGGGGGGTTAGCTTTTCTTGTGGCTGAGTCTTTGTCTGCCAAGGTTTCTTTAGTATCAGAGTTTCTGCCGTTTTTTACTGCTTGGAGGTTAGTTTTGCCCCCCAAATTTACAATCATAATAGTCAATGTTTATATCCCTCCTATGTGCTCCCCATATTATGAGGTGGCCCTTTGGGGATACCTGCGGAGTACAGTTTTTGATTTAAGAGATAAGAACCTGGATGATCGCCTAATTATTAGGGGAGACTTTAATGCGCGATTGGGTACCTTAACCCTGTTGGAGAGGGGGCTCATCTTAGACACCCAGGCACCTGTAGTTATCTCCCGGGGAAGGGCATCTAGAGATATAGTTACTAATAACACAGGTCAGTTACTTCAAAATCTTGTTGAAATATCTGTGGGTTTTTTTTACTGAATGGTGCCATGCCAGGGGATCAAATGGGTGATTACATGTTTGCCTCACATTTAGGTAGGAGTATTATAGACTATAAGATGGTCTCTGAGTTCCTTCTTCCTTATGTAATCGACTTTGCAGTCTTGGCGGCACCTGATTCAGATCACTTTCCTTTGGTAACTTGGCTTAATTTCACAAATGATCAGTGACTAGAATTAGAAAATGATGTCATTACAGCCAAACCCCTAGATGGAGTGCAGGAGTGGTGAGCTAAGGGGTCACCAGAGATTCAGGAATCAATACAGGTACTCCTAACGCCCCAAATTCTGGGCTCCTTTATTGAGAATTATCCGTCAGAGCCAGGTTAAATTTTACAAGGTTATGATGACTTGATTTCCCAGTTGCAACCTTTAATAATGGTTCCCTCGATTCAAACACAAGGCTCCTATAAGACTAATGGATGGTACAATAGAGATTATAGAATAGCCAAACGTAAATTGAACCGCTTAGCGCATTTTGTGAAAGGTAATTGTCCATCTAATACTTTGTTAGATAGCTATTTCACAGCTAGGAATAAGTATAAACAGCTGCTGAGAAGTCAGAAAAACCAGTACCAGTTGACTCTATGGACAGAATTGGAAATAGCTGAAAAAGAGGGAAACTCCTCAAGGTTTTGGTCTATTATTAAAACAGCTTGGGCCTCAGGAGCCAGTCATAAAGACATCTATATTCCGGCGGATAAATGGGAATCCTATTATAGTTTAATATTCTCGGGGATGCCTGCTCGAGTGATGGAGCCATCGATGTACTCAATGGAGATACTAGCACAGTGGGAGCCAGATTCCCCAGCGGAAATGAGTCTATTAATATTGCAGCTAAAATCAAATAAGGCTCCGGGGATTGACTTTATACCAGGGGAACTTTTAAAAGAGAATGCTGAGTGGTGGAGTAGGGCCTTGGCCATGCTCTTTACAACTATAAATGAAACCGGGAAAGTCCCTAAGACATGGCTACAGAGTATAGTGGTCCCCATATTTAAGAAAGGTGACCTTAGAGAGCCCACCAGTTACCATCCTATAAGTCTACTAAGTGTGGTTGGCAAGCTCTATACTAAGTATTTACTTAATAGGTTGCAAAGTTGGACTGATACAAGGAGCCTGATAGGTAACGAGCAGGCGGGATTTTAAAAAGGTATTTCTATGGTCGATCACATTTTTGTGATTGACCAACTTATTGCTAAATATGTGCAGATAAGATCTAAATCACACATATATATATATATGTTTTGTTGATTTAAGGACAGCGTTTGATACTGTGTACTACGAGAAATTATGGTGGAAATTGTTGAATTACCAGATTGACCTAAGACTTCTATATCTAATTCAGGCTGTTCATGCAAATTCATCATTGCACGTCAGAATGAACAGGCATGGTCTCCTTTCACATCCTATTGAGGTCGTGAAGGGTGTTAGGCAGGGTTGCATTCTAGCTCCTTTATTATTCAGTCTGTATTTGGATGATGTGAAAGAGTCTATAGCAAAACCATCACATCATCCCATGGAGCTAGGTAATCAGTATTTCTCGGCGCTGCTATACGCCGGCGATACGGTTTTAATAGCTCGCTCTCAGGTAGGGCTCAGAAGGCTGATGACGGCTTTTTGTGCCTTTGTAGAAATGAATTCCTGTGAATTAATTATAGCAAGACCAAAGTACTGGTAATAAGTAGAGCGCATATCACCCACAGATGGTTTATGGAGAATCAAATCGTTGAGCAGGTTAGACAATATAAATACCTGGGGGTGATAATTTCAGCTGTAGCATCCTGGAATTTACATTATAAATCTGCCAGGGCAACGGCAAGGGCAACAGGGCAAGGCATAGTGGACTTATATTGGGCTAAGGGGGGTAGGAGGTTTAGACCAGCCTTGAGATTGATAAAAGCAAAATTCCTCCCCCAATTGCTGAATGGGGCCCAAGTTTGGAGCCCAGCTATGGTGAATGATCTTGAGGTAGCAAAACAAAATGCTTCACTCTATTCTCCATGTTACGACAAGCACACCAGCTACACTAATGAGAGCAGAGGCTGGTATTAATCGGGTCTCAGTAAATGTCAGGCTATCCATTTTGAAATTTTGGTTGCGCTTACATCTTTTGAATACAGACTGACTGTACATTTTGTCATTGACCAGCCAAGGTTAAGGAAATTTTATATTCAGTGGGATTTTCTCCAGCTTATATCCTATCTAGATCATTCCTTAGGGCCTGGGCTGAAATTAGACTGCGATTGAGAGATCTGGAAATTCAATTTGGAAAAGAGAAAATAAGCGTTCAAAAGGGTGGCCCATTTGTATATGGATTCTAAAACCCCATGCAATGGGGCTTCCTATTTGGCCAATTCCATAATGAGCAATACTAGGGTAGCCTTAACATTGGCAAGACTTAGGGTATTTTCAGACGTTATGATCCCACGTTCAACCACACTGAATACCCATATGGTGAGCAAGGGACCATAACGTCTGAAGTTCACCCCCAGATGTTGACCCCCATGAATCATGGGGGGGAATCACATTCACCACGCGATCGGAGGTCCCGGCGGGACCGGCCCCGATTGCATGGTGAATGCGATTCCCCCCTGTGACCAAGGGGATTGTATCGTCTGGCCACCTACCACGGCCCGGAATCAGCAGTGGGATTCCGGTCCATGGTCAATTCAGGCGGGCGCTGCGGCTGCATTGGCCGCGGTGCCCGCCCGTCTCCCAAGAGGGCGGATGTCGATGGAGCGTGGGGGGGGCAGGGCCGTGTGGCCGCACATTGTGCTGCGCAGCCCTGCCCCTCCTCGATTCCCCGCCGAGATGCGCCGGCACGTCTGTTGGATGTGCCAATTTGATCCTGGCGGGGGATCAAAGGATGATTCCGTGACAGGGCCAATACAGGCCCTTTCACATCTGAAAATACCCTTAATGTCTTCCCTTTGGCTCTCACCAAGGGTGGACAGAGTGGAATTCTGAAAAATGAGTGGATATGTAAATATTGTAATAGATATCAAAAGGCGTTTGTGGAATCTTTGGAACATATTTTATTGATCTGCCCAGCCTACGATTTTTGGAAGCAGTTGTATATCGTAAGATCCCTTACTTATGCTAGTTTCCCAGTTGCCTACTCAGAAGGTGGTTTTTCTTTTAAGGAATAAGGATCCAAACATTTCTACGAATGTTGCCAAATTTCTCTCCCAGGTATCAAAAACAAAGTCCTCGCTGGCAAATGAGTTGCAAAAGTAGCACTGTAACAGCGCTTAGAGGTGAACTGCAACTTAATAGAATCAGGATTAAGGGTGATGGCGTTTATACTGGAATTGAATGTATTTATTAGTGTGATTTCTTGGAACACTTATTGTTATGTTAATGTTTATGTTTGATTTTTGTCTTTTATTTTTGGTTTTGTATTTTACAATGGCCATTGGCCAAGTAAATAAAGCTTATATATATACCCGCAAACGGCCCACCAACAGCACTTCAGCCACCATCCAGAGGCCGCTGTTCTCTCGACAGCAGCTCCCTTATGTGGGTTGGGTTACCTCAGAGGAGGAGGGGCAGAGGAGAAACCCCAGGTGAGAGGGATCCAGAAACCACATTCACAGCAACCCCCATTCCAGCCCAGCCACACCATATCATCTGGGCAGCAGCTCCCTTATGTGGGTGGTGTTACCTGGGAGGAGGAGGGGCATATGAGAAACTCCAGGTGAGAGGGATCCAGAAACCCCCTTTCCAGCCTAGGCCTGCTAGTATACTGTGCATCTACCTGTATGGCAGCATTCCTACCCGCTCTGACGGAGCTGGTGTTGGATGTGATTTTGCGTTCCCCAAAGTCATTAATCTTGGGGGACTTCAACATTCATGCTGACACCTGCTTGGAGGTGAAGAGCGTGAGTTCATGGCCTCCATGGCAACCATGGGCCTGTCCCAAATTGTCAGAGACCCAACACATGATGGGGGGCATACCCTGTGCCTAATTTTTTGCATTGGGCTTGAGGCAGTTGACCAGTTGATGGGGGAGGTGTTAGTAGGACCCTTGTCATGGATGGACCATTACCTCCTGCGAGCATGTCTCCTGGTGCATGTCTGCCCCTGGGGGGGGCTGTAAAAGCGATTCAGATGGTTCGCCCCCAAAGGCTAATGGAACCTGGGAGGTTGCAGAAAGCTTTTGGGGAGTTACCCTCTGATCTTGACAACTGCCCGCTTGATGACCTTGTGGCTTTATGGAATACCTTGCTGTTGGAGGCCATCGACTGGAGGGATCCGAGGCGTCCGCTCCCTCGGCGACGGTTCCTCAGGACTCTGTGGTTTACGGAGGGCCTGAGGTTGCTGAAACAAGAGGGTTGGAGTGATGGTGGCACCATTCACATGCTGAAGCTTACAGATTTAACATAGAGCTAGTTTATGCTCCTATGCTGTAGCTGTAAGTGCAGCAAAAAAAGTAGTGATGGGTGAACACGGTTCGGAAGTTCAGAGTTCGGACTGAACTCGACCAGTTCAGTCGACTGAACTGAGCTTCCGAACCGAATTAGATTTTTTAACCAAACCGAATTTTTGAACTCAGTTCTGTTCACCCATCCCTATAAGATAATATTCCATTTAGTTCAATGGGGTTTGAATTTCCGAACTGTGTTCGGAAGTTCAGAGTTCGACCGAACCGAACTTCCGAACCAAACTCAATTTTTGAACCGAACCGAATTTCCAAACTCGGTTCTGTTCGCCCATCCCTTTAAAAAAGGAAGTTTTTGCTGCCCATTTAGCCTCTGCAAAATCTCTTCCAGCGGAGCTTTTCCAGGTGGTGAGGGGGTTGGTCAATCCTCCCTCCCTCCTCCTGGATTTGGAGTTAACTAATACCCGCTGTGATCTCTTTGGTGATTATTTTCCAGAGAAAATTACTCGAAATCACCACAACTTTGATGCCACACTTATTAAAGTCAGTGAACCAAAGGCTGTGGAAGCCCCACCTTCTCCGATTTCATGCAACCAATTTCAGTCGGTGTCATCCACCGGGGCGGGGGATGTCCTTAGGGCTGTTAGGGCCACCTTTTGTGAACTTGACCCATGCCCATCCTGGCTAGTTAAGGCCAGTCAGGAGAAGGTCGAGCCACTGCTGGCGGGGGTGATCAATGCCTCCCTCTGGGAGGGCAGAGTACCAGGTTCCTTCAAAGAGGTGGTGGTGTGGTTTCTGCTCTAAAAACCATCACTTGATGTTGATTCCCTTGCCAGTTATCAGCCAGTCTCTAACCTTCCCTTTTTAGGGAAGGTTATTGAGCGTGTTGTGTGGTGTCCTGAAAGGTTCTATTCTGTCCCTGTTCTTGTTCAGTGTGTATATGCAAACACTTGGCGAGGTCCTGAGACAGTATGGGGTGTGGGACAGTATGGGCTCCTGGGACAGTATGGGGTGTGGTGTCATCAATATATATTGATGACACCCAGCTCTACCTCTCATTTTCATCTAACCCAGACCCGCGAGTCTCAGTGCTTACTGAATGTCTGGTGGCTGTTGGGGATTGGATGAGGGAGAACTGACGGAAGTTAAATCTCAACAAGATGGAGGTGATGGTGGTGGGGAGAACAGTGGATGTGGCGTCTCCCATCATTGAGGGGATCTGGCCTCCACTGGTATCCCAGGACCGTAGTCTGGGCATGCTCCTTGATCTGCAGCTCTGCCCAGATTCCCAGGTGGGGGTTTGTGGTGAGGAATGTGTTTCGCCAATTACATCTGGTGCAATGACTTCGGCCGTATATTTCAGAGAGTGACCTGGCCACCATCATCCATGCTTTCATCACCTCAAGATTGGACTATTGCAACACGCTCTATGTGGGGCTACCTATGGTGGCAGTCCGGAGACTGCAGCTAGTGCAGAATGCAGTGGTCTGTCTCCTTATGGGGGCAGGTCACTGTGAGCACATTACACCAGCGCTTCAGGCTCTGCACCGACTGCCTATAGTCTTCCAGGCCCAATTCAAGGTATTGGTTTTGATCTATAAAGCCCTATACGGTCTTGGTCTGAGTTACCTGCGGGACCACCTCATTCACCGCACTCAGGAGCTGCCTCTGCAGTCCGCTGGGAATGCCTTTCTTGAGGTCCCCTGTGGAGAGGTTGTTCTCGGTGCCCACACCAAGGTTGTAGAACTCCCTCCTGGTTGAGGCCCCAGATCTCCCTGCCCTCCGTCATATGTGTAAAACCTGGTTGTTCCACCTGGCTTTTGGTGAGGGAGATGGGGTGTAGGGTGGGATGGGAAGGAGATGGGGTATAGGGTGGGGGGGAGTGGGTTGGGGAAGGGGGGAGGATTTGTTGTTCAGTGCTTTCCTTTTTAATGAGTTCTAATGTGTTTTTAATTGTGTTACTTTTAGTTTTATATTTGTTTACTGTGTTGTGAGCTGCCCCGAGCAGTTTGGAGCAGGAGGAGTGGGCTAAAAATGTTTAAATAAATAAATAAATAAATAAAATAAAATAAAATAAAATAAAATAAAATAAAATATTTTCATCAGGACAGGTTGTAGGGGTACTACAGCACGCAGTGGGACACTAAACATGACCATCTTCAGGGAATCAGAGAGGTTTCCCCCAAGGGGGAGGGGTCACCAGGGGGCCCATATATTATCTTCACCCTGGGCCACACAGACTAAGGCTGACCCTGGCTGCCAAAAAGCTGTTGGAGGCGGTCTGGAGGAGCATGCACGTCCAGTCTGCAAGACAGATTAATGGAGGGGGGCAGAGGAGCACAGTCAGTCCCCCCCTTTCATCTGTTTGATGGCCCAGGTGAGCACTCTCTTCCAGGCCCCTAATCAGCTGTTTGGCAGCAGCTCCTCCCAGTGGCCAAATCCTACTGTGCAGCAGAGATCTATGCATCCTGTCCCATGTGGATGGCTCCTCAGCTGACCCATGGCATGAAAATTCTTGTGATGACAGGTCTTTCCTGCCACCTGGAATCCCCATGGGGTTCTGCTCATTTGAACTGCCCTCCCCTTCGTCTCAAAGAGTAGTGGCTGCAGTGACCCTTCCTGGGGTGGCCAGCGGATCCAGCTCACCCCTGTCTCATTTGGTTTTGCTCATAGAAATGAACATAAGAAGACGATGTATAATATGAGACTGTTCCTGTAGTTTAGGGGAAATTGAAACTATGGAACATTTTGTCTTACGATGCCCTCATTACGATATCTTACGTGCACCTTGGTTTACCCCCTTGTTAGAGCCTTATTGTCAATTGGATGACTCTCAGAGCTTCAGATATCTCCTTACTTTAACAGATAGGACCAATTTGATTGCATTGGCAAATTTTATTCTGTTGGCATCCAAATGAAGGGCTGAACTAATTTGAACTCGGAGCCTGTATTAGGATGGCTCAAGCAAATTTAGTATAAGACGTGTGGCTTTTCCCTAATAAATGGTTAGTGGGGTCTTTTAAAGTATACTCCCACCTTAGGATAGTTGGAGTGTTTGGATAAAGGGTGTTTTATAACATCTTCCCTGAATTTAATCTATGGCTAGACTGATGTAGTGAATTGGTGAAATTTGGGTGTTTTTTTGTTGTTGTTTTTTAAATTGTTATATTTGTAATTTTTAATTGTATTATTTATATTCTTATGTTCATGTATGGTTATGTTAAGTTATGTTACGTTATGTTATGTCATTTGGACTGAGGCAAAAGCCAAGCCAAATAAATTTACTTACTTACATAGAAATGGACTAATCCATAGGCTTGGGGTGTCTGAATAATCATCAACATCATCATCACTGGAGGAGGAGGAGAAGGATGGATTGACTACTGATCACTTGAATACCTCATTGGTTTTTGGAACATTTTGCTCACTGAAGTCATTGGCCAAATGTCTCCTAGGCATCCACTCCCTAAGCATCAGCACCTCAGGCCTCCTTGATATACTGAGGAAGTGCAGAAGCTGAATTGAGAAGAGCGGTGGTTGGAGCGATGGTGGTGCCGTTCGCGTGCTGAAGCCGACAGATTGCAGTTTAAAGCTAGTTTAAAAGCCTATGCTGTGGCTGTGCGGGCAGCAAAGGAATTCTTCGCTGCCCTCATAGAATCTGTGAAGTCTCATCCAGCAGAGCTTTTCTGGTTGCTGAGGGAGCTGGTCAGTCCGGCCTCCCTCCGCCTACAACTGGAGTCTTCCAGTGCCTGCTGTGACATGTTTGTTGATTACTTCATATATAAAATTGCTTGTATTCACAACTTTGATGCCGCATTTATTACAATATGAGAACCAGAGGTTATGGAAGCCCTGACTTGTCTGATTTTAGGAAATGTTTCAGTGGGTGTTGCCCACTGATATAAGGGATGTTCTTGGGGTGGTCAGAGTCACCTCTTGCGAACTGGACACGTGCCCATCCTGGCTGGTTGGGGCCAGCTGGAAGATGCTGGGGCCATTGCTGACTGGGGGGATCAATGCCTCCCTTCAGGAGGGCAGAGTGCCATGTTGCTTCAAAGAGGCAGTGGTGCGGCCTTTGCTCAAAAAAACATCACTTGACATTGACTCCCTCACCAGCTATTGGCCAGTCTCTATCCTTCCCTTTTTAGGAAGATTATTGAACAGGTTGTGTCTCGGCAGCTATGGGAACATCTAGACCATATTAGTTTTCTGGATCCCTCACAGTCCAGCTTTCATCTGGACTATGGCACTGAGATTGCGCTTGTGGCTTTGGTTGATGGCCTCTGCCGTGAATTGGATCAGGATCATTTGACCCTGCTGATTCTGTTAGATATGCTAGCTGCTTTTGATACCATTGACCACAAGATGTTGAGTCACTTGCAGGGACCAAGCCAGGGTATGCAGGATTGTTCTTGAATGGTTCGGCTCCTTCCCAGCCAGGAGAACTCAGCCAGTGTTGCTCGGGGACCATTTTTCATCTCCCTGGACCTCTCTTGTGGAGTCCTGCAATGTTCTGTTCTGTCCCCTCTCCTTTTCAAAGTGTATATGCAGCTGATGGGAGAGGTTGTGCAAAGGTTTGGCATTCAGTGATACTGATGACACCCAACTCTACCTCTCTTTTTCATCCAACCCAGACCCTGCAGTCTTGGTGTTTACTTGGTGTCTGGCAGCTGTGGGGGACTGAATGAGGGTGAGCTGACTCAAGATGAATCCTTACAAGATGGAGGTGATGCTAGTGGGGAAAGCGGTGGGGTTGGCGTTCCCGATCATTGATGAAGTTTGCCCACCACTAGTCCCCACAGGTTCACAGTGTGGGAGTGCTCCTCAATTCCCAGCTCCAACTGGATGTCAGAGTGCATTTCGCCAACTTCATCTGGTGTGGTGACTTGAGCCATATGTCTCAGACTCCGGCCTGGCCACTATCATCCATGGGTTCATCACCTTAAGACTGTACTATTGTAAAAAGCTTTATGTGGTGCTACCCGTGGTGCCAATTAAGAGACGGCAGCTGGTGCAGAATGTTCTCCTTTCGATGACAATGCAAGACCTGACTGTTCCCACAGGAATTTGGTGAGGGAGATGGGTGAAGGGTGGGGTGACTGGGTTAGGGTGGTTTGGTTTGATGTATTATTTGACAACCGCCAGATGAATAGAAATGTTTTATGATATATTTATATTTGTATTTGACATTATATTTTACAAGACTTCTGCAATGAGTGTGCAACACTTGCACAACTTTTGTGCATGCACACCTTGCACACAGTGCACACAAAAGGCATGGATTGGGCCCAATGACTTTGGGTTTGATTGTGCATAATTTTTTGAAAGATGGGTGATGGGAATAGGGATCTGTACAGCAATTTCACTAAATAGCCCCATCCCACTCTACCTTCATTTTCACTACTGTTAACATGAAATCCACTGCAAATGACAATACAACAAATCCTACAAAGGTCATATACATACTGTGACCGATCCTATACCCCGCGCACACTGCATACATTCCCCATGTGCAGATGATCTCCAGAGAGATTGCATTATGCTGCATGGAAACTGTGAGGGACCCATGTGGATCCCACTTGGGATTGCAGTCACTGAAGATATTGCCACTGAAAGCATGAAAAGATGTCACTTTTTATGATCGATTTTGTCTCCTCACACCTTTGTTCAGAAATTATTGCACATGCTCTAGTTCTTAGTACTGGCTTGAATCCCATTTTTTAAATGCAGACACTACCTCTAAATGGCTTGACGATTGCCCAGTAAAACGTTTTTTAAAGTCTGCGCAAATATGCCACGTTAACAAAACTGGAAACAGAGGTCCTTCTTTTATCCACAGAAACAGTATCGCACAAGCTGTGACCGTGCAGACTTACCATTCATTTATCCCCAACCATCACAAAATCATAGGGATGGGAGAACGCGGTTTGGATGTTCAGAGTTCGGACCAACCTAGGTCTGTTCGGATGTCTGAACCAAACATCCGAACTGAACTCTCGAAAACCCAAACAGTTCGGTCGTATTTGGATGTGTTCGGGGGCAGGAAAAATGTCTTTTCAGGGCCAAAAATTAGGTTTCCATTTTGTTTCGGTTTCAATAGCGCTATTTTTGAATGTTCGGCCAAGTTCAGCCAAACCGAACTCAGCTGAACCGAACTATCGAACCTGAACTTGTGTTTCGAAACTAACATCCGAACCGCGTTCTATTTACCCATTTCTACAAAATCCTGATTCAGAAGAACGAACCAAGGGAGAAGGATATTTCAATCTACAACTTCATGCTGCTCTTTCTGACAGTGGTAACAAGAGTGTCAATTAGTGTGGAACATGGATTTTAATTTGATGTAATTCATTTATTTATTTTTGCACCTCTCCACTGTTAAGCACACTGCGATTACTAGACTTATTTCATTTAGACTATTCAACAGCTACCAGGGAACAATTTTTAGTCATTACAGACTCATTTTTCAAAGCTAATTCTCCAAAGAATAGACTTTACTAGGCTAATTCTTCAAAGTATAGTTTAAATGCCAAGGAGTATAGAATCTAAGTCTTCTTAAAACTCAAGAGATATAGAAAGTATTATGCAGCTAACTAGGGAGAAAATAATTTACTGCTTTCTAGGGAATAGTCTGTTTTCCAGGTATGAGCCACAGAAAGGTGAGGAAAATGTTGCAAAATTTTGCCATTCTACTGCACACAGAGGAGATACTAAAACCACTTAATTTCTCTACAGTAGTTTTAGTCTCTTCAGTGGAACATTCTGAAGTAAGTGGCTTGAGAATTGCAGCCAAAGAAGATGGGGTAGGGCTGAAACTCACCCTCGTGTTCTCACTAAATCTCAGTGAGAATTGGCTTCTCATTGAGATTTGCGAGAACAAGTACGGGTCGAGAATCAGCGAATTCACGACATGTTCTCTTGCAAAATTTGTGCAGCCAAAACCCGGCACTGCGTATATGCAAAATGGCTGCTGCAGCCATTTCTGTGAAAGCATGGCCCCGGCAGCCATTTTGCGAATGCACAGAGTGTTTTAAGGGCAATGAGAATCTCACGAGATTCTTGAGAACCCTCAAAAAAAATCCACGCATGTGCAAGAGTGTTTTTGAGGGTTTTCAAGAATCTCGCAAGATTCTTGTTTCCCTTAAAACACTCTGTGCATGCACAAAATGGCCACCAGAGGTCATGCATGCTCAGAAATGGCCACAGCAGCCATTTTTTGCATGCCCAAAGTGCAATTTGCAATTTTCGAGAATCTCATGAGATTCTCAAAAACCTCAGTGAGATCTCATGAGCTCTTGCATGGGGCTGAGAGAATCTTGTGTGTTCTCACGAGAACACACAGGGGTCACTTCAGCACTAGACATGGGAGCCCTTAGAGTAGACTGTGTGGGGTACAACAAGGGTGTAAACATTATGTTCATTGTTTGTAAATGATATAATTGAACAAATGCAATGTGAAACCTTTCATCCTCCCCAAATTTTGTCTACTGGAGGTAGCTACTTTAATGTTTGCAGATGGTATCATATTATTGTCTAGATCTCCTTGGCCTCCAGAGAGCCTTGACCAGTTTTGAAAGTTTGTTTCAACAAAACAAGCTGATAATGAACTATGATAAACAAAGATCATCATATGGCGGAAGCATTCTAAAAGGTTGTCTTGGGTAATGGGATCAATTAGATTGGACTATTTTACAGTTTACAAATATCTTGGCATCTACTTCTCACAGTTTCCATCATGGACCACTCATTTTAAGAGTCTTTAATGTGAAATGTCTCAGTCTAGCAGGAATATCAAGAACATGTATTATGCTCTAGCTGGGAGGTCTTTTTGTGCTCCACTTAGGGTTTATAGTTCAAAGGTTGTGGCTCAATTTCTTTACAGAGCAGAAGTGTGGGGGTATTCAATGAGAGAAGATATGGAGGTGTCACAAAATAAATTTCTTAGAGGAGTGCTGGGTTTGCCACCTTCATTACCAGCAGCCTTTATACGGTTGGAAATGGGTACTATGGAGGCAATACAATTTGAGTCTTGACATATTGGTTCTTGATTATGGGATACTCCTCCTTTCAACATGTTGGTTCTGGTTTATGGGATACTCCTCCTTGAGATTCCTAAAAATGTGTCTTATTAAAGACCAAACTGCTCCATTAAATGCTAAATTACCTTGGTTAATTTTTGCTATGAATACTCTTACAAGGATGGGATTTGTTGGGGTTTTTTTTGAATGGATAATCAAAGATTGTTTACCAAGGTGGGAAAGACTTCATTATATCTTAGAATACAGGATGTGTTACTCCAAAATGATATTGCCTCAGTGAGATGCTCGCACATCGCACCAAGGTATATATTATGGAAGATTCAATCTGGGATAGCTGGTACTATGGATCTGTCCTCCTTGCACAGGAATGCATTGTCTAGACTAAGGTTAGAGCAAACTTCTATGGCAATGGTTGAAGGACAGCAATTGGGCATACCAAAAGCAGAAAGAATGTGCCCATTTTGTAAAAAAGTATAGGAGGATCTCATTCATTATGTTCTGGAATGTCCCCTATACGGTGGGCTTAGGGAGAAAAATGTGTATCCTTTCCACCCTCTTGGAAAAAATGTTCCAGCAAAGAAAAGCTTATTTGGATTATCCAGCAAAAGCAAGAAAATTATGTTAAGAGAGTAGCTGCCTTTGCATTTAAAGCAGAGGGATGCAGATGTCAGTATTTGGCCTCCAGCAAACAGTAACTTGATATTTGATATATGCTGTGATTGTCTTTGTGCTGTTTATTTGTTACTGTTTATTGCCTTATTTCTATGTATATTTTTATATGTTTGGATCATGGCTATGCTAGTATCCTAATCAAATGTGCTTGAGTAGATTGTGTCCTGCATGCTACAGAACACATTTGACAGGAGAGACCTGTGTCACAAATTGAAAGTGACCTTTGAGGACAGGGTTAGCTGATCACTGGTAAAAATCTGTTACTAAAAACCCCATAGTAAAAAGAATTTGCTTTAGGCCTTCAGTGGCCATGGGGATTCATAGACTCATGGAATCTGAAAGGACCACAAGGGTCACCCCTGTCTTGAGGCGAGAGCCGTTGTACCCAAACAATTTAAATAGATGAGTTTGCAGAAGAGAAGTATACAGTCCGTAATAAAACTGAATAATTAGTTGGCAGTCAGCAAATGTAAAAGAATCTGAAAAGCTCTGGTAAACAAATCTCCAGAATACATCAAATATTTAGTTTAATATAATAGCAAAATGTAAAGGATTCAGAGGGTAACACTGTATAAAATATTCTTTCCTTTTAGTCCAGCAGACAGGACAATCATCTGCCACTAAAGAAAGAGAGAGCTTTGCTATTGACTTTAATTGTTGGAGGATTGTGCTCTCAGTTAGCGGTGTGCAATTCATTTTATAATAAAATGAATGAAACCCCACTTGTTTTAGTAATTAAAATATGAAAACGGATGAATTAAATGATTGTTTGCTAGAGCCATTCTGCACTTGTGCGAACTTTCCAAAAATGGCAACGGAAATATCAGCACCATTTTGGAAAAGAGCTGTTCATGGGCAGAATGGTCAGCTGGCAGTGATTTGTTTAAAATTATTTTTTATCAATAAATGAACAAAATAAACAAAAACGGGAGCATCATTTTTGAAACCTCCCTGAAAGAGAGGTTTTTTTAAAAACAAAAACTAAAATGAAAATGGTAGTGGTGCTTTCTGCACACCCCTACCTCCATTAGAGAATACACCACAAGCAGAGTTGGAAGTCCAGGATGCACCAAGTCCTGAAATCATAGACTGCAAATTTGGTAAAATATACCCAGATGAAACAAGCAAGCAGGGCTGCCTTTAGAATTTGCAGGGCCCAGAGCAAAAATCAAATGCAGAGCTCCTGGTGATCCCACCCCCTTCCCTGTGACCCCACCTCCTTAGAAGTACCCTCCATGAGGCCCTGGAGGTGGTCATGTTTGGGGCCCTGCTGGGAGGGAATAAGGGCCCCACATCCTGTCCTGAGGAAGACAGGGACCACGGTCGAGCCCCCAGAAGTACAGAAAAGGGCGAGGCCCAGGACTGTCATCTTTTAGTAAGGCTGGCCCTGCAAGCAATCAAGTCATACTCTACTCTGCAGAGGAAGTGGGGGACACCATACAATCTGACCAATGAGAAAATTCCTTCCTTCCTGTCTTCCAATTTAGCAATCAGCTAGACCCTGAGTGCATGAGAAGGACCTCTAGTCAAACATGCAAATTAAAATTCTGTATAGGATTCTAGCACCAAACTACCCCAACCAGTATCTCATCTTCAATAATCACAATATATGACACCTTAGAGAAAAAATAAAAAGGGAAAAACACTAGAAATGAATCGAACAAGTTTGATATATTCACATTCATTATAGCAAAGCAAATTTAAAAACAGAATTCACTTCCAACTTTGTTTTGTGGATTATAATCTTTGTTACAGTTCTTTGCTTTGGTATTCCGGTTTATTTTCAGTATTCATGATTTTGTTTCTTTGATATTTCCCTACTTTTTTACTTGGTACTATGCGTCTTTAGTAGTACTATTTTTGTGGAGAGGGAGGAGAGAATCGTATTTTTGAATGTGAATATAATGGGTTCATCTCTGTGACATAATGCAGCAGAAAGTCACAAAGGTACCAAAAAAATGAAGAACAAAGTAACCAAAGAAACCAAAGTGAATGAAGTACTGAATTGCAGAACTCCAAGTCTGTGATCCATTGGACTACTTATTCTGGAGTAGGGCTTCAGCCTAATATAGTCAATGGGACTACTCAGGAGTAAGTATGTCACAAGGAGATACTGGGCTACATGTAGACTACAGGTCTAGCAAATATGTAAAGGTAAAGATTAAACATGTATGTAATGTGAGAACTGAGAACTGGAAACTCACTTCATGTAATGGAGAAAGGCAAAGTCATACCGAATGTGTACTCAGAAAAAGCCTAAATCACCTCTGCAGATACTAGTCAGAGATCATTGAGATGCAAATGGAGGCCTTCCTGTGGACGTGACTGGAAGCACACAGCCACTGGGCAGGAAAGTCACACAAACCACCCAGAAAAGGTAGATTTTTTTTTGTAATAAACCTTTTATTGCTTGTTTTAAATACATACAAAACAATTATTACATATAACTTTAACTTCAACCAAGTCCCCCCTCCCTAGCCCATGAAACAAACAGGTGGATTCAAATTCAAGTAATACGAGACATTTAGATGTAATAGTCAAACAGGAAAGCTCTCTCGTCTGGAGGTAAGTTCTCTCTCCTCATTGTGCATACGCACGGGAACCATTTTGCCATAAAGTTCTCCTTCTTGTCCAATAGATTTGCCGTGATTTTCTCCATTGTCATATGGTACCACATTCTGTTCAATAGTTCTCCCTCCTTCAGTTGTTTAGTGTCTTTCCAGTGAGAGGCTATTACTTTTTTTGCTGCTTGGAGAAAGGCTGCACATGAGTCTTCATGAGATCTAAGAATCTGCACTTCCGGGAAAAGTCCTAGGAGTGCAATCTCCGGGTGAAATGGACTCATAATGGAAAGGTATTTAATAGGGGAGACAAGACAAAGAGAGGGTCATTTTGCTATCCCTCCGAGTTGGAGGAAATCAGCAGATCTTACCAGTCAGAGAAGGGCTGCATTAAATGGAACTATGAAGTAAGACCTTTTGGAAACTCTAAAGACTGGGACCCAGCCCAACTTTCCATCACTGGCTGTGACATGAATTGAAATACCCTTGGACCTGAATTAGGGTAAGCTAAATCAGAGAAATCCAAGTACAGATAGGAATGCGTTATTGGTTATGTTATTTTGATTTCTGCACTCTTGAGTATAATCTTGCACTGCATGCTTATTCATTATTTATTCATTAAACTACTTTTACTGGACTTCATATGGTCCAGTGGAATTGCTAATCCTAACATTGGAGAAACACAGTTTGGGGTTAATACTGTGTTTACAAACACAGACAAACTTAGAGAGAAAGAGTCTGTGCTGGGAAATTCTGTGGTTGAAAAGGTGATAAGAAGGTTCCCTCTTGAGGGCTCAATCAATTCTAGAGAGAGAGCTGATCCAGTGAGAGCTGCAAGCCAGGGAAACTGAGTCACAACAGTCTAAAGTCTGAGCCCCTAATCCCATGACAAAGTGATTTGTAGATAGTGGCCCAAAGAAAGAAAGAAACCAAGCACTGCATTAACAAAATAACAAATAGTGGAATAACAAAGAAACAAAAAAGTAAATCCTGCTATGGCAATGAAGATGAATTTGGATATTCATTTATGAGAACAAATATGTTAATAAACTTTACAAAAACATAGGTTCATCCTTAAAACAAACTTAAAGTGTCTCAGAGAGAGAAAAAATTCTCCCTGATTATTGAAGCAGCAAATGGAAAACGTATTATTTTCGTTAATTTGTCCAACAGTTCTTATTAATTTGTAGGGATGGGCACACAGAACGTGGTTCGGATGTTTGGACGTTCAGTCTGAAATCTGAGTTCGGGTTCTGGTGTTCGGTTCGGCGAGGTTCGGTTCGGCCGAACAACTGAAAATAGCTCTATCGATACCAAAACCGAATTCGAAATTTTTTTTGGTTTGACCCTGAAACCACCCCTGGCCTCCACCCCTGGTGCCAGGAAGTCTGCTCCTCAGCTGCCTCCCACTTCCAGTCACGTTTTTCCCACCCTTGAACTCATCCGAACTTTTCCGAACTGTTCGGCCGTTCGAGCGTTCAGTTCAGACATTCGGTTTGGTCGTCTGAACAGGCCGAGTTCGGCCCGAACTCCGAACTGTGTTTTCCCATCCCTATTAATTTGTCCCACTGTGTTTTAATACTAATCAGGTAATCTGTTCCTTGTACTGTTCTTAGGAGATTATTCCAGAATTTCACTCCTCTGATGGTAAAATTCCTTCTTCAATGATCATTGCGCAGACTTATGTGCCTTAGAGACAAAACAAATGCCTTCATTCTGTGTTGAAGGTCTACCTTACTGTTATTTGGAGTTTGCTCTCAATTTGGTATAAAAAGCTTTAGCTATTCAGCTTCTTTTAACCTTAATAGCATTAGTCTGGTCAAAGGACCAGGCCTTGATTTAACAGTGAATCCTTTGAAGGCAAAGAAAATAATTTGTTATGTGCTTATTGGTTGCCATGATAGTAAAACAGTGGATTAGTCAAATGGAAATTGCAGAAAGTATGTCATGACAGAAAGCCTTATCGAGATTTGCTGTCTACTTGGAACCTATTTGTATGGAAAGCAGATGTCCTTGTGTGTAAACTTCCTTAAAATATATATATATTTCTTCCTCTAAGATATGGGTCCTAGTAATATCTTTCACTAACAGAGGGCTGTTTGTAAATGATAATCAACTTTAAATGAACAGTTTAACAGCCATCAGGGCCAAGCTGGTATTTTACGATAGAATTGGATGCGGGTCTCTTGGTAGGCACATTTTCTTCAATTTTTCTCCTGAAATAAACTCAATGTATTGAACGCTGCACCGCAATTTACAAATTGGAATGGCCAAAATTGTGGCTGTCCATTAGGGATTTTCACTGCAATAGGAACTCAGTCTCCTGACTGGCAAACTCCATTTAATTTCTCTTCTCTGCCCCAGAAATAAATGTTCCAATACTTCTAACTTGTGACCTGAGGGACTCACTCACCTGAAAGTCAAAGTTAAAGGAAGCAGTCAATGTAAGAGAACTCAGTGTGGCACTTTTAGAGGCTGACAAGGAAAACCAGTGTGACAGGGAAAGAATGCTGTAATGATGTAACAACACATTTCCATCTCTTATCAGGAATAATTAGGAACAGAGTGGGAGCTCCTAATCTCTCCTCTGCAATTAGACCATGATACTCAGTGTATCATTATTCCGTTGTAGTACCATTAACTTCAGAGGGACTGTTGTGGAGTAAGTGTTTTGAGGATTCCAGGTTTAATATATCTATTTCATGATCATTTAAGAACCAAGCATTTCCCCAAGTTTCCTATGGGGTATGCGGTGGGAAGGAAGGGGGGCACAAGGAGAATTTTGAGGGGGTGTGGCAGACAGAAAGGGGGAGTAGCAAAATTTGGGGGGTCACAGTGGACAGGAAGGGGGCAGCAGGAAAATTTCTAGAGGGAACGGTGGGCAGCAAACTCACTGTGGATGCAGCATGTGACATTCAAGTGGAGGGAACCAGCATACCACTGTAGAGTGGAGATGCCACACAGGGTCTCTGAGGGCACGCTGGACTACATTTCCCAGCATGCTCCTAGAGAACATTAGAACAGTGGCTGCCGTTGGTCTCACGTAAGGTCCATGTATGGGGGGCCCCAGGGGGACCAGGAGCCAGGAGCCCGGTGGAAGTGCAGCCAGCCATGGTCCAGCAAGCCAAGGGGACTGACACCACAGAAAGGGGGGGTCCACATTCCCCAGTGGGGTGGGGGGGATGCAGGGGAGCTCCAAGACCAAGCGATAAGGCCACAGGCCACAACAAGGCATGGCAAACAAGCGAGGCATGGGGTGCGGACCCAGCACAACTGCAGGAACCAAGCACACAGACAGGACACCAAGCACACAGACAGGACAGCCGACAGGCCAGTGAGGACACAATGTTGCCAACACAGAGAGGTGGGAGGTAATGACAGCAAGAATACAGCTGCCACCAGCACACCTGGTCCCTCGCTGGTCCATGCTCAAGGGCACATGCAGGGAAAGCAGGTGCATCCAATGGGCTGCCCCCACTGCCCTGGCCCTCCCACCCACCAGGAGCAACCCAGGCCAGCCTGGGGGGGCACCCGTTGTGCTGGGTGCACGGCCTCGGGTTGCTGGGGTGTCTTGAGCTGCCCCGTGGCCGGAGACACATCTGGGGGTGTGTGGGGTCCCCCCAGCTTGGCAGCTGGCCCCTCTGGCTTTCCCCAGAGCCCCATCCTCCTCCCTGCATGACCCGGGTCCCCCTCCCATCCTCCCTGCCCCCCTCCTTTCCGGTGTGCCTCATCTGGGCCCTCCAGCCCCTGGTCCGTCTCCCCTCCCACCTGCTCGCTTACCCTTGATGTCTGTCTCCGATCCCTCTGAGGCTGGCCCCTCCATGTAGCTGGGGTCCCCCATTGACCACTGACTGAGGGTGACCAGTGTTTGTTGCGCTGATTGAGCGCGAGCTCCAGTTGATGCTCCAGGGTCCCCCAAATGCGAATAAACTCCTGGGTCTCCCCAAGCCCCCAGATTTGCCAGGGGGAGGGCCATCTCCCCCGTGGTACCTCCTCCTCCTCCGCCACCTGGGCTGCACCCATCTCCTCTGGGGGCTCGGGCTCCCAGGCCCATTTCCATGTCTGCAGGACATGGGGTGGTGGTTGGCTGGTTGATGTTCTGCCCCTGTCACAAGGCCCATCTCTGCCCCCCCTCCTGCCAGCCAGCCCTCCCCCCGGGTACCCCTATGCCACCGGGTGCCCTCCCCTTTGGTCCCCTTACCCATTTCTGGAGTGCCTCCTCCCCCGGCCCGGTCATTGTCCATGGGGCAACCCGTCCCACTGCTGCTGCTGCTGCTGCTGTCCCTCTACCTTCTCCATGTGCTGACCATCTCCTCCTCCACTTGTGCTTCCTCCACCTCCTCCTCCCTTGTTCTCTCACCCGCACTCTCCTCTCCCTTCCACCTCGCTCCATCCCGCCACGTTTCCCTGCTGCTGTGTGCCCTTTAAATCTCCCTCTGTGGCCTGTGTTGTTGCTAGTTTCCTGGCATGTTGCATGCTTTGTCCCCGGATCATTTTGTTTGCTTCCGGCCGGTCGTTGCCGTTCAGACATTACTTTTTTTTGTTTCCCATTGGGAATCGCACTGACCACACTTTCGACAATGGTCCGGGCTGGAGCTCCGGAAGCGTGGTTGATTTTGACCCCTGGTGGGTATTGACTGTGGTGAACATCTGGTAGCCACTGAACAGACATTCGGGGCTCTTTGGCCCCACCACGGGATTGACCATGGTTCACTGTGGTTGACTGTGATCTCATAATGCCTGAAAATACCCAATGGGTACTTTCAGACGTTACGGGGCCCTTTGGCCCCGTACCGTAACGAACGTCTTCGTTCCCCGCCGGGGTCACCCCGGCACGGCCCAACAGACGTGCCGGGGGGATCCCGGCGGGGAAAGTGGGAGGAGCCGGGGCCGCGCGGCGCAACGTGCGGCCGCACGGCCCCGCCCCCTCCACGCACCCCGCCGCCCGCCCTCCGAGGAGACGGGCGGGCGGCGGGGCCAATGCGGCCGCCGCGTCTGGCCGATCGTGCCACGGCCCGGGATCCCGCCGGGGATCCCGGCCCGTGGCACGCGACCAGACGTTACTTTTTGTTCGCCACGGCCCGCGGTCCATTTGACCACGCTTCCCGGGACCTTCCCCCGGCTAGCCCGGGAAGCGTGGTTCAAATTGACCCCGTCTGCAGATTCAGCGTGGCCAACATCTGGCGCACGCTGTGCAGACGTGCAGGGGCCTTTCGCCCCGCTGCGGGGTTCACCGTGGTTCAGTGTGGTTCAGCGTGATCTCGTCACGTCTGAAATCACCCAATGACTCCAAGATTTTTCTGAGTAGTCACACCCAGATTTGAACAGCATCATGTATTTATAGTGGGTATTATTTTTCCCTATGTGCATGACCTTGCACTTATCAACATGGAATTTCATTTACCATTTTAATGTTCATTCACCCAGTCATGAGAGATCCCCCTGTAGTTCCTCACATTCTGTCTGGGTCTTAACCATGGGTGTTTTCAGACGTGATGGGGCCAGTTGGCCCTGTCACGAAATCAATCTAATGATCCCCCGCCGGGATGACCCCATCACACCGTAACAGATGTGCCGGGGGATCCCGGCAGGGAATTGGGGAGGGGGCAGGGCCGCACGGCGCAACGTGCAGCCGCACGGCCCCACCCCCTCCACGCTCCCCGCCGCCCACTCTCTGGGGAGACGGGCAGGTGGTGGGGCCAATTCCGCTGCAGCGTCTGGTCAAATTCACCACGGGCCAGACTCCCACCGGTGAGTCCGGGCCATGGCGACCGACCAGACGTTACTTTTCTTTGATCCCCGCCGGGATTCATTTTCACCATGCTTCCTGGGGAATTGGTGCAGCTAGCCTGGGAAGCGTGGTTGAAAATGACCCCATGTGGGGATTGAGCGTGGTGAACATCTGGCGGCCGCCAAACAGACATGCGAGTCACAGTGACCACAGGTGGGTATTCACCGTGGTTCACTGTGATCTCATAACGTCTGAAAATACCCTATCTTTAATAATTTGGTGTCATCTGCAAATCTGGCCACCTCACTTTTCAACCTTTTTTCCAGATCATTAGTGACTATGGGTATTTTCAGACGTTACGGGGCCGCTTGGCCCCGTACTGAAAACAACCCTTTCATTCCCCGCCGGGGTCACCCCGTCACGCCATATCAGAAGTGCCGGGGGGATCCTGGTGGGGAATGTGGGAGGGGGCGGGGTCGCGTGGCGCAACGTGCGGCCGCACGGCCCCGCCCCCTCCACGCACCCCGCCGCCCGCCCTCCAGGGAGACGGGTGGGCGGTGGGGCCACTGCGGCCGCCGCGTCGGGCCAGAAGCGCAATGGCCCGGGATCCCGCTGGGGATCCCGGGCCGTGGCAACCGGCCAGATGTGACTTTTTCTTGGTCCCCACTGGGGATCGTTTTGACCATGCTTCCCGGGACATCCCCCTGGCTAGCCCGGGAAGCGTGGTTCAAATTGACCCCATGTGGGTATTCACCGTGGCGAACATCTGGCGGCCGCCAAACAGACGTTCGAGACACGGTGACCACAGGTGGGTATTCACCATGGTTCACTGTGATCTCGTAACGTCTGAAAATACCCTATGTTAAACAAAACTGGTTCAAATACTGACCCTTGAGGCACCACCATTATCTACCTCTCTCAAACTTGAAAAATGACCTTTTATTCCTACCCTTCATTACCTATCTGTTAACCAGCTACCAGTTCATGACAGGACTCCTCCTCTTATTCCATGATTACTTATTATGTACAAGAGTCTCTGGTGAGGGATTTTGTCAAATTATTTTTTAAAATCCAGATATACTATATCAGCCAGATCACCCCTATCCACATTCTCGTTGACAATGTCATAAAATTCGTGTAGATTATTTAAGTTATTTATATTCATTAGCCACCCCCTCATGCCCAAGGCATCTCGGTGAGATTAGTGAGGCATGACTTCCCTTTGCTAAAGCCTGCTGGTTTCTACCCATCAAATCATGGGTGTCAGTATGCCGAGTAATTCGGTTGTTAATGATGGTTTCCACCAGTTTGCCTGCTACTGATGTCAGGCTTACCGGTCTGTAGTTTCCAGGTCCACTTCTGCAGCCCTTCCTAAAAACTGGTGTTAAATTTGCTAACCTCCAATCTTCAGGCGCAGAGGAGGATGTTAGTGATAAGTTACATATTACTGATAGTAGTTCAGCAGTTTTAAATTTGAGTTCTTTCATTACCCTTGGATGAATCCCTCTGATTTGGGTGACTTGCTATGGTTTAAATTGTTGCTATGTGATAAGACCTCTTCTGGCGTGATGCTAATTTCAGATGATTCTTCAGATTAATCACCAACAAGAAATAGCTCTAGTAGAGGTATTTCCCCAAATTTCTCCACAGTAAAAACGGAAACGAATAAACTGATTTAGTTTTTCAGCTAGGGCCTTGTCTTTGAGTGCCCCCTTCCCCCGATCACCTAGCAGAACAACTGCTTCTCTAGCAGGTTTCCTGGCTCTGATATACTGGAAAAATATTTTGGTATTGGATTTTGCATCCTTAGTAAATTGTTTTTCAAATTCCTTCTTGGGCTGTATTATAATGATGTTATGCTTACTCTGTCAATGCCTATAGTCATTTCGATTTGCCTCATATGGAATACCTTTCCATATTTTATTATCTATTATTAATTATTATTATTTATATAGTACAAGCAATGTACCTGGCACTGTACAATCAATAGTTATGGACAGGTCCCTACCCCAAAGGGGCTTACAATCTAGGAGACAAGGGAGAGGTGAACATCTGGAGAGACAAGCGTACATGCATGAGTTTGAGAAGATACAGGTGCATGTGCTTCACTTAATTGCAGGGAACTTGATTCTGAGTAAGGGGGAGAGGATACAGTTTCACACGTAAGAACCTAGAGAAGTCCTGATGGAAGAGGTAAGTTTTTAAGGAGGAATTTTAAAATTGGAATGGAGGGAACAGAGCAAATGTATCCAGGGAGGAAGTTCCAGGCATGAGGGACAGCAAGGGAGAAGCCTACATTTGCAGTTGTTTAGAGGAGCAACGGGTTCATGAGCAGGTGAGGAGGAGCAGGGCAGAGGAGGAGCAAAGCTCCTGAGCAGGATTGTGGCATGATCTGATAGCCTTCTTAGTGTAACCATTCAGGTATGCAGGCATTGTTTTGGTGTCTTCCTATCTTTTTATTTTTGGTATACATTTAATCTGGGCATCTAAGATAGTAGTTTCCAATAATCTCCATGCCTCTTTGATCCTGATGACTTTCCGTTTGTTTCCCCTTAACTAACTTCCTCATCATTCCATAATTTCCCATATTGAAATTAAACACCATTGTGGCAGACATGGGGCCACTTTCAGACCTTCCTCCCATCTCACATATTCTGGCTGTGGGGGGGGAATACAGAGCCAGGATATGTGCAGGGTGCTGCTGGTCTGAAATCCCCCCCCCCCCGCCCGGTGCGGTTTTGCCGGCAAACACCCGCAGAGATACAGAGCAGGAAATCCTGCTCTGTATCTCTGCGGGTGTTTTCTGGCAAAGCTGTGGGTGGGTGGGGGCATTCAGACCAATGACACCCCGCATGTAACCTGGCCGTGTATCCCCCGCCCCCCGCAGCCAGAATATGCATGGGGAGAGGGGGAGGTATGGGAAGGGGCCTTATTAAGTAATCTCTCTCCTAATGGTATGTTGAATCTATTTATAATGTGATCACTATTAGCAAGTGGTTCTGCCACGGTTACACCTTCCACTAGGCCCTCTTCTCCCATTAGGATAAGATCTAAAATAGTTTCTCCTCTTGTGGGTTCCAAGACAAGCTGCTCCAGGAAGCAGTCAGTTATGGTGTCTAGGAACTTGGTTTCTGCAACACATCCTCCACTATTATTGCACTGCATACTTTTGTAGTCTCCCTAATCCTCCTTAGCATTTCACAATCACTGTCAGCATCCTGGTCAGGGGGTTGATAATATAACCCCGCTACTATCCAGTTTCCATTTAAACATGGACTTTCTATCCATAGCGATTCCATGGGAGAATTTGTGTCATTTACCATTTTTATCATGCTTGACACAATGCTGTCTTGACTCTTTAACATATGGGGCTACCCTCCACCTCCAGTAAGATTAACTCTATCATTTCTATATATTTTGTATCACAGTATCCCATTGATCCTCCTGACTCCACTATGTTTCTGAGATGCCTACTATATCTCTGTCCTCACTTAAGTACTCTATTTCCCCCATTTTACTTTTGAGGCTTCTGACAGTGGTATACAAACATCTAAGCATTTTAACCCCCTGGCACTTGTGAATGCATATTTTGTTTATTTTGGAAGTATTCAAGTTCATCTTTTCCATATTAATGCCCACTTGATCTCCTTCTGAGATCTTCTCTTCCCTATCTTCTTTACTGGTATACACTTTATCACAACTAATGATGGCATCTTTTTGAGCTGCCTCTATCCGAACCACATGCTCCACAGAAGCTGTCAGCTTTTGCCCAGATCTTAGTTTTAAAACTACCCTAACACCTTTTGACCAGCAGTCTGGTTCCATTTTGGTTATAGTGGAGCCAGTCCTTCTGATATAAGCTCCCTCTTCCCCCAAATGTCTCCCAGTTTCTAATAAACCTGAATCCCTCCTCCTTGCACCATCGTCTCATCCACATATTGAGACTTCACAGCTCATCCTGCCTTTAGGGCCCTGCATGTGGAACAGGACACATTTTAGATAATGCTATCCTGGAGGCTCTCGATTTCAATCCTAGAAGATTGAATTTAGCCTCCAGAACCTCCTTCCTACATCTTCCTGTGTCATTGGTACTGACATGGACCATGCCAATCGGCTCCTCCCCAGCATTCAGTAAAATCCTGTTTAGACGTAGTGTGAAGTCCGCTACTCTCACACCTGGCAGGCAATTGAGCATGCAGTCCTCACAGCTGTCACAAACCCAACTATCTATATTCCTAATGATCAAATTACCTAGAACTAGAACCATCCTATTCCTGTCAGTTGGATACCCTCCCCTGGATAATTATTCTTAGTGTGAGAGGATACTATGATATCATCTGAAAGGCAGTTTCCAGCAACATGATCATTTCTCACTATAGCTCCTTGATGCCCTCCTTCCCAAAAACCTTCAACTTCCAAAACAGCACAGAGGTTGCCAGAGCGGAGGTGGGATTACTCTTCCATATCTCTGAAGGTCTCATCTATAAATGTCTTCGTCTGTCTCAGTTCATCTGGCTCAGAAACTCTCGCCTCCAGACATTGCACTTTTTCTCTGAGATCCAGGAGCTCTTTGCAATGACTGCACACACATACATGTTACACTGGGTGTAAAACACTAGTTACTCTCCATCCTGCTGATGGACCTCTACCAGCAGCTCCCTATTTACCTTCCCCTTAACTAGGTTTAAACTTAGAGTTATATAGGTCAGGGACAGTTTTTGCTCTATCTTTTTTTTTTTTTTTTTAAAGTAATTAACTTCCCAAGGATGTGGTGCTCTTGGGCTTATGACAGTCTAGAGCCTACTTCTTAGGCCTCCTCTCCTAGTAGCTGAACTCTCACAGTAGCCAAACTCTCTGCTCACTCTTCCTGTGTCTCACTGTGCATGGGGATCTCTCTGCTCAAAAATAGATTTAGTTAATTAATTAAATGGGCTCTCTCTGCTCCAAAAAGGGGCTCTTTCAGGGGAGATCCCAATTTATACTAGTAGCTACTAGCTAGGCTTCAACCCTGCCTACAGTGTGCTGTTTAAAAGGGATCAGGCAACCCCTTTGAAGCCTTTTGATCTAAGATGGGATGCTCACACAGTTGTTAACAGTTGTTAAAGCAATCAGCCACAATAATGAGCTACCTCACTGCAACAGCCTCTCCCATGAACAACTTGAAGTAAGGTCCTAGTTTGAGATAGCTGTGCTAGCCTAGTTAGTTTAGTTAGTTAGTTACTCTGAGTTTCTTGCAGAACTACACTGGGTTTACAGTCCCCCCCCCCCCCCCCTGGGTTTGTTAAATGATTCCTATGCTAACTTTATATCCTTTTTGGTCTCTGGCTTCCAGAGACCTACAGTAAGTTATCTGTTTGCTATTAAGCTAACCTTTATGAGCTACTGAACCTCATAGTCTACAACTCGCAGCTAGTATTTAGCTGAGATATACTTCTGGTTCTTTTAATTCAGAGTTAGCTAACCCTAGCAAACACTGGCAATATAAGCAGCATTATGATAAAGGGAAAATCAGGCATGCCTACCTGTCCTCACAGTAGCTGAACTTTTTGCTCACTCCGCTTGGGCTCTCTCAACTTGAGAAGGATATCTGGACCCTCCTTTTCTTGAGTTGCACCCCACGGACTCTTCCACCCAAACTTCTACATGACCCTCAGAGCTTTTACTAATTTTCAAAATGTAGAAAAATTCTATTTGAAAATATTAAAGTAGAGAGTAGAGGAGACTAATTTGCTTTACTTAAGGGAAAACTGAGGCATCAGAGTTGTATGACACTACTGGTAAGAGCAAGCCTGCTTGTCAATTACTATCCTTCTATATAAAATACATGTCATTCTTATCCTCATATGAAAGCATCTCCATGAAAACCTCTCTTACTTCCTACATCTCTGTTCTCTCCTCCTGCATCCTCTCCAGCTATTTATGCAATTTTTTCCCTGATCAGTCCTTCTCATCTACACTTTCATTTCTGATCCTCACTTATTTGCTTTTTCCAAACCATCCCCTTTGTCCTTTTGGATAGAAGCTAGTCTTTCATCATTTTCTCCTTCACAAAAGACTTGAAAAACCAAATATCTTGGTTCCATTAATCTTAAGATTTCTGTATGTTTCAAAGGGCATCTCTACACATTATGATACCAAATAAGGCAAATTTACACCATGGTAGAGTCATCCCAAGACAGAACAATTTGAACTGCTCTACAATTTTGCCCAAAAGCCCCTAGTGAAACTGACAAACAGAAAACTTCACGAGCAATACTGACAACTACTAAATGAACCTAGGCACATGTGTATGAACAATCATAAAGACAGGAACTTCAGTAACATCTCGAAGTTCCATGTCTTTATGGTAGTCTGGCTGAGCTATGCCTAGTGGCAAGTCAGTGTCATTGTCCTACTGGAGTTGAATCAGGTACTAAATTTAGTACGTGCAGGTGAACCATAATGCCCACCTTTTCAAGTACCGCACTGGGTACCCGATGGGTTACCTAGGCTCTGATCAAATACCCAAATATCTAGAAGATTGGGTACTTCCAGTACCATTTTTTTGATTTACTGATTCCCATTTGGTATATCGATAAACGAATCAGTATATTGAGTTGGTAAACCAAAAAACTGGCATTAAAATAAAATTGAAAAGTGACCAGAAGTAGTTTCTTGGGATTGGGAGTTGACTTTCCATGTGAGAATAGTTCATTTTTTGCAATGTAAAACCCATAAATAAGTGGGTTTGGGAAGAAATATTGAGGGGGGCGGGGGGACTAAGAAAATTGGAACTGGAAGTAGTTTTCTGGGACTGGACGTTGCAGAAAAATTGTCAGAACTTCACAGAAGCCAAATAAATAGATGCTGGGAGTTGGCATATCAACAAAAATGTCAAAAATCGAGACTGGAAGTCAACATTCCAGGACCAGAAGTTGACATTTTGAGACATCGGATACCCAGTTGTAGGGGTGGGACACCGGGGAGAATACCGGATACCAAATGTACTAGTATTGGATTTCCCTGGTACCAGATTTACCAGTATCGGCATACTGGATTTTTAACATTGGCTGCTGTACCAGATTTTTTACATTGCGGCTATTGACTTCAATGGCCGCAATGTAAAAAATCTGGTACTGCCGGTACAGGTAAATATCGGATTTATCAGATTAAGCCAATACACCCAAATACCAGCAATATCAGATCTCGGAAGAACCAGAATTCCCATCCCTACCAAATTGGGTCATAATCAGGTACCACATGGTACCCAGTCATTACCAGGTTGAATCAGGTACCAGAAAAATCAGTACATTACCCAATTTTGTGGGTACCTGCTGTAGTTCAGACATTTATTGTATTTCATGTTTTCAGATGCTTTATTGATCTACAGAGCAGTTCTTCATGATATGTTCTGGGTGACAATCTCCTCTAAACCCATATTCACTCCATGGCTGGATTCCCACTTTTTGTGAACAAACATAACACTCTTCCCTACAGCTGAAACTGTGGTAAGCATTACATGTAGGGACACCCAGAGATTCATTAGACTGGAATGTACCTCCAGGGTCATCTGACCCAACCCCTGCACTGTGGCAAAATTGACTATGTATAAAGCTTTGTTGATAGATTTTTACCATACTCTTCTTACAAAACTCCAATGAAGGACATTTGACATTTTCCCTAGGAAATGTTGCATATCTATTGATCCTTGGTGGATTTTTTAAACACTTGATAGGGCTTTCCCCCTCATTATAAATAATTGTGGACTCCTATAAAGGCTACAGAGAACTTTAGGTATTGTCTAAAAATGATGTTTCTCTTCCATGCATATTATACTCTCTTTTATAAACTTAATCCAACAACAGTTGTTAATGGGCTCTCAGGGGAGTGAATTCATCTGGTATTTTTTTTTTTGTTAAGTACCTTGGCAATTCTATGTGTGAAGTGACAGCTTCATATTCTTCTTCTTCTTCTAACTGCTGATTGCATTATCAGATATAGTAAAACCAAGGAAAATGTGTGGGGACCTCAGTCATGAACTGATTTGATTATCAGTCCTCATAAGAAGTTTGTCTGCTCTGCTCTTTCAGTGCAATATAAAGCTTGTTTTCAAGAATCATTCCATGTGCATAGATAATGCTTTATGGAACAAAAACAATTGAGCCATGACATGCAAATGGTAAACTGTTTATCCATTCGACCACTTATTGCTAGCTGGATGAATATATCTGAACATGCTGCTTTTTAGTTACATTTGGCAGAACTCTGATAGGGTGTTTTTAAATGAGCAAGATTGGGAGGGAAGGGGAAGGTCTTTGGCTGGTGAGTGGCACAGCTATGGAGCAGTCATTCAGGTGGAGAGCAGGCAGAGGGATTCTAATGGGTGGCTCCCAGTGTGGCTACAACAGCATCTGCCTCACACTCTCCCTGACATGGACAATGGGGGAGGGGGAATTGCTCTGGGCTGGCCTTTGAAATTTATATGTTCTGGCTTGAGCATTGGGGAATCCATACTCGCCAGCCCTCAAAGCCAGTTCCTTTGACTTGCAAAGGCTGTGTCCCCCACCCACAGCGTCTATTAGGGATGTGCACAGTAATTCTTTTTTCATTATTCATATTTTTTGTTATTAAAATATCACTTGTTTTCATTATATTTTGTTATTCTTTGTTTCTTTTCATTTTTACTTTCATTTTTGATTTCCACTTATTTCCACAGAAAACACATGTTTGCCACATAGCTTTTTTATTTTTTATCTGATTATGATGAAACTTGGCAGGATTCTACCTCAAATAGATGGCATTATTTGTGCCAAATTTCAGAATAAATGGATAAAGCAGTATGACTTTATAAGCATTTGAAATATATTTTACAAACTTCTGTGTACACATTCCTGGCTGTAACGTCTTTGTCTCCCATAAAATTTGGATGAAACATGGAAAGATTATACCCATCACCAAGGGTACTAATCCTGGCAAATTTCAGAAGTATTGGATAAAGGGTGCCAATGCAATTTAAATGCATTTCTGACTGTAAGGTCTTTGTATTCCAGATAGTTTACATGAAATTTGGGAATGATTCTATCTCAGACCTTTAGGAGCACTTCTTCCAAATAGCAGATAGATCTGATAAAGGGTCCCAAATTTATAAGCCTGCAGAGCATGTAGAGAGTATGAGTCTATGCCAGGGATTCTCTAATGTTTGTCGCTGAAGTACAAGATGTGTTTGTGATGCCAATTCACCAGAAGAAATGTCACCCATATATGGTTCTGTGTGTTTGACAACCACAAACCCTCTCCTTCACTTGTTACTAAGAAGTTGGAAGCATCTGCTTATAAAAGAGTTAAAAAGGGATTCTCTTATGTCCTCTGTCATAGTGCTGCAGGATGCGATTGTGATGACAATTGGCCAGCCTGGAGCTGTGAACCATGTCTCTTGATCATTTGAATGCTTACCTCTGCCTTGTTCTTGGAGTCCCAGTTATGTCCCTTATTTGTTCTCCTCAGAGCCACTCAGTATTGGTCCTGGAAAGCTGGAAGCATGCAGTAAGAGAGGCAATCACATATCTGTTCCAGCCAGGGTGTCTTTGAAATGTCAAGCCAATTAGTCAGAGGATATATCTGTCATCTCTGCTGTTTGGCACAGGCTTCAGTCTGGGAAGGCACACGAGGTGAGTGGGAGTGTCCGTCAACTTGCAGAGAATGCCCCAGGAGGGGGCAGGAGGATGTAGGGCAGCACCCCAGATGGATGGGGATTAAATTTATGTAGCTAGCTGAACTTTTTCAGTGAGCTCAAGCACACACACACACACACACACACAGCCTGCCAGAAAAGTATGAGAAAATGCTGAAGCCAGAACTAACCACAGACAAAGAGCAGGCCCAAAGAACAGCAGCTTATATCTACCCTCTATGCCTATCTTGAAGCCACTTCTGTAAAGGTGGACGCATGCACTAATTGGCCAGTGAATGTGTCTGTAAGTCTTATGGGCTTCTCTACCTCCCTTCTACAGCACCCTCCCTCTGTCATACCTGTCTCTGAATGGCACTGCATGTACTACTTACCTGAATAACAAAAGTCTTCAAGTTGGAAATTTTAATTGCTTATACAATTTGGACCCTTTATTAAATCTTTCTATAATTTGGCAGGATTGATCACAAAGATCCGAAATACAATACTGCCAAGTTTCATGTAGAATGGATGGAAAACAAAGATATTACAGCCCAACATACATTTATAAGTTAATCACGTATAACATAAGGACCCTTCCAATCCTTCCAGAATTTGAAAGAGATAGTACTCTTGGTGACTGGTATAAACTGGATAAGTTTCATAAAAATCAGATGTGAGGCAAAGATGCTACGGACAGGAATGTGTATGCAGATTTTGTTAAAACAACAAATTTCAGCCACTTATAATATCGGATGACTTTACCCAATCATTCTGATATTTCACACTTATAATGCCCTCCACTGGGTGTACAATTCTTCCAAGATTAATCAAAAGTGGATGAACAATAAAAAAGTTACAGCCAAAAATGTGTTTTTCGGTTTCTCCTATTTGTAATAACAAAATGATATTTTTTTCATGATTATATTCTTTCGTTTTGTTATTCAATAACGAAAATTAACAATCCCTATTTTTTCATTATAATAATAACAAAAATGAAATGCACACACCTACTATGAGCATCAGACAGGTCTTCTGGCATGGCTGGAAGCCCCAGTTCATACAGGCAGGGGATGCCTGGGTGCCCATTGCCACGTACTCTTTTGGTTTACTCCATAGAGCACACTCCAGATTTCTTAGAAGTGTGCTGTGAGTGGCCATGAATGGATGCTGCATGGCTTACAGGATTCCCCCAGCACCACCTTCAGATGGGTGGTCAGATGAGTGGCTCCTGGGTGACCATGCGTGGTAGCATCTCATTTTAAAACACCCATAGAGGTGGCTGAACCAGCTACTTTGTTCACTGTGCATTCATTTAATCTGTGGCAACTGGATATACCTTTAGTTCATACTATTTTGATATGGTAGGAGTTTAAATTCAGTTTGGAAGTCAATGGATAGCTGATGAAAATCAGGTTATTATTAATTTAAAGGTTTTAGGTAAGTTTAAGATCTAAAGCCATGATGCAAGCATTCCCTGATCTGGATTGGATTTCTTTAACAAGGAAGATTCATTCATTCATTCAACGCACTAAGTCCTCAAAGGGCTGATAAAATTCCCTGTTTCCCAATGCCACAGCAGAGAGTAGATTAAGCGTTCAAGATGAAACTTCCATGGTAAAATCAGACACTACTGTCCCAAAGCCAATTATTTCCTTGTGTGGCCAACTTGTAATGTATTTGGATTGCATTTCTGCTGCTAATACTGAGATTAGCTGAATATTGAACTTCTTTAAAAATGAATTATGCAATTTGTTGAAAAATTTCAGCTGCTACCAAATGATCATTTCCCATTTAGGACACATCCCATAGTCTTATACTGTACTGAGATCAGGAACCCATGTTTATGGCATTTTCCCTATTGACAATGATGTGGGAAACACAGTGAGCATGGGTCCCCGATCTCAGTATAGTATAAGACTATGGGATGTGCCAGAAAGCATTCTGACATAGAGGGTAGTGTTTCCATTTCAGTTTTTCAAACATTTAGGGTACTTTCAGACATGATGCTAACCACCCTTTAACCACCCTTGGTGGTTATTTATGCATGTTGCATGGCTGCCCTATGCAGCCCTGCAACATGCATAAATAACCACCAAGGGTGGTTAAAGGGTGGTTAGCATCATGTCTGAAAGTACCCATAGTCTACTTTATCTAAAAATAAATTTATTTATTTTTTAAAAGTCATATATCTATTTTTAAACATATAATCTACTTTATCTAAAAATACAATTTATTTATTTTTTAAAAGCCAATGTAATTATCTAAGAATACCAAGTTATTTTTTTAGTTAGACTTGTACAAATAGTAGTTCTTTGTTCCAGTAAGTCTCTTAAGTACTCATCCCTGGGAAATTATTCTGCCCACTGGTGAAAATTTTCCTGCAGTAGGGTAAGAGTTAATGGGAAATTCCAGCCCCACCCTCCTCTACACATGGACCTGATATTAACATATTAACTGCAATAGATAAATGCTTAATGCACAATATAGCAATTGAAGATACTAATGAGGTGAGATGAGAGAATAGTATTTATTTATTTATTTATTTATTTATTTAATAAATTTATATCCCGCCCCTCCTGCCATGCAGCCCGGGGTGACTTACAACAATAAAATACAATAAAAACAATTTAAAACACTCAATACAATATAAAAGTATTTAAAACAGGGCTAGCAATATATAGATAATAAGTTATAAGTTAGATGGGGGAGATAAAACCCCTCACCGCACCCTCCCACAAGGCCTGGGCAAACAGCCAGGTTTTACAACATCGCCGGAATGTCAACAGGCTTGGGGCCAGGCAAGCTTCCTCCAGAAGGGAGTTCCAAAGGCGCAGCCCGGCCACCGAAAATGTCCTCTCCATTGTGGCCCCCCGCCTAACACGGGGGTCCTCCAAGAAGGCACCCCCGGCAGACCACAGAAGCCGCCCTGGGGCGCGGAGGGAGAGGCGGTCCCTGAGGTATGAGGGGCCCAGACCATATAGGGCTTTATAGATCAACACCAACACCTTGAACCTGGCTCGGCATGCTATCGGCAGCCAGTGCAGAGCTCGGAGCACAGGTGTAATATGCTCCCGATGGCCCGTCCCCGTAAGGAGGCGAGCCGTCGCATTCTACACCAGCTGTAGCCTCCGGACCAGGAAAAAGGGAAGCCCCACATAGAGCGTGTTACAATAGTCCAGCCTCAAGGTGACAAAGGCATGGATGAGGGTGGCCAGGTCTGGGCCAGAGATGAATGGACGCAGCCTACGAACCAGATATAGCTGGTGAAAAGCAGCCTTAGCGACTTCCTCCACCTGCCACTCCAGACAAAGGTCTGCATCCAATATCACCCCCAGACTCCGAACCTTCTGAGCTATAGGAGGGCGAACCCCTCCAACCAGAGGGGCCACTACCTCCCTCGCTCTTCCCACCAACATCACCTCCGTCTTATCGGGGTTGAGCTTCAGTCTGCTCACCGCATCCATTCCGCCACGGCCTCCAAGCATTGGGATAGCAACGAGACAGCAGGGTCTGGGTCAGCTGAAAAGGAGAGGTACAGCGGAGTATCACCAGCATACTGGTGACACCACACCCCGAACCCTCTCACGACCTCCCCCAAGGGCTGCATATATATGTTAAATAATAACAGAGACAGAATAGAACCCTGCGGAACGCCACATGATAAGGCGCAGGGGCACAATGTCTCCTCCCCCAACACCACCCGCTGGCTTCTCCCCGAGAGGAATGAACGGAACCATTCAAGAACACACCCATCCAGACCCCCCAGGTCACGCAGCTGCCTCAATAGCAGCCCATGGTCCACGGTATCAAAAGTGGCTGAGAGATCTAGCAGGATGAGAAACGTTGAACATCCTGCATCCATCTCCCGGTGGAGGTCGTCTACCAAGGCCACCAAGGCCGTCTCAGTGCCATAGCCAGGGTGGAACCCAGATTGAAAAGGGTCTAGAAAACCGATGCCATCCAGATGCACCTGGAGCGCCACCGCCCGCTCAATGACCTTCCCTAAAAAGGGAAGGTTAGAGACAGGTCGGTAACTGGCAAGCGCATCCACGTCCAAAGATGGTTTTTTCAGCAGGGAGCGCACCACAGTCTCCTTGAGGCAGGGCGACAACCTCCCCTGCTGCAAGGACACATTCACTACCCTTGCCAGCACTGTCCCCAACGTCTCCCTGGAAGCTTTTACTAACCAGGACAGGCACGGATCAAGTTCACAACACATGGTCCTCACAGATCCCAGGACATCAGCCGCATCAGTCGGCGTCACTTTCTAAAACTCCCCCCACAAAGCTGGACCGGACGGGGCCTCCGTCCCCTCGCGCTCATCCCCTACTGCCCCAAATCCAGCGTCAAAGTCGGTCTGAATCCAAGCAATCTTGTCTGCGAAGTAGTTGACAAACTCCTCACAGCGGACTTGGGACAAGTCCCCATCAAGGCAGAGGGAGGCCGGACTAACCAGCCCCCACACCACCCGAAACAGCTCCGCCGGGCGTGACTTCACAGAAGCTATGAGGACAGCAAGGAACTCCTTACTAGCAGTCCTCACAGCCTCAACATAGGACCGCAAATGGGCCCTATGGAGAAGACGGTCGGAGTCAGATCGAGTCCGATGCCAGCATCGCTCTAGCCTGCTACCTACACGCTTCATACACTGCAGCCCCTCAGTATACCAAGGGGTCCTGCGGTGACGAGGCCGAGGCAGAGGGCGTCTCGGAGCCACCCTGTCAATGGCTTCCTCCAGCAAATAGGAGGTGTCGCCCATTGGCACCCTGTATAAGTACCTGATGGAATGAGAAGGGGAGCCAATGAGGGCTAGGCTATCACACCAACTCCTCCCCAAGCTGTTCCTTCTCTCCTCTGCAGGGCTCTGGCCACACCCAACAGGGGCCCCAGCCCCTGTATAAGTACCTGATGGAATGAGAAGGGGAGCCAATGAGGGCTAGGCAATCACACCAACTCCTCCCCAAGCTGTTCCTTCCCTCCTCTGCAGGGCTCTGGCCAAGGTGAGATGCAAATCCCTCCTAACCAAATTCATGTTTGATCAAAATAAAAACTGATAACCAACTTTATTTTTAAAAAGTCAAACATCTAAATTCCTCAAAGATTCCAATTGTTGATTGAAAATATCTAAAACAGGTTAAAAAAAAATACCTACAAATGAAATGACTGAAAAGAGTTAGAATAAAACCGATTGCTCCTTTGTCTACAGGTGTAGTATATCCTTTTCTGACTCATTTTGAGGAATGCATCTTACTCTAATTTATGTTGACTCTATTTTGTCTCTTCCTTCTGTTTTATTTTTAACCTTTTTTAGGTCACAAGAAAAAAAAATAGAGAGCAAGAAGGGATCAATATCCTTGACTGGGGGAATTTCAAACTTGAAGGAAATCAGTGATGATTATAAACACCTGGAAATATGGGTTTAAAATAATTAAATAGCAAAAACAAAATATTCAACACAAGTGCACAGATGAGTCCCCTCTGACAACCAACATGGATGCTGGTAGCACGGAGTCTACTCCAAAGCAAAAAAAGATGGTGATTTTTTTAGAGTGAGATAAACATTCTTAGGCAGCTCCAGTTTTCTGTCTGTCAAAACCTGTATTGTTTGGTCTTCATGATTACTCAGTTTAATATATGGGCCTCAAACAGAGCAAGGCAGGTTGTCTTGGCTGCAAAGTCAAGGCAGCTTTTCATCTTCCTATTAAGTTTACAGAGGTAATCATCCTGGAGTGATAGACACAAAGGAGACTTGAACCAGGAGTGTGCACGTGCAACTGACCGTGTAGTATTCAGTTCCATCTGACAAGAAAATTCTTTAAAAACTAGAGAGGAAAGTTGTTTCTGCTGAAAGATAAAGACCTCACAAAGGAATAAACAACCTGAACTTTTTCTAGTGAAGAATCAGCTGTCATCCAGTCCTTTAGTCTAAAACCATATGTCTTAATTATATAACTGGTGAAAGAATTGAACAACACATGCAATTTCAGGCTATACTGTACAAAACTGCACTGAAGGTAGAGCTACACTGTTCTCAGGGAAAGCTACCAATTCATTTTGCTCATGTTTAAGAAGAAATAGACAAGAGAAAAAAAAATTAGGGGGACATACCGAGAAGGGGAGACAACGCTAAAGGGTGTAATACGTGCATCCCCTAGTTCTGACCTTTTACTGCTGACAAAGTAGGATCTCTAGTTCCTTTCCTCCTTACTACAGCTAACCTCCCTGTAGGGAATGGAACACTATCTCCATGCTAGCCTTGTACTCTAGAACTGGAAGGTCCTGAAGTATGAACATTTTTATGAAATACCTAACCAGGACCAAATATCTCCTTCATCTGATCTGAACTGAAATGGGGGAATTCGTTGACTATAATATTCACCATGGGTATTGATTTCATCTCAAAATTTCATATTAGGTTGTTATATAAAGCCAATTTCAACACATCCCATGACCCCACAATAAAATCAGTACATTTCCCAAAGCATAGGGTAGAATTTCTCATGCCCTGAGAGTTTCCTTGCATATTTTAGTACGCCTGCTTTGAATATTTCAGTTTTCACAGCATACGTTGTAATACTGCCTACCCCAAAGAAAAGACGACATTGTACTAAAATGCCCATCGAATGGTAGGCTAGTGGCTAATTTTAAGGTTGGTAATTGTCAAAAAGGTGATGCAAGAATGATTGTTCCCATTCGGAAAGTACGTACCTTTCAGGAGCGCTTGCAACTGTTCCTTGGTATTTCCTCACTATCTGTTAGGGATGGGCGAATGCGGTTCGGATGTTCAGACCGAACTCGATTTGTTTGGACATCCGAACCGAACGTCCAAACCGAACTCTCGAACGACCGAACAGTTTGGTTGTGTTCGGATGAGTTTGGAGGCAGGAAAAACGTCTTTCCAGGGACAAAAATTAGGTTTTGGTGTCGATTTTGTTTCGGTTTCTTTCGATTTTTGCTATTTTTGAATGTTTGGCCAAGTTTGACCAAACCGAACTCAGCTGAACCTAACCATCGAACCCGAACTCGGGTTTCGAACCAAACGACCGAACATCTGAACAGCGTTCTGTTCTCCCATCCCTAATATCTGTTGTAACTGCGTTTCTTCTGTTGAGATTGATGTCTGTGATTGCCTGTCATTTTGAGGGGATATATTTTGGCAATTTCCAGTGGTTTTAAAATACACCTATCAAAACACAGTTTACAAGGTGCCAAAACAAGGACCAATAAGGGAAATAATGAAAGCTATGTAATGAACTTGCGACCATACAAAAGCAAACATAAGCAGCGTTCAAGGAACTGCGTATGTAGTGTATGGCTGTTCCTGCCTAGGAAGAATTACAGAAGTACCAAACAATGGCAATTACCAAACGGGAACTAGAGAAAAAGCTGATAAGTTTCCTCATCACATGAGCTGCAGCACAGGCAAATGGTCTGCTTCCAATGGAAATAGCTTGTTTTAGCAAATTGTCATGCCGTGGACTTGAACCTCTGCCTCCAGGTTTCTAAAGCAGTGACTAGCCCATCAGTAGCCCTGGTCAGTCATCTTCTAGCTCATCCACTCACCCCATGTCTCCTCCCTTCTTTCTCCTGACACCACCAAATCTCCTGTCTGTCTTGTCTAGCAACTTCCTGGTTGGCTGCTAGCAGGCATACTTTTACCAGCAGAAAGTTGGGTGGAACAACACTCTCAGTTCTTGTCCTTGCCCTGCATCCTCTCTCACTAGTCTAAACATGCGTTGCTCTTAGGCCACTTTTACAGGAAGCTCTTAGAAGCACCTCTAGAGACTTGTATTAAAGAAGAAAGCCAGGTGGGAAGTGTTTACATGCTCCCTGCACTATCGGAAGTGATGTGCCACCCATTCTCTTCATCGGCAGCAACTGCAGACACAGGGCTTTCAAGAGGCGCGTTCTGTAGACCTGAAAATTGAGATCTACAGAATGCACTTCTTGAAAGCCCCACATCTGCAGCCTCTGAAGAGAATGGGCAGCATGTCACTTCCAGTAGCACGGGGAGCGTGTAAACACTCCCCGCGCAGCTTTCCTCTTGAATACGGGGCTCCAGAGGCACTTCTAAGCTCCTTCTGTAATAGTGACCTCAGTCTTATTGCATCTTGTGCTTTCAGTCCTTGTCTTGCCCTGCTCTTGTTCTTGCCACACACTTGTCTGGCTCATAGGCTGGTTTTAGATGTTCACACGAAGAAGTTCTTAAGGTATCATACAAAAATGTTATAGATCTTTACTAAAATGTTCTATGAATTGCTTGTGTAAACAGTAGGGGTGGGAAACTGGTAGAATCCGGTATCCGATAATGCCGGTATCGGGCGTACCGGCATTATCGGATTCGGCCCGGTAATCCGGCCCCCGGTACCGGATTTCAGTGTACCGTTTTTTTGACATTGCAGCCATTTTTAAATGGCTGCAATGTCAAAAAATTTAAAGCCCCAGGAAAACTGTTTAAAAAAACAAAACCCTCCCCGAGTCCAGGCTGCGCGGGTGGAAGGGGGGACACCCCCCACCCACCCTGCCCAGCCTGGCTTTTTGTTGTAAAAAAGAACAGAGTGAGACCCCGAGGCGAGCCCCCCCCCAGCACCAGCGGCCGCGGTGTCCCCGCAGCCGCGGGTAAGTATGACCCGATCCCTGGGGGGGGTGGGGGTGTTTAACACCCCCACCCCCCCAGGGATCACCCCTACAGTGCGCTTGCCGCTTACCTTTGGGAGCTCCGGCGGCGGCGGGCGGTCCGGCGGCCTCAGCGCCGGCTGTGGCTGCCGGCGTCAGGACGCTCTAGGCCTTCCGGGGAACTTCCGGGTTTCACCGGAAGGCCTAGAGCGTCCTGACGCCGGCAGCCACAGCCGGCGCTGAGGCCGCCGGACCGCCCGCCGCCGCCGGAGCTCCCAAAGGTAAGCGGCAAGCGCACTGTAGGGGTGATCCCTGGGGGGGGGGGGGGTGTTAAACCCCCCCCCCCCAGGGATCGGGTCATACTTACCCGCGGCTGCGGGGACGCCGCGGCCGCTGGTGCTGGGGGGGGGCTCGCCTCGGGGTCTCACTCTGTTCTTTTTTACAACAAAAAGCCAGGCTGGGCAGGGTGGGTGGGGGGTGTCCCCCCTTCCACCCGCGCAGCCTGGGAGGGGGAGGAATTTAATCCATTGCTTTCAATGGGGCGCTGTGTCCCCATTGAAAGCAATGGATTAAATCCGGTACCGGTATACCGGATTTAATCCGGGAATCCGGTTTTCGTGAAACCGGTAACCGGTAAATCCAGTACCCGGTAATGGGCCCGGGGTCCCACCCCTAGTAAACAGATCTTCTAAAAACAGCCTAAAACATTGTAGCATTATGCTGGAGGACTCAGGGGATCTGCTACAATACAATTACTTTTAAAGGGCTCTGAAGTCTGTTTCTTAAAGGGTCAGTATCTCCCTGTGCAATCAAGGGTTCCCTTCACAAAACGTTGTAACTGTTTACATAAATAAAAAGATTGCTCTGAAACATTTTCAAATTGAAATGTCTCTCTAAAACAGGAAAAAGGGTGTTTTACAAAAATGGATTAAAACCAGAAACTGTTTTAAAATGAATTTTTTAATGTGTTTACAGGTTCACAGCTAAAACATCATAAATCAGACTAAAACATTTTAAATTATTGTCTAAAAGCAGCCTCAGTCCTGCAAACCTTGTATTTCTCCCCTCTTGCTCCTTTTCCTTGATCCTCTCTAGTTGTACCTTGTCTCTGTCTCTCTCCCTCCTGGTCTTGTCTTGACATTGCCTCCATTTGTGTCTCCCAGCTCTGACCCTGAAATCTTTCACTTCCAAACCCCACATCTACCTATGTCCCAGACGCCCCTAGCCCTGTGACTCTTACTGTAATCAAACCCAGCAGAACTGATATCTTGCCTTTAATTAAGGGAGCTATGCAGAGTGCTGAGTGTAGCAATTTGTTTTGTCTGCAAAGTGGATATTTATTGGAAGACTCAGAACCTTTTACAGCTGTGGAACAGAGGAGGCCCATGGAACATCTATGTAGGGCTGAGATGAGAGCAAGTGTTCGTGTTCCAAAGGGAAAGACAGGCTGACCTTTCAGGAGTGCTTGCGAGTGTCCATTGGTACTTTGTCTGTTTCTGGTGATTCTGTGCTTCTGCCATTTTTTCATCATTTTCATCACTTCAGGACTTTTCATCACTTTTCATCGCTTTCCAGGACTTTCTCATCAGTTTCTGGGAATTTTTATGACAGTTTTACAGCACTTTCATGGCAATTTCCAACATTTCATCCAGTACTTAGACAGCACATTTTTATCTCCACAGCCCCCAAGGTTGTATACAGGGCACACGTGGGCTGGGACCGGCCCATAGCAGCCCCGTTCAACTTGCAAAAAATAATGGGAAATGGTAAAAACAGTGGGAAAGCCTGTAAGTTTCTATTACATTAATCTCAGCAAACGTCCTGTTTCCGTAGGAAATGGCACTCACTGAGTGCAATCAGGTGCAGTATTGTGAGCCCTGAAAAACCCTCCAACATCTAAGGATTTAGGCCTACTCATTGGGGACCAAAGTCATCTCTGAGTCTAAGTCCAAGAGCATGCCCAGTAGGCATCCAGAGAGGCTTCTGAGTCTAAGTTCTAGAACATATTTAGTAGGGGTCGGCATCACAGAGCACGCTCCAGCTTTATATAAGGCAGTCAAGCCAGTTGGAGCTAGGGCTGAAACTTGCCCTCCCTATTCTTGCAAACCTTGGTGAGAATGGGCTGAGGACCAGCCAATTCTAGTATAGGCGTATAGGCATGGTGTGTATTCAGAGACACACAGTAGTCCTTGTTAAAAAAGAAAGTAACATTTTGTTTTATTATTCAAAGCAGATGAAAAAAATGAAGCATATAATCAAATCCTCTTGGACTGAGAACAGTAAAGCAAGGTCTTCAGTGTAACACAACTGTTAGAGTTTCATATATCTTCCAGGCAGTTTTTACAAATGACCCCACACCGCCCTGTGGCAGGCATCCAGATGGGGAGCGGGGTGTTACTTTTAGGGTCTTCGAAGCTAGTTTGGGGGAAGCCGGTATGTTGGGCTTTCAATGGGAAGGGGTGTTTTCATGCCCATTGTAAATACGCCCACACCTGTGCCAACTCCAGAGTCACCCTGTGTCACCTGTGTCACCCTGCCTCTTCCTGCTTCTGGGGGCACCCCGATACCAGGAAGCAGAGGTTTGCAAACGGAGGCCCAAAGCAGAACCGACATGGGGGCAGTGGGTCACAGAAGACAAGCGGGGAGGGGCAGGGTTTGGCTCCTACGCCAATCAAGCTTGATATGTTGAGTCCCCTTCTGGAGCGTTACCCCAACAGGGTTGACACGGAATACTTACGGTGGGTTTTTTTGGAGGGTTTTCAGATTCCATACGTCGGTCCATGGGTTAGCCAGTTAACTAACAAGTTGAAATTGGTGCGGGGAATGGAAGATGTGGTGTGGTCTAAAATTGGCAAAGAAATAGTGACAGGGAGGGTGGCGGGACCATTCTGGGCCCCACCATTTCGGCCCTTGAGGTGTTCACCACTGGGAATCATGCCAAAAAAGACCAAGGGGGAGCACAGCTTGGTACATCACTTGTCATATCCTAAGGGCAGTTCTGTCAATGATGAAATTGACCCCATGCTGTGCTCAGTACAGTACACATTCTTTGATGCCACTGTGCAGCTCTTGCAAGCATGTGAGAAGGGGGCGTTCCTGGGAAAGTGTGAAATAAAATCCGCTTTCCACTTACTGCCAGTTTCCCTGAGAAATTTTGATCTCTTGGGTTTCTCTTTCAGTGGCCAGTTTTTCTATGACAAGGCCATGCCCATTGGCTGCACCATTTCCTGCTCTGCTTTTGAGCGCTTCAGCACCATGCTGGAGTGGGCAGTAAGAGAGAGGGTGGGTTTAACTTCCATATCTCATTATTTGGATGATTACCTCTTTTTGGGATGGGCTGGCTCCCATGACTGTTCACATCTTATGGATGCATTCACTAGAGTGGCAGCCCAGTTAGGTGTCCCGTTGGCTGGGGAAAAGACGGAGGGTCCCGTAACCCGGCTCTCCTTTTCAGACATAATGATCGACAGTGTCTTGCACATCGAGTCTAACTCTAGACAAGATGTCCTCCCTGAAGGCCCTTCTTAGAAGCATGGTGAGCGACAAGAAAGTAACTTTATGATCCATGCAAACTTTGCTAGACAACTTGAACTTTGCCTGCAGAGTGGTGGCCCACGGTAGAGCATTTTGTGCCCAGCTCACCGGAGCTACGGCAGGTGTGATGCCTCCTCACCACCGTATTCAAATTTCAAAAGGCCTTAGGGAGGACCTGATAATCTGGCTAACATTCATCGACAGCTATAATGGGATTTCGCTGTGGAGGGAGGTGCAGCTGCTCGAGGAGGATCTGCAAGTGGTGTCTGATGTCGCTGGGTGGATGGGTTTCAGGGTTTTCTTTCAGGGCAGCTGGTGCGCTCAGTGGTGGCTGCCCAAATGGGTTTCCACAGAACTAATTAGGGACATAATGTTTCTGGAGCTCTTTCCATTGCTAGTTGCGTTGGAGCTCTGAGGACATCACTTCCAAGACATGTATGTTTTTGATCCAATAACCAGGCTGTGGTACAGGTAGTCAACTGACAGTACAGTAAATCCAGCAGAGTTATGGTCTTAGTCTGTTGGTTTGTCCTGAAGTGCCTTTCCCTTAACATGTATTTTCCAGCCAAACAAGTGCCCGGTGTTCATAACGATATTGCTGATTCCCTCTCCCACTTTCAGATGGAGTAGTTCCATTCCCTGGTGCCTGGCAGCAATGTCAACCCAGTGGTGATGCCGGAGGCCTTGTGGGAGCTTGGGAGTGGAGCTTAGACAAGGGAATTAAGGCTGCATTGTCGAGCTCCACTTGGCATTCATACATGAACTCTTTCCAGGACTTCCTCAATTTTCTGTCCGCCCATGGTTTTCAGGAACTATGGTCCATACCCCCCTGTCATATGGAGTGGTTTGCGGCCCACTTGAGTTGCTGTGGATTGGCACCATGCACCATAAAGTGTCGCTTAGCAGCTATTGCCTTTTTCTGCAAGGCGCAGGGGGTGGCGGATCCATGTATGGGTTTCAGGCTCCATAGGGCGGTTGAGGGGTGGGTCAAAGAGCGTGGTATCAGAAGGGATGCCCATCTGCCACTACCTTTTGATATACTGGTCCACTTGATGGCCGCACTGCCACGGATCTGTTCATCTCCTTATGAGCTGTTGCTTTTCCTGGCGTTTTTTTCTACAGCATTTTTTGCAGCATTAAGGATCAGTGAGCTGGTACCTTCTTTGCAGGGTGATTGGTCAGGCACTGCCTTAGAGTTCCGGAATGTAGCCCGAAGACCCAACTCTATTGCCATCACGATTCGGTGATCCAAGACTGATCAGGAATGATGGGGTCAGCTAGTGACACTGCACCGATCCCCAGCTGGGGTGGTGTGCCCGGTCTTGAAATTGAATGCTTACTTGGATGTGCGCCCATGTCTCCAGGGCACCGTCTTCATACATTTGGGGGGTCATTTCTGACCAAATTCCAATTTCTGGTGATTTTTCGCAAAGGTTTAGTGATGCTGGGGCTACGGCCATCCGATTATGGGTCACACTGTTTCCGAATTGGGGCTGCATCCACGGCAGCTGTGGGAGGACTGCCTGCCTCTCAGATTAAGGCTACAGGCAGATAGAGATTGTGGGCTTATCAGGGTTATGTGAGGCCATTCAGCCCTCCTCAATAAGCTCTGACTGTAACAATGTTTTGTTTTTGCTTTGTCATCTTCAGGATGGCTGGTCACACCCTCCAGGAAAACTGAACTCAACTGCTTTTTTTTAATTTTTTTTATTTTTATTTGATGTAGTTATTTGTGATACAATGACTGTATATAAATTTTACAAACAAAATACTATCCCAGACAATACCTGGGGTAATTCTTCTCCCAGCTTCAACCTTGTGTGGGAGTTAACACAAACCAATGGTCAATCCTCCTTCCTGTCCCTATCTTGTACTCTTCACAATCTTGACAGACACACATCAAATATAAAAGTCAAAAAGGTATGATATTTCATCTGGAGAAAACGGTTTTTCCTGTATTACATGTAGACAGGGAAGCCATCGAATCTGTAATTTCTCCATCTGGTCATACAATTTCGCCAACAGTCTTTCCATGGAAAAACATACCACACCCGGCTCAACCATTCCCCTTCTGAGAGGGGAGTTTCTGATTTCCAGTTCCTAGCAATTACATTTATTGCAGCCAAAGTAAAAATGGTGAAAGGTTCTCTCACTTTTCTCATTATTGATTGTTTCGGGTACAAGCCCAGAAGAGCACACTCTGGATGAAGGGGATCAGAAACCCCGTCATCTTTTCCATATAACTCCAAACCGCTCTCCACAAACTCTGCACCTTGTGGCAGACCCACCAGCAATGCAAATACGTTCCCTCTTCCCCACACCCCCGCCAGCATTTGCCCGTTCCCCCTACCTCTACATGTTTAAATTGAGTCGGGGTCATGTAGTACCGTAATGTAAGCTTCACTTGAGTTTCTCTAGCTTCCAGCGAGGAGGCACAGAGATTAATGTGAGAGATAATCTCATTCACTTGAGAATCCTCGTAGTTCTTACCTAAATTCTTCTCCCATCTACCTATATAATCGAGTTCCTTCCTATATCACAGTTTCTTTAGTTCTCTGTATATCCTACCCAGCCTGCCCCTATTGCTCGCTCTTTCAGATAATTTTTTTTCAATGTTATGTGGTTCCCTGCTGTATTCACTAATGTGTCCTGACTGAGTGAAAGCACTCCTCAATTGAAAATACTGTAAGGGCTCAATTTGCATTTGTATTTTTTCTTCCAGAGCCTCCTGTGTGACAAAGGTTCCCTTATTAAATAAATGTTCCGCTCTAAGAATCTGCTTTTGAAAAAGTTTAGCTCTCATGTTGACTGCCGTATTATGTTGTGTTAAAATTCTAAGATATATGGGTGAATATGGTGAGGCTTCTGTAGATTCTTTGATTTTTCTCAAAATTAACTTCCAGTTTTTCCATACCACCCATGCAAATGGATGTTCCTTCCACATGGATCCCTCTATTGAGCCTGTATCCATCAAGTGGTTCCTGAAGTTTCCTATTTTTAGGCTAGTTGCTTCCATCTGCGCCCACTTTTGTTGCTCCGAATTATGATACCAAGATTTTAGCGCGCTCAGTGATGCTACTTTATGGTATAGCCTAAGGTCTGGGAGGTTTAACCCTCCCGTTTCCCTAGATCTCATCAATATTTCTTTCTTTATTCTAGTTTCTTTACGAGACCACACTACATCTGCTACTAGGGATCGGCGAACAGATCGCGGTTCGGGTTCGGCCGTTCGGTTCGGCTGCGTTCGGTTCATCCGTTTGGTTCAGCTGTTCGGTTCGGTTCGTCCGTTCGGTTCGTCCGTTCGGGAAATGTTGTTATGGGTGTTTTTTGTTTTTTATATGGGTTTTTTTTGTTTTTTATTGGGTTTTATATGGTTTTCTTTTGTTTTTTATTTGTTTTTTTTTGTTTTTATATGGGTTTTTTTTATTTTTATTTTTATCTAATATTATATCTATCTATCTACACTAAATCTAACTGCTATTAACTATTCTAAATGCTATGAGCTAAATGGATTATCTAATAAGTATACAGGCCTATTCCTAAAAACACTAAAACTAAATCACTAACGCTATCTCTATCGCTAAGCTAACCCTTACAACTCTCTACATCTCTCTCTCTCTCTCTCTCTCTCTCCATCCATCCCATATCCATACTATCCATATATGGGATGGGGGGAATCACAAACAGAAGAGGAGTCTGTAGTGAACTGAATACATACATACTCAGTGAGTCTGTACAGTGAAATGCATAACACAAGGTTTCAGTTTTTAAGTTTCATTTCAGTACAAAACTGAAATGAAACTTAAAGCAATCTAAAAATCCTACTCAACGCCTGCTGTTCAGGAACAGTGACTAGCTCAGAAGGTGTTGGGGAGGCAGATAATTAGTTTCGTTTCTTGCAAGCCTCTCCACCCCTGGTGCCTGGAAGTCTGCTCCTCAGTGACTGACACCTCCCTGTCATGTTTGACCTTCCAGTGAACCTTTTTTTGCCACCCGAACTCACCCGAACGCGATCCGAACTGACTGAACTGGTCGGAAATTTTGCCGTTCGGTGTTCGGTTTGTTCGGTATGTTCGCGTTCATGTTCGTGTTTGGTCGTCCGAACAAGCTGAGTTCGGGCCGAACTCCGAACTTCTGAACCGCGTTCGCCCATCCCTATCTGCTACCAGCTTATCCACCTGGATAAAAAAAGGGTCAGGTAAGTAAATTGGCAGTGCCATCATTAGATATACATTTTTTGGGAGAACAATCATTTTAAATAGGTTAATATTTCCCATCCAACTACAAGCCAGGTCTCTCCACGCCATTACTTGGACTTTAAGTTTTTGTAATACTTCTGGGAAATTCATCTTATATAGATCTTTTAAATTCTTGGACAAATTTACCCCCAAATACTTGATGCTTACTTCTTGCTATTTAAATGGTAGTTTAGCTCTTATTGCATGGATTTGTTCCTGATCTATACCATAGATAAGTATGTGGGATTTTTCATAATTAATTTTGTATCCCGATACTCTACTGAAGGAGTCTATGAGGTTGATCAAGGCTGGCACTGAGTTCTGTGGGTCACTTATGAAAAGAATCATATCGTCTGCAAAGAGCGCTATTTTTTATTGTTCACTACAAATCGTTATCCCCTGATTTTGTTCTCTTGCCTAACTGCACAGGCCAACCCCTCTAAAGCGAGGTCAAATAACAAAGGCGATAGTGGGCAGCCCTGCCTCGTTCCTCTGGACAATTTGAAGGGAGTCGAGGAGCAGTTATTAATATACACACTGGATTTTGGGTCACTATATATAGTCATTATCCAGCTAAGATAATTGCCTCCAAAGCCCATTGCCCTCATTAGCTGAAAAAGATACTGTGGCGCCGCCCTATCAAAGGACTTGTCTGCATTTTGGAATAACCACTATCCTCGCCTCATAAAAGGTCGGTGCCATAACTTTCTCCCTTAAAATATGGTTAAAGGCTTCCATTAGTGGCAAAGCTAAATCGCCAGCAACGTCTTGATAAAATTCGATGGGGAACCCATCAGGACCTGCTGCTTTGTTCTTTGGCATATCTGTGATTATTGTTGTGACTTCCTTGATATTAAATAACACATTTAGGAAGCTCCTTTGAGTTGCATTGAGTTTAGGTAGTCTGTACTTTTGTAGGAACTTATCAATTGTATCTTGTTGTGGGTTGGTAGTGGTATATAATGATGCATAAAAAAAATTAAATTCTTCATTGATTTCCCCTGGGTCTGTTGATATAGTGCCATCTGCCTTTTGAATGTCTTTGATGCAATGTTTCTGAATAGCCCTTTTTGATAACCTATATAGAGCCCGCCCCGATTTATTATTATGATCATAGTATCTGCATCTAATCAATTTCAGTTTCTTAGTAGTTTTACTAATTTCTTCTGTAATGATAGATTCTCTCACTTTTAATAATTCTTTATGTAGCTTCAGGGTGGGGTTCAGTTTTAACTTGGCTTCTGCCACTTTTAATTGCTCATAGAGTCCTTTCAAGACTTCCCTGTTCTTTTTCCTAATCATGGCACTAAGAGCTATGATATTTCCTTGGATCACCACTTGAACGGCTTCCCATAGTATGCTGGGGGAGCTCACTGACCCTCTATTTAACTCAAAGTAATCTCTGATAACCTTTTTGAGTTGTTTGTTAAAAAACTTATTATTACATAATATCTAATCCATTTGCCACTGAGTTCCTCCTTCCCATGTCCCCCCTGGTGTCCAGTCAAAAACTGCTACCAACCCATGGTGGTCTGAGAGTGCTTGATGCAAGACAGTTACTTTTCGGCATAGCCCAACTTCACTTTACGGAACTAAAATGTGATCAATTCTGTAGAAGACTCTATGAGGGATAGAATAGAAAGTATATTCCCTTGCTTGCGGATTCTGATACCTCCATATGTCTATCAGACCACTGTCATTTAATAATGTATTTATCCCAATTTGCCAATTCTTTAACTTCTTGGAACTTGAGAGGTACCTCCATGTAAGTGGCATGTTTAAATCTCCCTGTATGATTAATTTCTCCCCTGAATGTTTCAAAATTAAGGGGATAAATAGCTGAAAGTACTGGAGGGTACCTTCATTAGGGGCATATAAATTTACCATTGTAGTGTCTTCTCCATTTTGAGTCCCTCTCACCAATAAAAATCTGCCCTTCTATCCTTAACCATCTTTTGAAGATTAAAAACACTGGGCGCCATCACTCCAATTATTATTCCCACTTTTTTATTTGTGGCACATGAGGCAAACATCTCAGTTAAGTTGTTGTTTTTAAATCAATACAGGTCTTTCTCTAATAAATGGGTTTCTTGCAGAAAAAATACATCACACTGTGCCTCCCGCAAGAAATCCTTCACTCTTCTACGCTTTACTGGGGAATGAAGTCCCCTTACATTTAAAGTAAGTGTCCTAATAGTATTAGCCATTCTGACTTTTCAATTGGTTTTTTTCTGAACTGTAGTTAATGCTAATCCCCTCCTTCTTCACTTTTCTTTGACTAAAAGTATCCCCTACTCAGGGACTTAAAATTCTTTCCCTCTCCCCCCAAAACTGGCTATGCGCCACATCAGATGTATGTTATATGCCGATGATTCGGCTTTACTATCCCAGACTAGGGTGGTATTAGAGAGACAGCTGGAGGCGTTGGCCACTTATTGCAACAGCAACCACTTATCGATCACCTATGATAAATCAAAGGTGGTGGTATTTGCTCATGCTTCTCCTAAATTTTGCTGGTTTATTAAGGAACATCCATTAGAACAAGTTTCTAACTATAAATATTTAGGTCTATTGTTCTCTTCTAAAGGGGGGTGGAAATTGCATTTGAAGTTTGCCCTTGCAAGAACTAAGGACCCTGAAGCTGCTGTCCTCTGCCTTTTTTATGTATGTAAGGGTGGAGGTTTTTGCCCCGCAGTCAGGGTATTCAACTCTATGGTAGTGACCCAATTATTATACGGGGCTGCAATTTGGGCCATAGCTTTTGATTCTAAGCTGGGGAAAATCCAGGCTAATTTTTTTCAGGCTTTATTTAAAGCAATTCATTGTATTCCTTTGGTGGCACTTAGGTTGGAGCTGGGCCAACTTTCTATGAAACATCAAATTCGGAGGCAGATTCTCCTCATGTGGCTTAAGACTATAAAACCTTTGCCTGGGAGTCTGTTAGAATTTTATAACCAGGACACCTTTATTTGCCCATGGAGGAGGTCTGTCCTACATCTTCTGGCCCATTTGGACTTTTCTGGGTCTTATTTTCTTAACTTACCTTTCTCTGTAGCCAAGGCTGAAATAGTGCAGTGTCTGAAGTATGCTGACAGACAAGAGGACTTGGCTGCTGCCTCAGCTTTTTGTTCTCTAAATAATTATTAGTCTTTGCCTCCACTCAGGGGACTCATGGCTCAGTAACTTCAAACATTAGACTCCCCCAGACAAGGATATCTTTTTTTTTGCAGCTAGAATGAATGCACTGCCTTCTCAGTTGCTTGAGGGGTGATTGAAATCAGAGCCCTTTTGCCAATGCCTTTGTCCATTTGATAGGGAGGGCGTTGAGATGGCGAGCCATATTGTATTTGAGTGTCGACTGTACAATAAGATAAGGGATGTTTGGCTGGGCCCTTTTATTCAAAGGCATCCAGGTAGAACCTTCTGTGAACTTGAAAGGTTCTTGCTGGAGGACCTTTCTGCTGAAATTACAGTGGCTACTGCTAATTTTTTAACTCAGGCTTTTGTTCTGAGAGAAAGTTTTCTATACTTTAGGGCTTGAGGTGGCTGGAATTGCACACAGAATTAGTTATTTGATTATTATTGCTTTGTACCAATTGTGCACCATTATAATATGGACTAATATGAACTTGTACCCCTGGTGGACGTTTGGAGGGTGCTTACTTGGTGGAGTCTTGGATGGAGTAAAGGTGTGGAATCCCAGAGGAATTTTCGAGGCTGTATCGAGGCTACTGATCCATTGCTATAAAAGACCTGTTGGGCTTGACTTCCTGGGACTCTGCTATCAACACCTAATAGAGCCCTTTAGTTTTTTGACATTGAGGTCTGTGACTGTCTGCAGTTTATTTATCTCGCCTGCTAGTTTCTCCCATGCTTGGGCTGCTGCAGCTAGATCTTTTCTTAGCTCCAGAATTAATGCTGCTAGCTCCCTGTCTGGACTCATGTTCTCCTCTTCCCCCCGTTCCGTCTGGCATGTTGAATCCGCCATTTTGGACAGCTCTGCTGATGCCGTAGCCTTTAGGCCCACTCTTGTTTTCAGCTGGTAAAATCACTCAATCGTGGTTTGCTTATCCTTTTTTCTTTTCCTGCCGGCCCCACCAGGCATTTATCTGCTTAATTCTCACTGCTGCGCTGCCGATAAATTACTTTTCAAGCAGGATTGTCGGGATTCAGGAAGGGAGCATCGCTTCACCACAGCTGCTAGTTACGCGCATGCTCCGCCCCCTCAACTGCTTTTTCTTCTCCCTAGCATACTCTTGCTGCCTTCAAATCTATTGACCAAGCCCTACTCCTCTAATGACATCATCACATCCTACCTAACTCTGTGACACTTTAATCGACCCAATTTAACATTATTTTAGCTTATATGCTCCATAGTGCTCCTCACAGTGCATGCACAGACAGAATTTGCACGTGCACAGTGCTTTTTAATTTTAATTTTTTATCTTGGTAAGGAAAACAGACACTTTTCCCCTTTGCTTTCATTAATTTTTGTTACCATGGCCTGTCATTTTCATATTTTAATTACTAAATTGAATGGACCACAGCTTGTTTTAGTAATTAATAAAAAACAAAACAAATATGTAAACACCTACTATACATGCACACATTGCACCTTTTAACCCCAATCCTCCCTTCTTCCCCCAATTTTCAAACTCTAATAACTCAGCCATGTCTCAAATGGTCCTTTTGAAATTGCAATAGCATCTACCCCTCACCTGCTGCTTCCTACTAATTTTTACAGTGATAGGATAAATCATATCAATTTTATAACAAGTAGTGTTTTCATGGTTTTAACAGAGAGTGTAAGCCACCTTCAACATAGAACCAGGGCTGGACTTGGAAATTTTGCACTCATAGGCCCTTTTCAGACTGCTGCCCCTAAGCCAAGCCCTGTCCCCAAACCCCACCCCCATACTGCGTGTTCATGGGTGGGGGAGCCCCATGTGAACGATGCATCGTGCATGCCCATGATGACTGGGGGATGCATTCATTTGCCCTCTTAACACGCATCCTCACTCAACCCCCACTCATTCCCAGGCAGAGAGCAACTGGGGGAAAAGGTGTCATCACAGACCAGCTAGTAATTTATCACCTGTTACTAAAATCTGTACTTGAGGACAAGACTGTACCCAAGGACTGGGTACAGCCTGAGGACTGGAGAGTGGCAAATGTAACCCTGATATTTAAAAAGGAATCCAGAGGCAATCCTGGAAAGTACAGACCAGTAAGCTTGACATCTGTGCCAGGAAAAATGATGGAAACCATAATTAAGGACAGAATTACAGGGCATGTTGACAAACATGGCTTAATGGGGAAGAGTCAACATGGATTTAGTAAAGGTACGTCATGCCTCACTAATATGTTGGAATCCTTTGAGGGTGTAAATAAACATGTGGACAAGGGAGACCAAGTTTATATAGTGTACCTGGACTCTTGAGAAAGTTAAAAAGTCATGGGATAGGAGGTAGTGTCTTACTATGGATCAGAAACTGGTTAAAAGATAGAAAGCAAAGGGTTAAATTAAATGGTCAGCTTTCACAATGGAGAGATGTAAAAAGTGGTGTGCCTCAGGAATCTGTATTGAGACCGATGCTGTTTAATGTATTCATTAATGATTTGGAAAAGGGTGTAAAGAGTGAAGTGATTAAATTTGCAGACGGCACCAAATTATTCAAGTTAGTTAAAACACGAGCAGACACTGAGTGCCTGGGCATCTAAATGACAAATGAGATTTAATGTGGACAAGTGCAAAGTGATGAACGTAGGGAAAAATAATCCAAACTATGCGTACACAATGCTGGGTACTAAGCTACGAGTTAGTTACCACTCAGGAAAAGGATCTGGGGGTGGTTGTGGACAATACAAAGAAATCCACAGCACAGTGCACAACAAAAGTCAAAAAAGCAAACAGAATGTTAGGAATTATTCAGAAGGGGATAGAGAATAAAACTGAGGATGTCATAATGCCTCTATACAAATCAATGGTGCAACCACACCTCGCATATTGTGTGCAGTTCTGGTCGCCCCATCTCAAAAAAGACATTGCTGACCTAGAAAAGGTACAGAGAAGGGCAACAAAAATTATCAAGGGGATGGTAGGGCTCCCATATGAGGAGAGGCTTGGTAGGCTGGGGCTCTTCAGCCTCAAGAAGAGACAACTGAGGAGATATGGTAGAGGTCTATACAATCAGGAGTAGTGTGGAACTAATAAAAAAGGAGCAGTTATTTAACCTCTCAGCTAGTACTAGAACTAGGGGACACTCCATGAAACTCATGGGTGGCAAGTTTAAAAGAAATAAAAGAAAATATTTTTTCACTCAGCGTATAATTGGGTTGAGGAATCTACTGCCAGAGGCTATGGTAAAGACCAGTAATATAGTTGAGTTTAAAAGAGGTTTGGACAAGTTTCTGGAAGATAGGTCCATTAAAAGCTATTAGCCAGAGAGGATCAGGGAACATGACGGGAGTTGGGGGAAAACAACAGGGAATGGATCCCCCATTGTGACCTGGTGGGTGTTTCTCCCAAGCCACCGTGATTGGCCACTGATGGAGACAGAATGCTGGGCTAGATGAACCATTGGTCTGACCCAGTATGGCACTTCTTATGTTCTTATGACAGGTATACCTGTTTTGGGGGGGTACTAATTTTAGCTATAATTGGGACAGGAATCTCCATTGGAGAAGGAATCCATCCAGAAGATTCACTTCAGCCCTAATAAGGACTGCTGTTAGTGCTGCTGCTATTTCCCCTCCCCCCAACAACAACACCTTCCACCGACCACATGAGGACCACAGCGGCATCCCCACAGGCTCCTCTCATTCCGATATAACATGTGGAGAACATTTTTTGAGCCATTAGAATAAATCTACCATAATCAGGGTCCTGATTCGCCCATGGAAATAATTTTAAATTTCCATGGGAGTTTGTGGGTCCTTGAACCTAATATTGCAGACCCTCTCTCTCCCCCGGTGCCCCCCAAATTCCTGCTCCCCTGAGGCTGGGTGGGGTGAGGGTGGATTACTGGGAGTTGTCTCCTCTTCCCCACCTTCCCAGACTGCAGCCCAGCAACTCACTGGTTGAGTGGTTGAGGCAGTGCAACCGAGCATTTATCTGTGGGTGTAGATTGATGATGTTGCAGGCCTGCACCCACAGAGGAAGGGCCTGAACCTCCAGCTCAGGCTGCGCGGATGCACCCACTCCACTTCTTCCCTAACCTTATGAGTCCACCAGGAACAACCCCACTTCTCCTCCCCCCCCGATCCTCAAATCCTGTGCCAGGATTTCTTTGTTTCTGGCCAGGCTGGGGTGAGTCCCTCCATCTCCCTCCCTCTTCCCCTCCTCGGGCATTCTCTTCACCATCCCCACCCTCTGAGCTGGTTTGGATGCCAGGGGGTGCCAGGGGTGATCTTCCCCCATCCTCTCCAGCCCCACTCCCTCCCTGGAGCCCCAACTCACCCGGTCCATGATGGCAGTGCTGCTGCTATCCTCCCCCTCATCCCAGCATGCTCAAAGTTCCTGAGTAGACCAGTCTGGGTCTAGGTGCTAGCTTGGCTGACACCATAGCTGGTAAGCATCTGAATGGCTTGTGCGCAGTAATGTCACCCATCAGTCACAGCACACAAGCCAAGCAGCTGCTTGCATGCAATGACTGATGGGCGACATCACAGCGCACAAGCCAATCAGAGGCTTAGCTGTTGTAATATCACCCAATCAGGGAAATTCCATGAGGAATTTCCCTGTCAGAGGGATTCTGCACTAAATTTGTGATTTGCAGGAGTGCATATGGCTCGGGGCCCTTACTATAAGGTAACACCAATGGTATCCATATAGAGACATCCTAGATAGTTTACTTTGATTTTACCACATGGTACATTCATTGAAACATCATGATATATGTCACCGCATGATAAACAGATGGTGCTGCTGTTGGAGTCCATGGTGATTATTGTGACATCTGAAAAGATCCTAAAAGAGAATCAAATCCTGCTTTTTTTACCCACAGTTTTACACAGATTGAAAAATCTAACTCTGTAGCTTGCACACTATCAGATTTAGATGGGAATTTTGTGAGTAGTTACGCAAAAAATAGGTATTATGCACCACATGACTGCATCAGATTCTTCTCTCAAATGTAATTTTCCTCACTTGAAAAAAATGTAAGTAACAGTAGTTTTATCAACAGTACTTTTATCATCAGACACGACATGCATACTATTGTAGAGTACTTATCAGTCTGAGCATGGTGTTTATGAAATTAAAGAAGCCACAGTGTATAATTAGCGTGTTTACCTCGTTTTTAATGTTACCATTTTTTGTGATGAAGCAAATTAGTGCCCATTATTAAATTGTGTAATCTAAACATTTTAGTAAGAAATTACCAGGTAATTATGTGTTATAAAGTGAAGTGTGCCTGAGAAGATGTAATCTAAAAATAGCATTTAAAAAAAATATCAATAAAGGAAGAAGGAAAGCCTGACATTAAAGTAATATTAATAACACTGCTAACACTCCTTGTTAATATTATAAATTCTTTGACATAAGAACTTCTGTTGTTAGTCACAAGGAATCTAATTAAGTTTCCCAATAAGGCTGTAGTGGAAAGTTGCAGCGGTAGCTATTTCCGCCAGAAACAGCGTTTCCGCAATTAGTGGTATGGCATGGCAGAGGCTTTCATTCCGCTAGTTTCATTCTGCTACTGCCGCAGTTCCACTAATTTTATTCTGCTACTTCCACAGGCTTCACAAATAGCGGAAACATGCCATTTTTGCTACTTCCGCCAGCACCACGAAATAGCGGAACAGCGGTTTTCTGACAATTCCACAATTTTTCCGATAGTTTCCAAATTTGCAGAATGCCAGCGGAATTCACGGAATGTCGGCAGAAAAGCTGCAGTGTGGCGCGGGCAATTCCGAAATGGTGGAATGGAATTGCGGTGTGGTAAAAGCTGCTGCCGCTTCAGCCCTAGTTCCCAACTCTCCTGGTTTAACCAGGATGGCCCTGATTCTCCTGTTGTAGCTGATTTTCCTATTCAAGAAGGAAGAAGAAGCCCCTTCCAGAAAATAATATGTCCTGAAGTTTTTTGAATGAAAGAGCACCCAACCTCAACAGCTTCCAGGAGAGTGGGGTACTACTTCTATTGTCAGCCCAGAAGCCAGTAACTTCCTCGATATTTGAGCATAATGATTAACAATGAGGTGAAATTGCTAATTTGTGAACTCATTTCTTAAACCAAATACATACCTAAACCCTATTTCATGGGGGAACTCTTGCTTGTGCATTTAGGACAGCGTTCCAGCTGTTCTGCTGTAAGGACTGGGTTGCAGGAAGTCTTTATAGGATCAGGTCTGTCAAAACATGATAGTGCAAGGTCTGGGTTTCGTCACAAGTTCAGGAGTCTGCAAGTTCAAGTAGAGGTGTGGAACAGCAGGAGAACTGAGGGAAGACAAAGGACAAACAGGAACCAGGAGTTGGGAATGGGTCAAGGGAGGAATAGGGTAGGCAAAGTTGAAAGCACAGACTAAGGGACAAGTCACAAGGCAAGGTTCCAGAGAGGGCTTATACCTTCACACAAAGGGCAAGGAGGAAACCCAGAAATTATACAGCAGGAGTGAGCAAAATCTTCATGTTGCTGAGCACCACAAGACACCACATAAATCATGACTTTCCTCTGATCCCAAGGACAAAGCAATGCAGCTTCCCCCAACTCCACCCCACACCCCCATCTATGGTCTGGTGGGTTTGGGCAGTAGCAATAGTGGTGCACTGGTGCAGGGTATGCTTTCCTTGCTCCCAGGGTGCTCCAGAGGTGGAAGTAGCAGCTCATCTTTTCTTGCTCCTAAGGGAACCATATAGATTCACCACCAGGCAGCCAGTACTGCCAAGATCCTCATCACAGGTGCCCAAGAACCACATGCAGTTCCTGAGACACTATATGCCCACTTCTGTTATATAACCTGAGCCAGTCAATCCTGGTAAGGATCAAGCTTGGCCAATCAGACAGCTCGGCAGGTGTTGTTATAGACCCTGGATTTCTAAGCACAGCCCAGCACTACTATTCAGATTTGGGGGGCTCATCAAGCAAGGCAACTGTCTCTCAGCGGTCAGACCTGAGTTTGAGCATCTTGGGTTCTGATGATATATGAATTGTTGAAGAAGCAGAATGAATCTGTAGCAACCAGATTTGGCTCCATGGGAATGGTTATTAATTATTATTATTATTATCATAAGCATTTATATAGCGCAAGCAATGTACCTGGCACTTTACAAAGAATAAGATAGACGCGGTCCCTGCCCGAGAGCTTACAATCTAAAGACTGGGGGAGGGGAGACAGGGAAGGGGGAACAGAGGGAGAGACAAGGGATGCGACATTCATGAGGATGGGGGAACTCAGGTACACATTCTTGACTTGGGGTATTTTCAGACGTTATGGGGCCGTTTGGCCCCGTACTGAAAACAACCCGTTCATTCCCCACCGGGGTCACCCCGTCACGCCATATCAGACGTGCCGGGGGGATCCCGGTGGGGAACCTGGGAGGGGGCGGGGCCGCACGGCGCAACGTGCGGCCGCACGGCCCCGCCCCCTCCACGCACCCCACCACTCGCCCTCTAGGGAGACGAGCGGGCGGCGGGGCCATTGCGGCCGCTGTGTTGGCCGGATGTGCCGTGGCCTGGGATCCCGCCGGGGATCCTGGTCCGCGGCAACCGGCCAGATGTTACTTTTTTTTGGTCCCCGCTGGGGATATTTTTGACCACACTTACTGGGACATTCCCCCGGCTAGCCCGAGAAGCGTGGTTCAAATTGACCCCATGCGGGTATTGACTGTGGCGAACATCTGGCGGCCACCAAACAGACGTTTGAGCCACAGTGACCACAGGTGGGTATTCACCATGGTTCACTGTGATCTCGTAACGTCTGAAAATACCTTTGGTTGCAGTAAGTTGGGAGCTTACAGATAACAGGTTGGGGATAATCTTGGGTGGGGATGGTTAGCAGGAGTTAGGAAAGGTGGAGTGGAAGAGGTGAGTTTTGCGAAGGGACTTGAAGGTGGGAGGGTGGGGGCAAGTTGGACGTGGGCAGGGAGGGAGTTCCAGGCGTGCAGGGCAGCAAGGGAGAAGGGATGAAGGTGGTTGGGGGAGCAGGAGAGGCATGGGAGGGTGAGGGAGGGGATGGAAGAGGAGTGGAGTGCTTGAGCAGGGGTTCGGAGGGAAATGAGGGCAGAGAGGTAAGGGTGAGCGAGGTTGTGAAGGGCTTTGTAGGTGAAGATGAGGAGCTTGTGCAGAATAGGCTCAGGAAGAAGGAGCCAGTGGAGAGAGGAGAGACTACACATGGTCAAAGCGATGGGCTAGGTGGATGATCCTGGCAGCAGAGTTTTGAAAAGTGATAAGGGAAGAAAAGTGAGAGCAGGGAAGGCCAGTGAGGAGGAGGTTATAATAGTTGAGGTGTGAGATGACTAGGGAATGGATGAGAGTTTTGGCAGAGGAGACAGACAGGAAAGGACGGATCTTGGCAATGTTGTGGAGGGAGAAGCAGCAGGATTTGGCCGTGGAGTCAATGTAGGGTTTGAAGGTGAGGTGCGAGTTGAAGATGAAGCCCAAGCTATAGGCTTGGGGGACAGGGAGGAGGAGACCCCGTCAATGGTAATTGACAGGGAAGAGGGAGAGGAAGGATTGGGAGGGAAGATCAGGAGTTCAGTTTTTGCCATGTTCAGTTTGAGTTGGCATTGAGACATCCAGGCAGAGCTATCAGAGAGACAGTTGGTGAGACGAGCTTGAACAGAGGGGGAGAGGGAAGGAGTGGAGAGATAGAGTTGAGTGTCATCAGTGTATAAGTGGTATTGGAAATCGTGGGAGGCAATGAGTTTGCCTAGGGATTGGGAGTAAATAGATAAGAGGAGAGGGCCAAGGACAGAACCTTGGGGAACCCCGACAAAGAGGGGTAGGGAGGAGGAGTGGGAGTAGTTAGGAAGAGATACATTGAAGGAGCAGTCAGAAAGGTAGGAGGAGAACCAGTTGAGGACAGAGTCCCAGAATCCAAGGGAGTGGAGTAATTCAAGTAGGAGGGAGTGGTCAACAGTGTCGAAGGCAACAGAGAGATCAAGGAGGACAAGAATAGAGTAAAGGTGTTTGGATTTAGTCACAAGAAGATCATTGATGATCTTAGAAAGAGCGGTTTCAGTGGAGTGAAGGGGGTGGAAGCCAGATTGGAGGGGGTCAAGGGAGGAGTTGGCGGAGAGGAGGTCAAGGCAACGGGAGTAGACAACCCGTTCAAGGAGCTTGGAAGCAAAAGGGAGGAGCGAGAGAGGACGGTAATCAGAGGGTTCAGAGGGATCCAGAGTGGACTTTTTGAGGATAGGGGAGAAAGTGGCATGTTTAAAGGCAGAAGGGAAGGAGCCGGTAGAGAGGGAGAGGTTGATGATGCTCAGGAGAGGTTCACCTAGGGGAGTTATTTACAGCTCAGGCACATGAGTGCATCTGGTGTAAAATACAACCTAGTCATAATTCTCCATTAGCAGTGTACATGTACTAGGCCCAAGGTGCAAATTGCTGACTGCTTTTACGGTAGTCAAGAATGAAGTCATGTATTTCATATTTCTGTTCTTCATCCCAGTGCCCAGATTTGCTGGTGAGTTCCTTTTTGCACAGATGGAACTGTTCAAGGAGGGACACAGCCTACAGACTTGAGCAGTTCTTTGCTTTCTTAGAAATTGCTGGCTGCCACTCAAAAGGAGTCAGGAGTTCAGGGCTTAATGCTTTAATAAAGCTGTGCATCCCAAAGTGAGCCATCTGCAATGATACTGCATCATCAGTAAAGTGAATCCACCAGATATCCTCCCATACATTACAGTGAACAATTTCAAATCTCATCTCCCTACAGCGCTCCAAGTGAAATGAAGCCAAATAGAACATATCCTGATTTTTTTCACATGTACTGTTATTAAAGAAAGGAACAAAGTAGTGCCATGGGGAATGAGAGAATAAAGCTATGGCTATTCAGTTGTGAAGAAAGTAAATTAATAAAACTAACCTCATTTCTTTTGTACATGCTTTCAATAAATGCCCCTGGAGAACAATTCCCTTTATAAGAAAGGGTAAGCTTGGGGAACAGAGTGTGTATTCTCTGACTATCATTTTTCTGCATGCTATTGACAGCACATACAACATATCATTGGCAGCTAATGCATTGTAATATTTGTCTCTTGAAATACCTTAGTCTGTATTCTGCTCAGTTTCTGCTACTGTTGTTTACATCCTCCCAGTGACATCTGGCAGAATTTCCCCCCCAAAGCTAGTATATTCATGCACACGTTTTAAATACCGGCAGGAGGAGGTTTCAAAAACAATGTCATGTGGGACCATTTGGGGCTGATATTTTTGTTGAGCTAACATCTTCGGTGCATATTATGATTTGATATGTATGAAATATTAAACTCAACATTAGCCTTTCCTGCATCAGCTAATGTAGTTGTGTTAAAGCCTTTATATGTTGTGACAAACTGAACAACCTCCAGGGTGCTCATCTGCCACAAAGATGACTTTTCATCTCAATAGCCATCTGAATGATACATGGGCAAATAGGGAAAGGCTGCTGCACTTTGTGTCTCTTAGACATACACGGAATAACTTAAGAATTAGCACAGCACCATTAAATGAAGTGACGGGACATGGGAATGTACTTTCACTAAATGGGTGACTTTGTTGAATCTTTAAGGCAGGCATTCGCTTTGTCTGCCCGCTGAAGCCATTTACTCCAGAGAAATTCTACTGAAATCAATTAACCTATGACCGTTTTTAAACAAGACACAACCACCCATGTCCACAAATCAACCACTCACCCAAATGCCCATGAAAAGTTGCTGTGAGAAGGTGTGCACTCCCAGGACCCACGCAGTACTCACTGTCTTGACCACTCATGGAGCACTGTTGAAAAAGCTGGAGCGCACCATGCAGGGGAAGCAAAAAAAGTGCACGGGATCCAATGCCCATGCATCCCTAGTCCACATAAGCAGAAGCCAACCATGTCATCGGAGTGATCCACCATTCAGAGGCACTGTGGGTGGGAAAACAGCCTTTGCAAGATACAGGAACTACCTGGGAGTGCTGGGGAGACTGGGTTCTCTAGCACTTGGCTGGGACATGTTGATTTCAAAGGGCAGCCCTGCCAGCTTCACCCTCCCCAATGGGCTGTGGCAGGGGGAATTTGTGGGTGTTGCCATGGTACATACCCCGGGAGCTGCCCGTTAGAATCTCTCCCCACACACTCCACCTGAGTGGGCACTCTGTGGCTGTTCCATTCAGCCGATGCGGACACCCCTCCCCCCAGCCATGCTCATTTAAAAACAACCTGTCTCTGAGTATTTGTTTTCAGGATTGCAACATTTGCTGGTAAAGGGACAGAAATGCTTTGGAGTAATAGCCTAGGAAACATTTTGACACTTCAGGCATCTGACGAAGATGCATGAAGATGACCAAAGTTTATGCCAAAATAAAGCTATTTTCATGTTAGTCTTTAAGGTGCCACAAGATTTATTTATTTTTTGCTATTGTGACTTTATGGGCTTTCAGACATTCAGCAAAGTACAATTGGTGTCTCCGTTTGTAAAACGTGCCACAGTTCCAGTTGCTGAATAGGGTAGCAAGTGTTACATTTGTTTACTCAACCCTAGAAGTGAACATAGATTAGCAGGAGCTTGCTGCATGGATCATTCCAGAGAACTCCTCTGAAAACCTCCAGAGCAGCTGAAAATATTAAATGGCATCGGAAGGGGGGGGGGGGGGCAATCCCATGTGCAGGGTGTGCTTATGTGCATGGTTTCTGTGCAGAAGCCTGTGCCCTCAATGGAGGTATGTGAGGTTCCCATACAGGCATGCACATGGATGAGTGCGCGTGGGATCCTCAGGACATGGGATCAGCCCCAATGGCTGGTCACTACCTTGCCAAATGATAGCAGGGCTTCAGGCTTAAATATGTTTCGTCTTGACTGTGGGTCTTGCCAGCTATTTATCTCTCTTTAAGCTACCACCCAGTGGGCTCTCCCTAGGATGCGCTAAAACGGTGCTTAATTTCTAAAAAAAAATAATTAAAGTGATGGGGTGAAAGACTGCTCCAGAAGATGCACCTCCTCTCCGAGAAATAAGATAAAACATATCAGCGCAGGAAAATTAACCCTGTTCTCCTGCTTGAACCCAATCACTGGATTAACCTGCATCTCTACAGTGGAATATAACACAGCAGTTTTTGTAATTTAATCTATATGATGATCAGCACAGCAGGCAAGGAGGAAAATCATTAATGAAAGACAAGTAAACCATCCAGGGATTTTTTCTTGCTCCCCCCTCCCACCCACCCCCAATCTTGAAATGAACAATATTGGCCATTTCTGGTCTTAAACATTTCAGGATGCACATTCCTACAGGAAGCAATTCCCAGGGCTTAGCCCCCATCCCCCTGAATTTAATTACCAGGGCTGAGGACCGGCAAGTCTCCCACAAATTAAGTCCTGGGTTAAAATGATTATTTGTACTGGATTCCAGCTCCTTCAGAGCAGCTGCTTTTATCTGAATATGTCAGAATGTGGATCGACTAGGGATGGGACTTTTGGTATTGCCGAGTTCCGAAAGTACCCAATAATGGCTATATCGGATCAATCCGATATCTCGGTTCTTTATCCGCATCAGCGGTATTGGATCTTTTACATTGTTTTTTATCAGATTTTTAACATTGTGGTTTTCCCCCAATGGGGGATTAGATACCAATAGAAACCAAGAACTGAAATTTTGCCCAAGTTCCACCACTAGGATTGACCATTATCTAGTACAAGATCTGATGGAAATCTGTATTGGAAGCCTCCCCTTATATGTTGTCATTTTGTGCATACACCCTACAAAAAAACCCTTTCCCCACATCGCAAACAGCATTTTGTTACATTTGCATTCACAAAGTAGTACCACGCTGTTCAATAAAACTTACTGCAGTGTGTAGCAGCCAGCTGCCTGCCCTGCCACACATGGGGGGGGGGGGGACATCTGGAGGCTGACAACCACACAATGCACTGCTTCATGTGGTATGGTTGCCTGGAGTCGGTCAAGGCAGTCCAAGATGCAGTAGGCATCTTGTGTGGCTGCACCCTATGTGCTAACAAATATAAGAATAGCTAGAATTCAAATTCATTTATAAGCAGGGAACTGTGTTTGCTGAGTTTTCCCCATTGCTGCCCATGGGGTAAGGTTGTCCAAGGTGCAACAGCAGCTCGTCTGACCAGTCACTGTCTTCCCCACCGCGCACGGACGTCTGCTGTGGGGCTTTGAGCGGCGGCCACTCCAGTCCTGCGCTGCCATGTCATGCTCAGGAGTGGGACAGTGGCTGGGCCAGGGGAGAGAGGCAGGGCAGGGTCAGGCACCTGCTCATTTTTTCACCACTTTGGCCCACCCCATGTCAGGGCAGGAAATCTGACAGCGACCTGATTGCCCAGCTTCCCTTGGGGGGAGGGGGCGGAGAGACTGTCTGCCCTGCACCCCATGCTTACCTCACAATGTGGAGGCAGTGCTTTCCCACCACAGGGCCACATGGAGATCAGACCCTCCACACCTCGTGTGGCTGCACCCATAATAATTTTGCACATCCTTTTCTGTCAATCTTTATGAAGCCAAAAGTAAGCCACATAACTGCTGTGAACATTTGGGTCCTCTTTCCCCCTATTGCCAATATTCATTCTTGATGCACAACATAAATCAAACTTTTTACTCTAGAAAAATCAATGTTATGCACAGAAATTAATTTTAAAAAGTCTTCCTTATCACTGTCTGAGAACACAATCTCCTGTCTGAGAAGACAACTGTGCTGACTAAATACACATGTCAAGTGATGGACCTCTTGTGTCTGTGTGCAAAATACAATCCAGGAGATTTCTAGTAATCAACTTTTTTTCATTTAGACAGTGATTCAAAACATTTATAGAGGTCACTGAAACTCTAAATCTTCTGGAATTATTTTATATATAGGAAATGTATTAAAAAGTAGTCTCAGTAGAACGTAAGAATTAGAACATGGAATAAAATGAAATGTTAAAATACGGATTCATTTCATATAATATTATTTTAAGAACTATAGCCCTTTGCCAGCTTTAATGGTGGTGAGCTGTGACACGATCCTTAAATAGGAGTGAAACAGGAGAAGAGGGGCCACCGTCTGCTATAGTGGAAATGTTTTGGAAGGTGGGGGAGGAGAGAATTCTGGGTGGTAAGTCCAGGTCTCAGCCAGGGTTGTCTGGCAACTAGGGGCTTTGGCACGATCAAGATCATGCAAGACAGAAAGATCTGCCTCCCAACAAGGGAGGAGCTTATTGTAATCTCTGGCTTCAACCTCATTCCGAGGAAGGAACCGAGAAAAACAACACCCTCCCAGCAGCACTCTGGGTAGAACCGGTTGCCACTTGGAGCCAGGAAGGAATTTTTGCGAACACCCTGTTTGAACTTTTGATACTCGGTTTTCATCTTCCTCACAGTGTTAGCTTGCATTTTGGCATTATTGGAACTCTTTATTTAACTGAGGGAGATGGTGATTGTTGTTTGCTAGAATAAAATTGTTGTGCTCTTGCAGGAGTCCAGTACTGTTAGCATGCTTTAGATAGCAGATAAGTTAAATTGGAGTAATCGCCAATGTAAGAGAATGAGATGGGGAGGTGACACCTGGTGAAAAAGCAGGGCACAGCAAGCCCTGGGTTGGCTTCCCTAGGAGGGGTGTCTCATGAAGGCGGTTAGCGACAGGCACGGTCCCCAGCCTTCTGGCACCTGACTCCTTACTCCAGTCTGTAAAGGACATTGTCCACTTGGGCCCCACCTACCGGGCCTGGAACAAAGGGGAGATGTTCATGTTGAAAAGAATTGGGGCTGTCAATGGAGGGCACATCCAAGCCTATCCCCTGACAGTTATTGTTAACATGTTATTGGTTGCTTTACTGGACCCAAATTGCCTAAGGCAATTAACCCACCAGCCTAATTTTGTTTCACTTATAGAGTGCGGCTGTTAAAACCCAATACTTTCTCCTGTCTCATTCTGGATAAGTCAACAAATAGAATTGGTGGCTAGCAATAACTTCATTTGCCACTCTGTGTGGGGAAGAGGGATACAGCCCAGCCCAGGCATTAGTCATAGAAAGACCAGCATCCTAAGGTTCCATCTTGCCAGTTTGCAGTGACTACTCACCAGCTGTTCTTTTGTCTTTCTGTTGTATACTTTCCACAAATATGTTACTTTGGGGGGTTAGCTCTTCTATATGGTTCCAACAGACTTCCAGCCATGGATCTGCAGCCTTGGTCTTAGAATGGTAGTCAGCTGTGTCTCTTTTGGAGGGATAGTCCAGGCATTGGGGTCTTTGACCTTCCCCTTGAGTTCACAATATTCCTGGTACCTAGGCCACTTTGGTGCCACTCACTACACCTCGGTGCTTTGGGTTCTTAGCTATCTTTTGGGCATCTCTTTAGAGAGGTCTGTAGACCTGGGGCATCCCCTCACCTTTCCTAGCCTCCTACTGGAATTTCCATTAGCACTCTGCTCCTGCAGATCATCAGATGGTCACTGATCTGGCCATTCACAGCAACTCAGTCAGGCTCACTCCTGCCTCCTCTCTTTAAGACTCCCACTGATGATTAGTTCCTCCTCATCCTCCTGGTGGTGATTCACTCACCAGTTCCATTTCTTCGGTTTCCCCTGATTTGAGCTAGGTGCCCCCTTTGTCTGTGAACCAAGCTTCCTAGATCTACTCCCTCTTCTGTGTGTGTGTGGGGGGGGAGTTGGACTTTGATTCCTGAGCCTACTGGCCCCTACTTATAACCTGACCTGTTCCCCATGGCACATCACTGATCTGGCCATGCCCTCTGGCCATCCCACCAAACAGATATAGTCATTCCACCGACCACTGAAGTACACTGTGGTTGTGTAATGGCTGGTATGGACCTGTAATAACCACTAAAATAATTATGTTAGTTAATCTACAAAAAGGATTCTCTATCCCTAATATACGCTAATATTACAAATAGACAAACAGAATGGGACAAATAATTTTTATCTTAATTTTTTGATGATACTTTGGTCCTTTTCACACAGACCCTCTAACACTGATAAAATGGGTGTTAAATTTTATGATGCATGTTGCAGGGCACCCACAGATCACACCTGCAGCCCTGCAACATGTATACACCGATGGTCCAGTGAGCAGTTCCAGAGAACTGAATTCAAATATCAGCATCACTAGGTGACACAGGGCAAGTTACTGTCTCTCATCCATGGCTCATTGTGGCAGAGACGGGCTTGCCCAGGGTAAACTCTGGCAGGATCAGGGTCCAATGAGCTACCCACTCTTAAGGATTCAGAATTCAACTCAAAGTTCTTTTAATAACAGCCTCAGTCAATATACAGTCTCTTGAGTCAGAGAACAGCCTCTGGCTTGTACTCACATTTTCTCAGTCTCTCTGGGTCATAGGGGTGTGCATAGAACTTCTCCTAGAACTTTTGCGTGTAAAATGTTCTCCTGGTAAACTGCTTTGCTCCAGGCAGCTGTGGTCACTTGATTTCCATGACAGCCTGTCACGTCTACAGCTGTGACTACTTTAGGCTGCCTCAGGGCAGTGTGTGTGTGTGAAGAATGCATCCAGGAACTGCTGCCTCAGGGCAGTGCGTGTGTGAAAAATGCATCTGGAACTTACTTGTGGACTTTTAAACCAAGCAGATTGAAAAATCTGGAACTTTAAGGTGTGTGTAAAAATCTTCACTGTCTTCCACACGGAGCTTTGGCTCAGCTTTTATACTCAGGCTGACTCCTGCCATGCCCACTCACACAGCTGCTTTTACTCAAGCACTGTCTACAATCACTGGCAGAACCTGTAGTCCTGCTAGCCCAGTTCCCTGGTCAGCACTAGCTGCTTATTAAAGGGACCACAGGGACTCTCCCCTGTTGCATTCATCGTCTGAAAAACAGGGTGCAACAGAACATACCAACAAGTCACAGTTACATAAGGGGCATGTGTGCACATGTGTGTGTGCAGTCTGGGTGTCATCAATCCATAACCCCAGGAAAATACACATCACAACTGCAACACATCAATTTTCTCCTCCTCCTCCCCCTCCTCAGGGAGGAGGTTATTTGTCCCCTCTCTCCCCTATTAGAGAGAAGGGATCAAGGATGGACATATGCAAGCTGAAAATTTGGTGCCTGCTAGAATGGGGTTGCTAGGCAACCCCTTCAGTGGTATGAAATGGAAGCCCTGTGAGACCGAGCTTCCACAGTGCCATTTTGCGCCTGGCCTCGTGCCATCCCCCGCATTGCCATGGATGGAGGGGAGCCATGAAGACACACAAGCTCTCACCCAATCCTCCTGTTCTGCAGTATGTGAGTGAAAACTGGTGACCGTCTTGGGACTGGGAAGGAATTTGCCAACAGTACTTGCTTTCAATTGGCTAATGGAGCTGGACAGTTGACCCAAGTGGCTATTTGGCTGGTAATACATGTCACACTCTTGGCAGGGTCCAACTGATAGTTTGAGGCTATTGGAGGGGGGGAGGGTTTGAGAATGGAGCATAATCAGAATCATATACTTATGAGATGGTAAGAGGGCTGACACATGGGCAGGGGGTGGCCCAGTGTCTTAGCCATCGGGGCGGGTCCAGAGGATATCAGGAAACCCTCTCCTTTTGTTTTTGACTTGGGGTTTAGTTACTTCATTGCACTGCAGGCAGGAGTTGGCTACTCAAGCAACACCTTGGGAATCTCCTGCCAAAAGTTAAGATAGCTAAGTGAGGTTATTTGCATTGGACCTCAGTTTAACTGGCTGGAGGGGAAGGCAGGCTCCTCCCTCTTCCCTTTTCCCCAGATGATGTAATTAGTAATAAAGAGTGCGACCTTTTGAACTCATATCTTTGTAACTGCCTCCTTCTGTGAAGCAGTGTCAAATGCAGTTTTTACAGGGAAGGCCCCCCCCCCCCGCCGCTTGGTGTTCAGGCGGGTGTGGGGGGGGCATCCCTGTAAACGGCTGGTGGGGGGGATGGGTGTACGCTTGGTGTTCATCCATGTGAACACTGAATGGGATGGGGGGGTGCATGCACAATCCCGCACAGCACCCACCTCCACCCATCGCACACCCACCTCCACCCACGGAGCCCTCCGGAAAACCAGAGGAGGTTCCGTGTGTGGAGGTGTGTGTGTGTCCATGTCCATGTAAAGGGACACACACACACGCCTCCACCTACTGCAGCAAGACACCCATCCTCCAACCACCTCCGGCAGTGTAAAAACAGCCACTGAGTGATTTCTTTTCACCTATGTGGTCATGCTACGATGTTGCTGCTATGCTAGGTGCACTATTTTGTTGCCCCATTATTTTACAACTTTCTCTAAGGATGTAGCCTGGGACACATTGCATTTATGAGGTATTATCAGAGACAGCATCCCCAGTTAGGTAAATGCTGATGATTTTAATAATGTGCTCTGTGTACATATATTCATATGGATATCTTTCTGTAGTTACCATGGTGTTCTAGAGTAATCTTCACCTAATGTAGTAGCTTAATATTTCAGTTCTCTTTCATTTATTTCCCTCATAAAAATCTTAGAGATTATGTTGATACTTCCAAAAGCTAAAACAAATACCCTTTCTCTGGCTGGGCTCTTCTGGTTACCAGAGAATTACTAAAATATTGCCTGCTCTCTAGATCTTTAAGCAAATCTCTTCATTATAACCACAGATCCCCCCGCCCCCCCGCCTCCCTCCAATATATTTGCATCAAATCCTATAAGCCTAAACACCACAGTAACAATATAATACCAAGTTAGGCAGTTAATAGACAAAAGGTACACTTTGTAAGCTATTGAAAAATGGCCGAATGCCAAACTCTTTTTCAGATGCTTTGCATTCCCTGACTGATTTCTGTATGGCTGCAGTGCTGAAGCCATTTCCTCATGAGTTATCCTATTTTAATCACTGGGACTCCAGATTTAAAAAATAAAATTTAGGACTGCACCTTGTGCCTGCAGTCCTCAGACTACTTACTCCAGAGTAGTCCATGATTACGTATTCTGACAATTGCTATTTTTATTTGCAATAAGCAAAAAAAAATAAAAAATACAAATGACCAGATTCTGCTGCAAGATTCCGTACTGATAAGTATTGCTGGTAGGTAAGTAGTCATATTTTTTCCCTTTCATATCCCCCTATGACTAAACCAAGTACGTTCACCTGTAACTTTTGAACTTTGTTAATGTAATACATATCCTTGTCTCTCCCTGTTCCCCTCTCTCTTGTCTCTACTCCCTTGTCTCTCCTAGATCAACTCTAACTAAGCTAAGCATATGTACCTGATCTGCAACTTCTAATACCATGAATGTATCCCTGTCTCTTCCTATCTTCCCTTCTCCTTGTCTCCCCTATCTTGTCTCTATTAGATTGTACCTGTGTCTAATAAATGATTGTTCCATGATTGGTACATTACTGGCACCACCACCACCACTAATAATAATAATAATTAATGTAAAATATAAACAAAAATTCAATTCATATAGGTGAAGTACATCAAACCATTCCAGAATACCAATAGACTGAAAGGTCAGAGTTACTTCATGCATACACAGACTAAAGGGTAATTTAAAAAGAACTATGGAGAAAAAGGTATAGGAAATTCTGCATTAAAATCCTCCTTATCCTCTAAGTTGGAGCTTCCCAAACTATAGTTTGGGATCATTAGTGGGGCCACTCTAGAGCTGAGATGTGTACCTGATTCAAACCTGTTCTTTCGGGTATCATGTTGGGTACCTGATGGGTTACCTGGATGCCAACTGAGTACCCAGTTGCCCCCAAAATCAGGAGTTATCAGTACCAATTTACCAATTACTGATCAGTAAATTGTTAAATTGGTTTGGGAAAATAGTGAAAATCCAGATGGGAACTCAGGAAACTGAGACAGAAACTAGAGAAAAAAAGTTACTGGAAGTTGGTGTTTTGGGATCAGAAACTCAGGAGTCAGAAAACTGGGATGAGTAGTCAGAAAATAGGGACATTGGGTAACCTGCTGGGAATTAATTGGATACTAATTAGTACCAAAAGGTGGTGGATTGGGTAAATACTAGAAATTCCATAGGTTTTACCTGTTTCAGTATTAGACCACACCATTGTGGCTGGGGTCATGAAATGGTTTATATTTAATATACTTTTTGTATCTTTGTTGCCATCTGTGCTTACAGAATTACATTTAAGTCTCAAATTGGGACAAGCAAAGCAAAGCTTTGGGAATTGTTGCTGAAAGCAATGCTCTCCAAACCTTTTTGGCCCATACACGACTGTCATCTCTCAAGAATTCCCGTGGACTACCATAAGCTTTACTGCAACTAGATCTGCTTGCTAGCACATGTACATTACAGCTAGGGATATTTATAGGGATGGGCAAACAGATCGCGGTTCGGGTTCGGCCATTTGGTTCAGCCATGTTCAGTTCATGTGTTCGTGTTTGACCATTCGGGTGGATCACCGAGTTCGCGTTCGGCCGTTTGGTTCGGCTGCATTCGCATCACGTGTTTGTGTTCGGCCATTCGGGTGGATCGCGCGTTCGCGTTCGGCCGTTCGGTTCGGCTGCGTTCGGGTCGTGTGTTCGTGTTCGGCCGTTCGCCATTCGGGTGGATCGCCGAGTTCGCATTCAGCTGTTTGGCGTTCGGCTGAAAATATCGCGAGAGCGCGGGAAGCCGGAAATCGCAGTGGAAACCAGAAATTTGTGTGTGCATGTGGAGCTGCGAGGCAAGTGGGTGTGTGTTTGATTCAGTGCCTGCTTGTTCGTGTGTTTTGGCTGTGATTGTGTTGGGTTTGGCTGTGCTGTGTGTTTGGATGGGTTGGTGTGTGTTCTGGGTGACTGTTGGTGTGTGGGTTTTGTTAAAAAAAAATGAAGAAAAGTGTTGGTGCAGGTCGCATCCTCCGGCTGGGGGCAAATTTGCTGGTGGAGGAGGAGGAGCAGGAGGAGGAGGAACCGGTGGCGGCCGCTGCCGCTGACCCTCCCGTGGCATCGATGGTGGCACTGGCTTCCTCCTCGGACGAGGAGGAAGAGGTGGGCTCTACTGCCATTCCTGCCAGGTTTGTGAAAATCTTTTTTTTTTACTTTTACTTTTCCAGTTGTAATATCTAGCATCCCCTAGCACCCATGGGGAGGGCAGGATTTGCACGTGCCAGCCAGGGGCGGCTTTCTAGTTGCAATATCTAGCATCCCCTAGCACCCATGGGGAGGGCAGGATTTGCACGTGCCTTATGGGTTTTTTTAGTTGCCATCCCTAGCACCCACAAGGAGGGAGGATTAGAGGCATCATCATAAATGCATGATATTTACTTGGTGTTTTATGTATTCCCATTTCAGAGAGGAATTGGATTCTTCTGACCCCGGTCCCAGACCCAGGCCCAGGACAACACCACGTCGCTGCCAGACCCTAAGATGGAGCTCACCATCGTCACCCCCAGACACCCCTCAGCGCCAGTCGTCGGATGTCTGGAGGTTTTACATCCAGGGCGACAGAACCGCCACATGCAAGGTATGTCACGGGGACTGGAACAACAGGGAATGAATTACCCTCTGACCTGTTAGGAATGGAAGTCCCCTGCAGAGAGAGATTGGATGGCCACCCAGTCCACCCACTCGTGGAGACAGAATGCAGGCAGGGCTTGACAGACCATTGGTCTGACACAGTATGGCACTTCTAATGTTCCTTTCTTTTTCTGCTCTTTCTAGATCTGCCAAAGAGTGATCCGCCGGCAGAGGGAGGGCACAACATCGGGGCTGCTCAGCCACATTGAGCGGACCCACAAAACGCGGGTGAGGCGGGCAGGCGAGGAGGACTCCGCTGCAGCTGCGCCCATCGAGCCGCAGCGCCTGCAAAGGGGGGGGGAAGGCCTCCAGGAAAAGGAGGCATATAAGCCCTTCCCCTCCCTCCGCCTCAAGCCTCACCATGGAGACCCCCGAGATCCCGGAGGATGCCGCGATCAAGGCCCTTCGGGACAGGCTGCGTCGCTCCACCCAGGGCCACATGGAGGAGGTCCAGCGCTCCACCGCCGACCTGGAGAAGTGCCTGGTGGCGGAGATGCGGGCGGTGCAGGCGGAGCGGCAGCGGGTGCTGGCATACGGCCAGTATCTGTCCGCCGAGCAGCGCCGCTTGCAGGTCTACCACCAGGCACTCTCCGGGTGGCATAAAGACCTAGCAGAGGTGGTGGAGAAAGCGGTGGACAACGGCCTGGTGGACCCCTCCACGGTGGCTGCTTGCCCTCCGGACTGCGAGCCGCCCCAAGTCCTGTTGCCTTTCCCCCAAATACGGGGGGACAGGCCCAGTGGCAGAGACACTGACTCTTAGGTTGTTGTTTATAAGTTTCCTTTCCATGTTTGCTTTTGTTTTATTTGATGTTGTTGTTGTTGTTGTTGTTGTTTTGTTTTCCTGTATTGAATTTGTAAATAGTTTTGAGTAAAGTTTTCAAATTTATTGTTACGAGCTTCGTTTTAGTCCTCTCTTTTATCCCTCCCTATGTGCTTAAGTTCTGGCTGGCAGGTGGCAGAATCTCATACAGCTACTAGATCCCTTCCAGCAGCACATGCCACCTCAAGTAGCGTAGTAACCCAAAGATGTGCGGTGCCAGCAGCAGGGTCTCAACTAGCAGAAAGCCCCCAGGAGGTGCAGGGCTGCTGGTGTTTGTGTGGGTGGGTGTGACAGAGAGAAAGAGAGACAGGCTCCTCGGCAGCGGGCGGGAGGCGGCGGGCGCTGGTGGTCGGAGGGGCTTTTAGTTTCAGCAGCCAGCTTCAGCGGGCATCCGCGGGTGGGTGCAGAGGAGTAGGCTTTTGGGGAGGGGGGCAGCTTGTACTTCGCCACAGCCCTCCCTGCCAGTGAAAACTCAAGGAACACAAACTTCAGGAGTTCTGCAGATGGTAGGTCCAGTTTATGAAGATAAACTTGATGGTGACACAGATGTCCAGAAATCTGTTAACATATTGGAACAAAATTCTGCAGTAGATGAATATTATAGTGATTCAGCTACACCAGAATTTAGATCAATGCCTCCAATCTGAAGGGGCTTTGCTAGCTGCACAGAAGGTTGCCCCGGGTATGGTGACTTATGCTGAGCCATGCCCAGACTCTTTCTATCTTTTTAAGTGGTCAGACCCTGCAATAAGAACCGCATTCACCAGAATGCATATGCATACCTTTCCTTCTGCCTCTGTAGAGGGTAAGGTATACCTCATGAGTTCCGGAAGTGCCAGATGTGTAAAAGCGACAAGGAAGATACGGTAGCTCATATCTTGCTCGATTGCTCTGCATTATCGCGGCTAAGAGCTGGTGGGGTGTGTGGAGGTCTTGCTGGTGCTTGGGAGGGGGAGGGGCAGGCAGAGCTCCCCCTCAGGCTGGGTAGAAGCCTACAAGGCCCTCACAGATAATGAATTGAGACCCAGACAGTTTTGTTTCTTGCTGCGCCCGCCTCACCGCAAGCCCCATTGGCTCCATGCAGCCTAGCCCGTGGCCAATCACAGACTGCCAAGCCAGTGGTCTGAGGCAAAAAGAGATGGTGATTTGGCAGGCTGGCTGCTACTCCAAGCCACTATCCAACCTCCACCCCTGGTGCCTGGAAGTCTTCTCCTAGCTGAGTCAGATGACTTCCCCCTCCCTGTTACATTTGGCCTTCCAGTGACCTGTCGGTAGACCATGTTTTAGTCACCCGAACACAACCAAACGCGATCCGAACTGACCGAACTGTTTGGCCATTTCACTGTTTGGTGTTCGGTTCTGTGTGGTAAGTTTGCCATTTTGCCGTTCAGTGTTCGGTTCTGTTTGGTATGTCCATGTTCGGGTTCATGTTCGCGTTCAGTGGTCCGAACAGGTTGAGTTCGGGCCGAACACCGAACTGCCGAACCGCATTCGCCCATCCCTAGATATTTATCTATATATATTCATTTTTATCCTTCCATCCCCCCTGGACATGGACATGGTCTATTTGGTGTGGGGTAGGCATCTCCTGTCCAGCTAATGGAGATGACCATAATATTGTCAGAAATTGAAACACAACTTTTATAGCTGACACCATTTTATGAACCACCTACAGATGACTTACAATTGCCATAGTTCAGCAACCATTGCTCCAAGCCACATGCTCTACACTTCACAAAATTGGGTTTCCAATATTATAACAAAGCAAGCTCTATCACTTGAGGATCCCACAACATAGGTTGTATACTTACTCCACATCATTCAAACATTGGAAATTTTATGAAGAACATGCCAAGAGAATTTGATAGTCAAGACAGAGCAGGAAAAATGTGATGATCCATGAGCGTAGTATGTCCTAAGCAATATAGGGTTTATACAATAGACCAAAATCAAACTACTGAACTGCAATAAAAAATAAATAGAAGTAATGAAAACTACAGAAAACTAGTGTGTCAGTAGTTGTATTTTGCCTTAGTTGAATTTAACAAAAGTGGGAAAGTCTAGCCATCAAAAATGTGCTGGAGTACCACCCAATCTTGTGGTAAACAGTGGGATATTTAACTATGAAAACTAACAATGTGAAAGGAAATGTTTCATCCATCCTTACAAGGGAAAATTATTTATTTATTTAAAAAGCTCTCAGGACTATGGACTATTATTGGTTATATAGTACCAGTACTTGGCACTATCACAGTTGTGATTAGAGATACTTCCCTCCCTGAGGGACCTAAAGTCTAGGATGGACAAAGGATGGGAGCCAATAGGGATGTGCAGGAGAGACACTTTTTTTTTTTCTGTTTTCATTTCATTTATGATAGGCTTTTGTTTTTATTTTGTTTATGTTTAAAATATTGTTTTCCATTTATTTCAGTGGGGAAGGGCATTTCTCATGCAGTTCAATGGGCACTCACTTGCATAGCTTCAATTTGCCAAAATAAAGGTTTTAATTTGGCTCTCTGACACTTTCATATCCCCACACTCTGGCTGTGAACTGTTAAGTGCCCCATACATTAGTTGACTCCCTCTGTGAACGTGGGGCACATTCTCATTTTCTCTCTCTTTCATTTAGGTTGACAGCAGCAGCAGCATGTGGGCATTCTCATCTGTGACTCTAATGTTTGTCACCCCCATCCATTAGAGAAGCCACTCTCTAATGCACGTAAGAGAGAAAATTGTACAGCCAGCAGGTGGGCAGAAAAGCAGCAGGCTCTGGAGTAAAAAAATTAGTGGGTTTTGGGGGGGTATATATGTCTGATTTTGAAACAAAGCACTCTAAAGCAGTTAAAGTAGCTGCAGCATAGCCTATGACTTTTACAGTGCCCCTCCCCACAGTGCCCCTGGTTGGCTTCTCCAAGTTCTGGCCCTAATCCTCTCCCCATTTGCTTCCCTACCTGACTTGAACTGATACATCGTTTGTTTCCCCTGACACAGCCTCACAGCAGGCAGTCCAAACAAAACATAAACAAAAAATTTAAATCAAATTTCATTAGCTTTTTTATTCTGTTTATGTTTCCTGTTTACCTTAATACAAATGTACAAAATTTTGCTTGAGTTAAACAGAAGAGATAAACAAAATGCACAACCCAAAGAGACAAAGGGATGAGAGGAATCTGGCAGAGATATGGATACACTGGTGAGGTTTTATTTATTTATTTATTTAGTCATATTTATTAACCGATCCCTCATGCCTATGGCATCCCAGAGTGGTTTACAACAAGTAAAAAACAATAGTAAAAAATCATTAAAAATGATTCAGTTTTAAAACATTTTAAACAACCCCACCCATCACTTAACATCCAAAAGCCCCCCACCCCCACCCCAGCCTCCCACCCTCCCCTCCGAAGGCCTGGGGGAATAGCCAGGTCTTACAAACTCAGCAGAACGCCACAGACCCGGGACCAGGTGAACTTCCTCCGGGAGGGAGTTCCAGAGTCGCGACACAGCCACTGAGAATGCCCTTTCCATTTTGGCCCCCCGCTTAACATGGTGGACCTCTAGGAAGGTGCCCCCGGTAGACTGCAGGGATCGCTCTGAGATGCGGAGGGCGATACGGTCCTCAAAGTATGAGTAGACAAGTTGCAAGTGAATGTGCTTAGTTTAATGAAAAGGAGGAAGGGAATCCTGAAGGATAAGTCAGTATAAGTAGTCCTGAAATGACAAATCATGGTGAATACTGTTTCTATTAGGAACAGGTCATTCACCTTCATTTGTGCGACAAGGAAGCTTACTAGATTTTCCGCTGTTTTTGCCATTTGTTGTTATTTTTCACAAGTTGAACATAGCTGCTATAGGGCCAATCCCAAGCACCCTAAAAGGCACTCCCAGGGGCTGCGGAGCTGCAAAAGTGCCAGCTCATTGTCAGGGAAGTGCTAGAAATTGCCATAAAAGTCCTGTAAAATTGCTGTAAACTGTTGTAAAAGCCCTGTAATGTGCCAAAAATGACAAAAATGATGAAAAAGACTGGAAAGTAACAAAAGATTATAACAAATTTCAGAAAATAACAAAATTAATGGGAAATGACAAAAATGTCACTGGCACCAATATCAACAATGGCAGAAGTGTGGAATCACCAGAGCCTGATGAAGCACTGATGGACACTTGCAAGTGCTCCCAAAAGGTTGGTATTTCCCTGAAGAACAGGGATACTTGCTCTCGTCTCAGCCCTGAGTATAAGAAGCATCAGTGAGAAATCTGTGGTGGTGAGGATCTAGGCATCCTGATGAAAGAGGTAGGTTCCTGGATCGATTTGAAGATCTGGTGGGTGGAAGCAATGCATATGTGTTCAATACTGTAGTTCCAAGTGTAGTTCTTCCAAAATGAAGGAAAGGGGAATATTATTTTGAAATCGAGAGATGCTGGGCCTGATGAGGGCCGCGAAAGAGGAGGAACAAAATTCCTGGATGGGAACATATCTGGAAGTGAAGACAGAAAGATATGGAGGAGCGAGGCAATGACAAGGAGGTTTTTCCTGGATTCAAAGATTCAGAGCCAGTGAAGGAAGCAGAGGAGGGTCTGAGCATGATCAAAGCAGTGGGCGAAGTGAAGGAATAGAAGTGAGAGGGTCGAGTGGAGTTGAGAAGATTGGTAAGAAAGAGGCTGCAGAAGTCAAGGTGAGAAATTATTAGAACATGGAATATAGTTCTACAGTGGCAGCAATAAAAAGGGCCCAAAATTTAGCATATTTTAAGTGGGGAAAAGTAACAGGCCTTTATGGGTGAAAACAGACATGACGCTAACCACCCTTTAACCCTTGGTGGTCATTTATTCATATTTCAGGGCTGCATAGGGCCTGCAACATGCATAGATAAACACCAAGGGTGGTTAAAGGGTGGTTAGCGTCATGCCTGTTTTCACCCTACAACATAATATGAGGTGCAAAGATGAGGTAGTAGTCAAGGGGTATTTTCAGATGTTACACGATCACAGTCAACCACAGTGAACCACACTCAATCCCTCGGCGGGGCCAAAGCACCCTGAACATCTGTTTCACGGGCACCAGATGTTCACCACAGTCAATCCCCACCAGGGGTCAAAAATAACCATGCTTCCGGAGTTCCGTCCCAGACCATCTCCGAAAGTGTGGTCAAAGCGATTCCCAACGGGAAACAAAAAAAAGTAACGACTGAATGGCAACCACCGGATGGAATCAAGCAACATAATTCCCAGCTGGGGACAAAGCACACAGCGTCACTGCCAGGCAACGAGCAACAACACAGGCCAGGGAGGGAGATTTAAAGGGCAGACAGCAGCAGGGGGACATGGCGGGATGGAGCGAGGCGGAAGGGAGAGGAGAGCGGAGGGCAAGAGAGCAAGGCAGGATGAGGAGGAGGAGGTAAAGGAGGCGCAGGCGGAGGAGGCGGTGGTCGTGCTGCACATAGAGGCAGTGGAGGGACAGCAGCAGCAGCAGCAGCACCTGGGACGAGCCACCCTGGAACCTTCCGGGTGCTTTGACTACAGCCTGGGATCAGCCGGTCCAATTCCCTGCCATGGTCCTGCTCCCGTCACGTTTGTTTGGGGCCTCTTTTGCCCACGGGGGGTGGTTAGCCAGTTCGCCACTGCTGGGAATCCACTGTGGTGAATCAGGTGCCCGTAACATCTGAAATCACCCAATGATGAATGAATCTGGAGGTTGAGGTTTATGGTGACACTGTCAATGAAGACAGTGAATGAGGAGGGGGAGGATAGTTTAGAAGATAATATGATGAGTTCAGTCTTTATTATTATTATTATTATTATTATTATTATTATTGTTGTTGTTAGAAGCATTTATATAGTGCCAGTGATGTACCTGGCGCTTTCCATAGAACAAGATAAACATGGTCCCTGCCCGAGATCTCACAATCTATAGAAGACACAGGGAGGGGAGACAGGGAAGGGGGAACAGAGGGACAGACAAGGGATGCAACATTCATGAGGATGTAAGAACTCAGGTACACTATCTTGGCTTGGATAGAGTACATTAGGAGTTTTAAAATAACAGGTTGGGGATAATCTTGGGTGGGGATGATTAGCAGCAGTTCGGAAGGGCAGAGCGGAAGAGGTGGGTTTTGAGGAGGGACTTGAAGGTACAAAGGGAGGGGGCAAGGCAGATGTGGGCAGGGAGGGAGTTCCAGGCATGCGGGGCAGCGAGGGAGAAGGGACAAAGGCAGTTGGGGGAGCAGGGGAGGTTTGGGAGGGCGAGGGAGGGGATGGAAGAAGTGAAAGAAGGTAAACTTGGAGAGACAGAGTTGGGTCTCATTAACAAACAGGTTATAGTGCAAGCTGTGAGACTCTACTTGTTTTCTGAGGCATAGAGTGTAAAGAGAAAAGGGCCAAGGAAAGAGCCATGGGGAACTCTGACCAAGACAGGGAGAACAGTGGTGAATTAGAGGAGAAAAAAATCAAAGCAGTGCGTGTAGCCAGATCATTCAAAAAGTTTGAAAGCAAAGGATAAGAATGATATTTGTTGAGAGGGTGTAGGAAATGAGGAATAGGTTAAAGTTTTTTTAAGTCTGAAATGAGAACAGCTCCAGTTCTCATGAGAATCTCAGAACCCGAGAAAGATCTTGCGAGATCTCGCTAAGGTTTTTAAGAAACTTGTGAGATTCTCAAAAACCTTAAAATACACTAACAACGCTCTGAGCATGCACAAAATGACTGCCAGAGCCGTTCTGCACATGTGCAGCCCTTTCCCAAGATGACACAAGTTGTGTCAGCACCATTTTTGAAATGGGCAGCACATGCGCCCAATGGCCCTGGTGGCCATTTTGTGCATGTTCAGAGCATTTTGTTAGGGTATTTAAGGTTTTTGAGAATCTTGCAGATGGGCAAACCACCTGCCCTTTTCCAGAATGGCTTGGATGGGACCCATGCCATCTTGGGAAAGGGCAGTGCATGTGCAGAACAGCCCTGGCAACAATTTTGTTCATGCTCAGAGTGGTTTGGGGGGTATTTTAAGGTTGCTGAAAGTTTCATGCGAATGGCAATGAGAACAGCCAATTCTCACGAAATTCTCAAACCATAAAACCTCATTGACAGGCCCATTTTCAATGACATTTTTGATAGGGGTGAGATCTTATTTCAGCCATAGAATTTTTTGTTTTGTTTTGTTTTGTTTTTTGTTTCTTTCCTTTTTTTGTTTGTTTTTAAGGATAGAGGCGACAGTGGCATACTTTAAGGCAGAAGGAAAAAGTTAGTAGAGAGGACTGAGGGTCATATCCAATCCATCAAGACATCTCTAAAGATCCATCAGTACCTCAGATTGTGAATTTATAAACAAAAATTATGCTCACTGGAGCAGAAATTACCCATATGTATTATGGACTGAGTTTCAGTCAGCTAGTTTTTATCCAGACCTACAGCATAGCCAGACAAACTAAGAAAGCAAAGACACCAGCTCTTCCATATCTTGTGAAAAAGAAATATAGAACATCAACAGCCAACATTCTTTAAAAAGAAGAATTTATAAGATGGAGTCTGTGTTTGCTAAAAAGATTTACTAGGTGCATTCCCAGAATAAAGCAGATGCCCCTATAACCTGGAACAAAATGATCAGTATGAATGTGGTTTTTTTCATGTATAATAGCTGTAAAAGTTCTGGTTTATATACATTTGCCTCTTCTTTGTCTGAAAACCATGTTTCTTCTTTTCTCTTCGTACATTATTATTCTAAACACATTGAGACTGGGTTTTCTCCCCCTCCTCTTTTACTCCACTATTTTATAATCCCCCATTTATAATTCTCTGCTTCCCAAGCTGTAGACAAATGAAGAGTCTTCCTTGTAACACATGAGCAACAGAGAGATGCAGAGAGAAAGTAAAACAAATCGAAAGACAGTGTATTAGAATTTCCCTCTGCAACTTGCCAATACATCCTACATTTCAAGCAACCTTGGTTTCCTCTGCTAACATGTAATTATTATGCAGAAATCCTTTTCTTTTTCTTTTTTACTGTCCTAGCTTTCGATCTCAAATTCAGTAAATAGAAGTCAAAGGTCAATCAGCTACTATCTTGTCCTACGTGTCTTTCATTATGCTAACTGAATGCATTTGGTATATTAGCTTCTAGCGGTATTATATAGAGACAAGATAAAGGAGGAAAAACTACTAGAATGAAATGCATAAGGTTACATATAAAGCTGACTGTTTATGGATTCAAATAGGAAAATAATTGAGGAGATAATTTCAGCTACAGACAAATTGAAATGTGCTGCAACAATAATTCATATTGCTAACCAATGTGGCATTAAAAAAATGTTCAACCTGTATTGCTCAAAGAAAAAAGGAGAACAGCTTCTAGCTCTGCAGCACACTGGATTCAAATACAACCTCCCTATGAAATTACCATGAAATTGAGTTGAAGCACATGCAGAACTAAACAGATTGCTTGGAAAGCATTCAGCTACAAATCTGTTCTTTTTTGCAGGCCGAGAGAAATCTAAGCTGATTTCAAGGGAACTAGTTTCAATTATTTGCTTCGCTGTTTAAGCAAACTATATCAAAGGCTACAGCAGCGTACAGTGTGCATCTCTGAGAGGTACTTGTTGACTGGGGCATTGAAATTTCTCAGGAAAAAATAATAATAAAGAGAGAGGAAGTTGACCATAAGCGTGAAGAATAAGCACATTATGAAAGCAAATAAGCCCAAGCCAGATTTACTCCAACTGCTGAAATGGTGGTGTTTGGCCATTGCTTTGTACTATGGTTAACATTTATTTGATGTCAGTTGATTTGAAAGCATCACTAGCTATTCTGAAATGCAGACTTGAAAGGGAAAGGACACAGGTCACAATGTTTCCTTTTCAGATCCACTGCAACAAAAAGGGTGGCTGGGTGCTGAATGTTTATGTAGCTCCTGTTTTAAACATTGAAGCTTTCCTGAAATGTGAATCATATGGGCTTCCCCAAACCAAAATCCACATATTATATGAACACCGAATATTATTCAAGTTATCCATGCTTCCAAAAAGTGGGAAGACTTGTCATTAAAATGTAGATTCCATGTTGGCCCCAAGTATGAGAGATAAAGGAGACCAAGGTCCTGATCCAAGGTCACATGTGTGCTATGCACAGCGTGCACTTATGCACCATGTGTGAAACAAGTGCACATTGCATGCATACATGGCGTATGCATGCACCATGGACAATTTTCCCATGCATTATCCATTGTCCATGGACAATGCATGGACAATTTGTAGGTGTAATAAAGCAATCAGTAGCAACAGAAGACATAATAATCACAAGACATAACTATTTAGTTAGTATCAGATGGCAGTGTACTAGATGCATGACACTATCTTTGGAGGAAGGATCTGAATCAGATCAAAAGAAATTCTAAAGAATGGGTTGCAAATATGGACAGGGAATAAAAACACTGAATTAATGTTTCTCTTGATTGTAATAGAACTTGACTATAATGGACAGGCAGTAATGTAATTGACAGGAGAATTTGCCTCAGTATCTAATTATCTCTTCCAGCACCTTCGTAATTTCTTGCTATAGTAGAGTGAAAACATATTCCTAACCCCTAAGGGATTTGTTCCCACAATTACCACAAAGTAATAACATCTCAATTTACTTTAATACTGCTTTTGTTTGCACAATAAGTGAGGTTAAAGCAAGAGAAAAGGCAAAGTTATAATTCCTGAAGAAAAAAGGAGATTAAGGCTCTTTTCACACAGATACTCCAGCACAGATAAAATGGGTGTTACATTTTATTATACATGTTGCAGGGCTTCAGGTATGCTCTATGGGTGCCCTGCAACATGTATAATAAAATGTAACACCAATTTTATCAGTGTGAGGCCACTTTTACATGAAGCACAAAAAAGCGCCTCTGAAGCTGCGCCTCAGAGAAAAGTTAAACAGGGTGTTTTTTCACATCCCCCACGCTACTGGAAGGACTGTGCTGACCATTCTCAGCAGCAGTGGTGGCTGGAGATGCAAAGCTTTGAAGAGGCACTTTCTGAAAGCCTCACTTTGCAGGCTTCATAACGCGCCTCTTCAAAGCCCCATGTATCCAGCCGCTGCCAAGAATGGGCAGCACGCCACTTCCAGTAGTGTGGGGAGCATGTAAACACTCCCCACATGGCTTTCTTCTTGAATGCGGGGCTCCGGAGGTGCTTCTAAACGACTCGTATGAAAGTGGCCTCAGAGTGTCTGTGTGAAAAGGGCCATAGTCAAGCTGACACAAAGACCCCCTTGGAATGCACATACCTTTTGACCTGGGGTAGCTTCATATACACACTCCATGTTCATGTGAAGACTTTCAAAGTGAGGTAATTCATTCTGAAGTAATTACCTTGCAGGTAACAACCCCACAGGCAGTCCGATTTTAAGAACATGCTTAAAGTTCCAGTCATGTTTTGTAATGGAGTATATTCCCAGTACTCCAGTATCCAAGAAGGTCCCCAAACATCATTACAGGTTAAATGCAGGTTATTCATAGCTGTGTTGCAAACCAGCCAAACAGGTATGATACAATTCCATTTATTAAATCATTTATGATGAAGAATATCGAACTTGATTTTTCATTGCTCCCGTGGTGTCCACCACAGAAAAAATAAATTAACCAAAAGTACCACCACTACTGCAAAAAACACTAAGGTCATTTAAATCATTTATAACTCACTCTATGAGAAAGGACTTCCATACGTCCACTGTTAGTATTTGTCCTTTTAACTTGCATTCATGACCCCATGTTCAATAACTCTGCCTATGTTGGAAAAGTAATCCATGCTGACACATTCTAAACCATCTATAATTTTCCATGTTTCTATTAGAACCATCCCCATGTGTCTTTTATCTAACTACACAAGGTGACATCTTTAACCTGCCTTTGTAAAGCGTTCCCTTTAATCATGGGTTTAGGTTTGTTTTTTTTCCTTTTTTCCTCTCTTTTATATTACCTTTTAAAGAGCTAAAATCCACATGGAGTCAGCCTCTGGGCACATAAAATACAAAAGAGAGAAATAATAATAATTAAAAAACCCACCTTCATCTTCCCAAAAATTGCAATATGACACTTGAAATCTAATGGAAAAGTTTCAAATGAAGAGAACTACTGTAACTACACTAAAGTGGGATTTTTTCTATAATTTTCATTTACGTCTTCAGGCAGAATGCCATAAAAAAACATGATTGAAAACTTCAGATGCAGATATTCCTGCCTTTTTTATTCAGAAGTAAGTTCTATTAATGTATTCTTTACTTTCAAAGGTATTCCGGTAAGCCATTTTACAGCGTGGAAATCATTAGATGGGCCACAATAAAATGGTTGGCCTTAGGGATGGGCGAACAGGTCGTGGTTCTGGTTCAGCCATTCGGTTCGGTCCAGTTCAGTTCGCCTGTTCGGTTTGGCCGTTAGGTCCGTTCACTGCATTGGTTCAGGTGTTCGGAAAAAGGCTGTCTGTGTAAGAAATGATGGCCCCAGACCCATGACGGTCCTGGGGCTGGAGTGGCTGTTTCTTGATGCAGTTGAAAGACATCACCTCTGTGCGAGTAATGATGGCCCCAGACCCATGACGGTGGGTCCTGGGGCTAGAGTGGCAGCTTCTAGATACATATTGGCCACATCCGTCCCTGCTAGTAATATAGGCCCCAGAACCCTGACCATAAGTCCTGGGGCTGGTGTGGCTATTTCTTTTTTTATATATCTATATCTATCTCTACACTAAATATAACTGCTATTAACTATTCTAAAAGCTATTGGACTAAATGGAATATCCTAATAATTAACTACAAAGGTCTTGTCCTAAAAACACACTGTATCTCTATCTATCTCTATAACTAAGCTAACTCATCTATCTATCTATCTATCTATCTATCTATCTATCTATCTATCTATCTATCTATCTATACAATATTACACAGGAGGAAACACAAAGAATACAGGGAGCAGTACAAAACTGAATTGAAAATCAATCTAATAATATTCCTACTCTAAATAACTCCAAAACTTAAAACAGGGGAAGGGAATCAGGGATGGAATAAGAGGGCGAGGGGAAAGAATTTAATGGAGGGGGGTGGGGAGGAAGGAAGATTGAACACAGGGATGGGTAAAAACAAAAAATAACACCTAAATCTATATAATATAATCTAAATAAATGATAATATGGAGGTAAATGGGTTGGATGGGTGAAATAGGAGGAGGATGGCAATGGATTAGGAATAGGAAGGAGCAAAAACTGCTGGGAGAGAGGGAACCTTCTGAAACGCCTGCTGTTCAGGAACAGTGACTAGCTCAGAAGGTGTTGGGAAGAGGGGAGGCAATCAGTTTTGTCTCTTGCTGCACCTGCCTCACCGTGAGCCCCATTGGCTCTGTGCAGCCTAGCCCGTGGCCAATCGCACACTGCAAAGCCAGTGGTCTGATGCGAAAAGGGATGGTGATTGGGCAGGCTGGCTGCTACTCCAAGCCTCTCCACCTCTAGTGCCTAGAAGTCTGCTCCTCAGCTGACTCCCCCTCCCTGTCACGTTTTGTCTTCCAGTCACACGCTTTTGCCACCCGAACTCACCCGACCGTAATCTGAACTGACCGAACTGTTCGGTCATTTCGACGTTCGGAATTGAGTTCAGTTCAGTCAGTTCGTGTCCGTGTTCATGTTCGGTTGTCCGAACTGGCCGAGTTCAGGCCGAACTCCGAACATCCGAACCGTGTTCACCCATCTCTAGTTGGCATAACACTGGCCTACATAGCCATCTTGTCCACTGAACCCAGTAGTCCCAGGTCCCTGGCCTGACTATCATTTACTGTACATATGAGTTCCATTCACTTCAACCACAATTGACTTCCAGAAGCCCCTGCTGCTGGTCAACCTGACCTTTGAGGCTGTGGCAAGAACAGGCCCTGAGGAGCCAGTGATACTATTCAGCATGGTCCCTAGGGATATCACTGTTGCTGCTAGAACTGTCTCCCTGTAAGCTGATGAACAGCCAGTAGGGATGTGCAAATGCTCTTCAGGAATTCGGTGTTCGGCCCGAACTCGATCAGTTCAGATGACCGAACCAAATGGCCTAACCGAACGGCCGAACCTCCGAACAGTTAGGTATCAGCCAAACATCCAAAAATAGCGCTATCGATACCGATGCTGAAATAAAATATTTTTTTTGGTATCATTTGGCCCTGAAACCACCCCTGGTCTCCACCCCTGGTGCCAGGAAGTCTGCTCCTCAGCTGCCTCCCACTTCCAGACAGGTTTTCTTGCCCAAAGTCACGTTTTTCCTGCACCAAATTCATCCGAACTCATCTGAAATTTTCCGAACTGTTCGGCCATTCGAACGTTTAGTTCGGATGTTCAGTTTGGTTTTCCGTACAGGCCGAGTTCGGCCCGAACTCCAAACATCCAAACCGCGTTCGCACATCCCTAGTTATTCTTGACCTTATTCAGTTTTCTCCAATTTGAAATCAACTCATTTAAAATCCAATACGTTTATTTGGATGTGTACTTTCAGACACTCTTTCTCTGATTTCACCAGGTAGTATTTTGAGACACATTTAAACTTAATGTTTTTAGCATCTTTAAAAACGAATGAACATAAAAACACTGACTGCATGGGATTTTTGCATGGCAAAACCAGCAGTATTTACTTTGGAGGGATAACTGTGTTTGAAATGAAGCTCTGGGAACAAGCACTTAAAGAAACAGCTCTAGTAACAAGATATGCCTGAAGTAAATTCAATTCAATTCAATTTCCATTTATTGTGGTAGCGTGAAACCAAACACAAATACAGCTAAAAAGACAAATACAGATAAAGACAACAATGCACCCAAGCAGTTAAAAAATAGTAAAACAAAACAATAAAAATAATAATGGCATAAGCAAATGATCATGCTCCAGGCTCAATCTATAACATTGCCCGATGCCTTCAGGAGCATTGGGTGTGAAGAGTCATCCCTCTCAGGCACAGGACCCTGGGAAGCAGTCGGGGGGGCTCCAAAAGGGGTGCGGTGATTCCCCATCCTCCAGCTCTGACCTATGCTCCTGCTGTTACAATAGCAGACACGGGCAGTGCAACAAGGGATAAGGTGAATCTAGCCAACAGAAAAGCTAACCTAAGATCTCATTGCGGTAGCCTTACTAAATAAGAAGCTCCCAGGGGTGAAACTGAAAAATGTCTGTATAAATTGGCAAACTTTTGCAATTAGATTGCCTCTCTATTAGCTTGAATATCTAAGTCCCAGATCCTGGAGTTGACCAATGACAGAGCACTATCATAATTCATAGAGAGTAAATACTCTTTAGAAAACCCCTGGGAAGCTATCCGGGCATGAATTCCCACTTCCCATGGGCCTGGGATAGAGGAAGAGAGTGCAACTAGCAAGGGTGTTCTGCAATCAGAAAAGGATAGTTTAAACCAGAATTTCAGGGTAGCCTTTTTACCTAGAAAGGCAATAGACGAAATGCCCACTTCTGCTCTAAGCAGAGCAACTGGAGAGCTTTTGGGTGCATGCAATACAGCTCTAAAAAAACCATTCTGCTCTATTTCTAGGGCTTTACTTTAACAAAAGTGAGACCCCCCACACTGGTATACCATATAAAAGCTGGGTGGAAATCTTTGCTTTATATACCTTAAGGGCAGGGACTACTTGCTTTCCTCCTTTTCACAAAAAAACCCTAATAATTCCTTTGCACTCCAATTTCGCTTGAGCATGGGCTGCTTTATAGGGATGGGCGAACAGATTGTGGTTTGGGTTCGTCCGTTCGGTTCGGCTGCGTTCAGTTCGTCCGTTCAGTTCATCAGTTCGGTTCGGCAGTTCGGTTAGTTCGCCGGGTTCGGCCGTTCGGTTCGGCCATTCAGTTCGGCCATTTGGTTCGGCCATTTGTGTGTTCGGGAAATGTTGTTATGGGTGGTTTTTTTGTTTTTTATATGTTTTTTTGATTTTTTAATTGGGTTTTATATGATTTTCTTTTGTTTTTTATTTGTTTTTTTTGTTTTATATGGGTTTTTTTAATATATTTTTTTAATCTAATATTATATCTATCTATCTACACTAAATCTAACTGCTATTAACTATTCTAAATGCTATGAACTAAATGGATTATCTAATAAGTACACAGGTCTACTCTCCTACAAACACTAAAACTAAATTACTAACGCTATCTCTATCACTAAGCTAGCTCCTACAACTACTATCCCTAAACTATCTCTCTATCTCTCTCTATCTATCTATATCTATCTCTTAATATATGGGATGGGGGGGATCACAAACACATGGTTTCAGTTTAAGGTTTAAGTTTCATTTCAGTAAAAAACTGAAATGTAATTTAAAGCAATCTAATAATCCTACTCAATGCCTGCTGTTCAGGAACAGCAACAAGCTCAGAAGGTGTTTGGAAGTCGGGAGGCAGATAGTTTCATTTCTTGCAAGCCTCTCCACCCCTGGTGCTTGGAAGTCTGCTCCTAAGTGACTAGTACTACCCCTCCCTGTCACGTTTGACCTTACAGTGAACCTTTGTTTGCAACCCGAACTCACCCGAACGTGATCCGAAGTGACCGAACTGTTTGGCCATTTCGCCGTTCAGATTGAGTTCATTTTGGCTAGTTCGCATTCGGAAGTTTGGTTTGTTCAGTCGTCCGAACAGGCCGAGTTCGGGCTGAACTCCAAACTTCCAAACCACGTTCGCCCATCCCTACTGCCTTTTACTGCTGTGTTCATGAGGGGAAAGAAGAGAAGACAACCTCTAAATATTTGTAATGGGAGACCTGCTCTATGGCATTCTCTTCTGTGAACCATCTATGCTGTGGGGTAGATTTCCCAACCATCAAGACCTTTGTTTTATAATAATTCGCAGTTAAGGACCCTTTCTGACAAAATTTACAAAACTCACCCATCAGGTACCTCAGGCCGTAAAAAATTAATACTGTGTCATCTGCATAGATTAAAACCCAGAGCAGGATGAAAATTCAGATTCCTCAGAGTGGCCACTACATCATTAATGTAAAGATTGAACAGAAGGGGTGCCAGCAAACACCCTTGATGCACCCCCCTGGTCATGGCAACCAAATTAGTCAGTCTTCCTTGGGCACCCACCCTGATTTGTAAAGAAGTGCTGTTATGCAGCAAAATGAACAAATATAAAAGTCTACAATCCAGGTCTATTTCAGACAATTTCAGCCAGAGGTGTTGCCTGTTTATCGAGTCAAACACCATCTTGAGATCCACAAAAGAAAAAAAAACAAAGGGGACTTATTCCCATCCAGAACATACGTGGCAATGAGCTGACTCAACACAAAGATGTGGTCAGTTGTTGACACTCCCCTTTGAAAACCTGACTGCTCTAGGCCAATGTGCCCTTCAAGCTCCACCCATGCCTGGAAGTTAATAAGCAATTATTTAGAATACAATTTACCTATGATAAACAGGAAGCTAATAGGGCTATAGTTCCATGGATCACAACTACCCCAATAGTTGTGATCCATGGAACTATTGGAAATAGTTGTGCTCTTATACCAATCGGGTGGAAAATTCCCTGTTTCATTCAAAACTGTGAAAAGAGGTGCCAACACCGTACTGCACCACCTACCATTGGAAAGCAAAGGTTCTGCTGTGATTAGATCAACTCCAGGAGCTTCTGTTTTAGCTGGCCAATTAGATCCATCACTAAGAATTTAAGAAAATGCTACACCAGGAAGCCACTTGGACTGCACTGATAGTAGCAATGATGACAAATGAAACAAACAAAAATTTGGAAGCTAATTAAAGCTGCTTGGTCTTTGGCCTCTGTCCCTTCAGGGGATGGTATTTCTGCAGTTATATAGGAAGAACATTTTAGTAACCTCTTCTTGGGAGTGGAACCCCTGACTTCCTTTATCCTAATACATCCTATGGATTCCCTCCCTGCCCTGCCTGAAGTAAAAGTAAGTACAGTACAAAGTCCCTTGTATACATAGGCATATCATGGGAGGGGGCATGAGAGGACATGTCCCCCCACCCTGATTTTGGGAAGCCCTTTAGAACCCAATCCCAGACCCAACTCCTGTGCCCTCCTCTCACTATTGACAGTTACCACCAAAGACATATGTTTATGTGGTCTGTAATGATTGTCTCAGAGAAACATAGGGTCACACACATGTGATACTGGCCTACATGTGGACTACAGGTCTGGTAAATGGGTAGGGCAAAAGGTGCAACATGTATGTGGTGTTGCAATTAAGAACTGTAGGGCTCAAACCAAGACTGTGGCACATGACCAAGCTCCAGAAAATGGAAAGACAGTTTGTGGATTTGCCCCAGACACATGGCCAGAGACATTGGGTGATTTCAGACGTTACGAGATCACGCTCAACCACACTGAACCACGCTCAACCCCCCCGTGGGGCCAAAGGGCCCTGAACATCTGAACGGCGCGCGCCAGATGTTCATCACGCTCAATACCCACATGGGGTCGGTTTCAACCACGCTTCCCGGGCTAGCCGGGGGAAGGTC
>QEPC01011113.1:3634775-3645604 GCA_003113815.1 Sphenodon punctatus | reverse complement strand
ACCCCCGGGCGTGGTTGCGCTGTTCACCCCCCCTGGTGGTTCGCTGTGGTGAACCGGCTGCCCGTAATGTCTGAAAATACCCATTAAAAATGCTAATGCAGGCAGCCATTGCCTATGTGAGAGACCTCAGATTTCTCCAAGGCAGGAACGAGAGACAAGGGATCATGAAAGGTATTTAAGGAAGCCATTAAGCCACCTTCAGGATCTCTCTCTCTCACTTGACTATGGGTGATTTCAGACATTACGAGATCACGCTCAACCACAGTGAACCACAGTCAATTCCGTGGCGGGGCCAAAGCATCCTGCATGTCTGTTCGGCGGCCACCAGATGTTCACCACAGTCCATACCCACATGGGGTCAAAATCAACCATGCTTCCGGAGCTCCGGTCCGGACCATCTCTGAAAGCGTGGTCAAAGAGATTCCCAACGGGAAACAAAAAAAAGTAATGTCTGAATTGCAACCACCGGCCGGAACCAAAGACAATGATTCCCAGCCGGGGACAAAGCATGCAGCGTCACTGCCAGGCAACCAGCAAAAACACAGACTGGGGAGGGAGATTTAAAGGGCACATGACAGCAGCCGGGACGAGCCGCCCTGGCGCCTTCCGAGTGCTTTGACCACGACCCGGCCCAGGATCGGCGTAATGTCTGTTGCGCTGCCCCGGGCTGTGGTCCCGTGATCCGATTCCCTGCCGTGCTCCCATTCCTGTCATGTCTGTTCAGGGCTTTCCTTGACCACGGGGGGTGGTTAATCTGTTCACTCCTGCCGGGAATCCACTGTGGTGAATTGGGACCGCGTAATGGGTATTTTCAGACGTTACCGGGCCGCTTGGCCCCGTACTGAAAACAACCCTTTCATTCCCCGCCGGGGTCACCATATCACGCCATATCAGATGTGCCGGGGGGATCCCGGCGGGGAATGTGGGAGGTGGTGGGGACCCGTGGCGCAACATACTGCCGCACAGCCCCCCCTCCACGCACCCCGCCGCCCACCCTCTGAGGAGACGGGCAGACGGCGGGACCAATGCGGCCACCACGGGCGGCTGAATGTGTCACGGCCCGGGATCCCGCTGGTGATCCCGGGCCGTGGAGAGAGGCCAGACGTTACTTTTCATTGGTCCCTGCCCAGGGTCCGTTTGACCACGCTTCCCAGGACATTCCCCCGGCTAGCTCGGGAAGCATGGTTCAAATTGACCCCATGTGGTCATTCACTGTGGCGAACATCTGGCAGCCGCCAAACAGATGTTCGAGACATGGTGACCACAGGTGGGTATTCACCGTGGTTCACCGTGATCTCGTAACGTCTGAAAATACCCAATGTCTGAAATCACCCTATCTTGAGCAACTGCATCTGTATCCTAAAACCTGCCAGTAAGCAAGGCTGGAAACCATGGACTGAAAGGCATGATTTTGCTTTCTACCAACTAAGAGACCAGTGCCTAGTCATTCTACATCTATGACTGAGGAACCAGAACTTATGGTCCTTGTAGGGTAAGATGCTTATTTAGGGATTCAACCAGTATAGGTTAGGAATGCATTATATTTACCTTTGATTTCTAGTAACCACTCTGTATCAACAATCTTGCTTATGTAATCAATAAACTGACTTCTTATCTTTATAAAGAAGTGTCTGTGTCTAACATTGGAACACAAGTGAGCAACAAGAGTTCTCAAGCTCTTGCAAACCCAGAGATTAAAGAGTCTGTAAACAGGAAGGATCGGGCCCTTGGGTGACGAAGGGGTTGTCCCTGCGGCAGGCTTGAATCAGCCAGAGTGAAAAACTGATTCAAGTGGGCTGTATGTGAGGGAAACTGAGTCACTCAAACTCGGTAAAGTGGGGGTGCGGACCTCCAACCCGTGACAATGATAGTGAGAACTTTGGACTAGGAACCTATTCATGGGTGTGGGAGAAAGAGGGGATGCTTAAGTGTGAAGTAGACAGACTAGGTTGTGTTGGGAGATAGGACAAAGGCAATCATGCTGTATGTAAAATCTCCAGTGGTTTCTTTCAAGTAAGGATGGGCGAACAGAACCGAGTTCGGAAATTCGGTTCGGTTCAGTTCGGAAATTCGATTCGGTTCGGAAGTTCGGTTCAGTTGACCAAACTATTCGAGTTCGGTCTGAACTCCGAACTTCCGAACAAAGTTCAGAAATTCAAACCCCATTGAACTAAATGGAATATTATCTTTTAGGGATGGGCAAACAGAGCCGAGTTTGGAAATTTGGTTCGTTTCGAAAATTCAGTTAACTTCGGATGTTTGGTCGACCGAACTGGTCAAGTTCGGTCCGAACTCCGAACTTCCGAACCACGTTTGCCCATCCCTACTTTCAAGTATAATACCTACATGGCCACATCTATTACATGGTCCTTTCTAATTTTGATCTTTTCTTATTCTGAAAAAATATTCCCATGATGTTTGAACATGCTATATTACTGTAACAATAAATCCCCCTCCCAATCCTTATCTAGAAACTTCTTTAATCTGAATAAAAAGCATGCATTCTAAGTTGTCAAGACATAGGAATTTCTGCTATGTAATTGTTTTTACTTTTCAGCAATGTTTGCAAAAGGAAAGCCTAATTGTATACATTTGTTGACCAAAGAATGATAGAAGCCTGAAAGCTAATAAAGACCTTTGGCAGATGGAATTAAATGATCTATAGAATGTGGAACAACTGGTATAGCAAGAGAAAATATGGCTCTCAGACATGTGCTTCAAAGACACAGATTTTCTGATTAGGAAAGGAAAGATTTTCCATTAGGGTACCAAATATGTGGGCACCTTCTTCTAATGAATCTGTTGCCTGTCTAGTGAAGTGATACAGTATGTTGCACTAAAGAGAAGATGAGACAAAGGCTCACATGAACAAACATTGGCCCACATTTACCCACATTCTCTGAGACCCCACCGTAAGTGGGGGCTGTAGGTCCAGTGGGTGGTCCCCACATTATTCGAGACCACACCGTACGTGGGGGTTGTAGGTCTAGTGGGTGGTCCCCACAGTCTCTGAGACCACAGTGTAAGTGGGGACTGTAGGTCCAGTGGGTGGTCACCCCATTTCCAGTGGGGGTGAATACCTAAAAAATGGGCAGGTGGACACCTTCTGCGTGGAGGCTATAATGGACTAACACCCGTTATCTCTTGACTCTACTTCTTAGATGTCCTGTTATCAGAGACCCACCCAAACACGACAAGCATAAATTGAAAAAATTCCTCTGATATTAATGGGCTTTGGATCAAGGCCTTAACCCATAGACTTTAATAAAAAGCCTCTCCAAATAGTTTTTTTGTTTTGTTTAGGAAAATGTGATTTAACAACAAAACAAAACAAAAACCCCACCCTCATATTTATTTATTTGTTTAATATGGGAAAATCATCCATACTTTTATAACACTGCAGAACCAATGTGATTTCCCCCTTCTTGATAACTGCTGCTCAGATAATTTTTGAATCGATCTAAACCATAACGCTATTTTGTAACCAGATGGCAGTTTCCGAAATGTTTAGAGCTAGCCCTCTCTTCTACTACAGGAGATTTTATAAATCATCAGTTCATCTGATAGTACTGTCTATATAGCAGAATTATAAAACCTCATTTTTCTAAGCCATGTACTAGTGAAATGCTTATCACACATTATAGTCAATGGAAAATCCTTTTGCAAGCCTCTCTATGAAGTATTGCTCTACACAGTGAAACATGCAGTTGGTAATTAGACTCATAGTCAGTTTAGCTTAGTTCAGTTTATTGTTCTATCCAACTGGCCATGACAGACTCATAGGACGCTTTTACATGAGCGGCATACTGAAAGCTCCGAGAGGTGTGTTTAGACACTCCATAGGAATCATGGCTCATGCAGTGTTTTTGAAGGCATATTTGGAAAACCCTGATATTGAGGCTTCCCAAATGCCTCTTCAAAAAGACCACACAAGCTGCAATTCCTATGGTGGTCAACTACTTTTGCTGCGTCTAAACACACCCAGTGGGACATTTAGGAAAAATGTTCTTCAGCTTGCTGTATGATACTGCTCATGTAAAAGCAGCCATAGTCAAAATCCTTCTTTCAGTGATTAGAGTCAGATTCTTGTTTAAGGCCATAGTCTTGCCAAAAAACAACCCACCCACCCCCAAACCTGGCCTAATTCTCATCTTTGTATTTTATTGATATTACTCCAGGTGCTCCAGCATGCTGGTCATACTCTATTGATTTGGAGTAACCAAAGGACTTTGAAGGTCTGAATTAGAACCTTTTACTAAATGTGCTGAAAATGCAGATGTAGTAGACGGATTTCCAGAAGGCGCAATGTAATCAAAATAAGTAGCACAAAAGATAACTTTTGCAGCTGCATTTTGATTGGGGAAACAGGGGTGATGTGTATTACCATATTTGAGGTTATAAGAGCCTAGATAAAAGTTGTAACTGGAGAAAAAAGACAAAGCTCTTAGAAATATTATGGAAAGTAAAGAAGAAAAAACTCTGGAGTGTCTTGGACGTATGGGGGAAAGAAACAAGAAAGAAATGAAAGATTATTCTGTCTACAGGGTGAATGATAGGAAGGATAGTGATTCTGTCATTATTGGCAGAAAACAAGGGTAGCCAAAGATAGTTTTGAAGGAAGGATCAGATGTTCAGTCTGGGTCGTGTTAAATAAGGGTTGACATTAAAGCATCCAAGAGGATTAATCAGAGAGAGACGAAGGTGAGAAATTGAACAAAAGGAGAAAGGTCAAGAATGGAAAAATATATTTCTGAGGGTATTTTTAAATGTGACAGCTCAAGGAGCTGCCATGCTTTAATCCTGCCCGTGGGAGCAAGCTTCCACCACTGAACAAAAGTGATGGTGGCTGGGGCAGGGGAGGGGGTGGGAAAAGGGTGGTGGGACATGCAGATGTGGTCTGCACAGCCACCCCCACACACTGTTCAGTGCAGCCCCGTCCCCTCCCTGACAGGCGGGAGCGGCGGCCTTTGAGGCCACTGCACCCACCTGTAAAAGCTCCGGCCACTGGCAGGAGTTACATAGAGCAGGTCATCAGATGTGATGGCCCACTCTACCATGGTCCAGGATAGGATTCCCCAGAATGTGGCAGGGATAACTCCAGGACATGCACTGGCAGGTAGCCTCGCGCACAACCAAGAGTTAAACTACCACAGTCCGGAATAAGTTTGTTCCCACCCAAAGTTAACATCTGGTGTGTGGAAAGAAACATGACATCACCATGGGTGGCCATGCTGGAGAAAGCGTGCCCACCCGTGGTAGCATCGCGTTTGAAAATAGCCTTAGTAAATGGGATTGTAACAGACTCTGGAACATGAGGACTTATGTTGCCTGTTACAATGCCATTTACTCATATTTGCATTACTCATTTACTGAGGAATGCAGTGGACATAACATATCTTGACTCCAGCAAAGCTTTTGATTTAATCCCACATAACATTCTTCTAAGCAAGATGAATACAGAAAGTCTATGCAAAATTGGTTAGAATGAAAAATCACAATCAAGTAGTAATAATTAATGAGTCACCATGAACATGGAAAATGGCATCAAGTGGGGCATCACAGAAGTCATCCGTGGGCCCAAGTCTATTAAATATCTTAATTAAAGAAGGAGAGGACAGTATGGGTGATTTCAGATGTTACGTTAACACGGTGAACCACGGTGAATACCCACCTGTGGTCACCGTGTCCCGTACGTCTGGTCGCGGCGCGCCAGATGTTGGCCACGGTCAATCCCCACATGGGGTTCGTTTGAACCACGCTTCCCGGGCTAGCCGGGGGAAGGTCCCGGGAAGCGTGGTCAGATGGACCCCAGGCCGTGGCCAAGGAAAAGTAACATCTGGCTGCGTGCCACGGCCGGACGCGGCGGCCGCATTGGCCCCGCCGCCCGCCCGTCTCCTCGGAGGGCGGGCGGCGGGGTGCGTGGAGGGGGCGGGGCCGTGCGGCCCCGGCCCCTCCCACTTTCCCCGCCGGGATCCCCCCGGCACGTCTGTTGTGCCATTACGGGGTGACCCCGGCGGGGAACGAAGCCGTTGGTGCCGGTACTGGGCCAACGGCCGCCGTATCATCTGAAAATACCCAGAATTTATCGAACCTTCTAATGTTACAAAACTGGGAGGATTTGAAATCTTCTTCACTGAAGTTTTCCAAGAAAAGTCTGGACAAATGTGTCCGGGATGCTTCAGGTAGGATAGCCTGCCTTAGGGAAGGACTAGATGACCCTTGATGGTTATTTTTTCACTCTTCAGTTCTATAATTTATGATTCCACAACGTGATCCTGTGATGCTGATTGGGAAAGAGTTAACCTGGGACTCCCTCTCTCTCTGCCCACAACTACCTAAAAAGTATATTAGGAACACATTGTTATTGAAGGGTAGCATCAGGGCTCCATTTGTTTTCATAATTAATTAACACAATTAATTACATAATTACATAACACACATAATTAATTAACATAATTAATACCAATTGTACACCCCTAGTTGTAAATAGAGATAATTTTACAAGTTATACAGCTGGGTATTGGAGCTACATAATTTTTATATGAGAATGATTGGAATCAAACCATGTTCACCTTTCAATGGAAACCCACAAGTGGAAAGAGAAAAATTGGCAAGGAGAGGAAGTAGATGACAATGGAGATGAGAAAAGGTAATAGATAGAAGGGTATGGTGTTAAAGGAGCTGGGGGAGGTTAGAGAACCAGTCAGACACTTGTATATTGGTGATGGGAAGGAAGGAAAAGAGAGTGGCAGAGAAGTAAAAGGAATTAACTTTAATAGACGAGAGAAGGAAATGTAGTTTCCAAAATACTCTGTGATTGGAATCAAGGGATAGAGTGAGCTGGTTTTGTCCCTATCCTGGTTTAAGGGAATTTCTGTAGTAGTTTTTTGTCAATAATCCTGGATCTTGAAAATTGTTCCATTCTGGGATATCCTCGTGCACATGTGGTGTCTTATTGACATCAATTGAACACATCATAGATATAGATGTGACAGAGCTGAGCCACAGGAGGGTTCTGGGCCCTTTAAGAGTTATTGAGTGGGTGGAAGCCATGCCCACTCCTGGCTGTATATAAGAGAAAGAACTGAAGAGAGGGGACAGTTGCTGCCTCAGTGTCAAAGAAGACACATCTCTGCTGGAGAGTCAATGGAGGCAAGACAACAGAAGGTTGAAGTGGGTAGCCTGCCAGTGACTAGGCTTGGGAACTAGATAGCCTTGGGGCAGGAGGGGTTGCATACCCAGTTCAGCTAGACTGTATAGAGGCATTAAGATACTATTATATAGACTGGGAACTAAGGTGGAGAATTGTAAATAAACTAATTGTTGCTAATTCTCATTGTGACTCAGACTCTTGGGTACAAATCCTGACAACACTTATCCACTCAACACCATGACATGTCACAATAGCAGAGGGGAAAAGCTGTAGGGTTGGGTTCTAATAGCCAGGTCCTTAAAGGCCCATGCACTATTAACTTTGAATGGGTTTGAAGGTTGGCCTTTAAGTTGATAAAAGCTGCCAAATGTACTTTCATCTCCTGAGAGGAACTTTAAAATCAAACTAATTTAATTAATTTATGTGACTGAAATGAAATGAAGAAATAAGCATGTAGCATCCTTGTCTGCTAGCAAGTTGCCCTTGACTTTGTGTATTTTCGAAGAGAACAACTTTCTCATTAAGCAAATATAAATTCATTGGCACAGCAACAGCTGTTAAAGTGTTAAACCCAAGAATATTGCAGTTATTATTAATGCTACAGATGTTGATTATAATCCTAACATTCAACTTGCAGTCTTTGATCAAGTAATCTTCAAAATGAAAAGTATATGCATGGCACAAACTCCATAGTTGGAAATGACTTTAAAGAAAATGAATACAGGAAAAGTGAAGGACAAATTTTATTTAGACAAAGTTGCAAAATCCACTCTGTATTTAGTAGTTTGAAATTGGGTCATTTAAAGTCCTTTGATAATTAAATAGATCCCGATTTGACATTATCTCACAGAGATCGCTTTGCCAGCATCACTTTCAAAATGACTGTATAGATCTAAAATTAATAGGAAGGACATAGATGCTTGGCTCAAGGGATCAGCAAAAGGATAGCCAAAGGGTCAAAGTCACTAATACTGAGAACAGCCTCAATTTTCACTTCAGATGATAGAGATAATATAAAAATTGAAACATGGTCTAAGGGGAGTGGTTCCTGGAGGCATTCCTGACTACACCTCCTGGAGATTTCCAAAGTATGGATCATGAACTCAAGCTAAGTTACATCAAGGAGATGCAGTCACAGTTACAATTCATACCCATACATGTCTTTTTTTGTTGGGGGGGGGGGGTGTCACAGGATTGATGCGTATGAGAATGAGGCCATTTAGGAGGTTCATAGAACCATTATAATAGTTGCAGCTGTTTGGAGGAAACAAAACTCTCAGGAATGAGAGTGAGTGGGGGTAAAGATGAAAAATGTGGACAATCCTGGATACATGGGGATGGGAAATAAAAATAGAAATTAAAGATTATTCAGGCTACAGGATGAGTGAAAGAATGGATGGTGGCTCTGTCAGCGTTTGCAGAGAATATGGGTAACCAAGACTGTTTTTAAAGGAAAGATCAGACATTTGGGGTGATTTTAGACGTTACGGGCCTCCTTTTTAACACAGTCAATGCCCTGTGGTGGAGGAGGACCCTTAACGTCTAGAGGGGTTCCCCGTAGAGGTTCACCCCAGTGAACCTCTGGCGGGAATCCAAATAACCACCATTCCAGAGGGGAGGCCGGCCTCATCTCTGGAATGGTGGCTAGTTTGACCATGGTCCAGAAACGGCGGAGAGTAATGTCTGTTACCTCTGCCGAGTCCAGAGTATGGTCCCAACCACGAGCCGGGATCAGGTTCATTGGCCAGATTGACCGCTGTGCCCGCCCATTTCCTGGAGGGTGGGTGGCCAGGGGAGCGTGTGGGGCGGGGTTCGATGGCCGCACGTCGCTCTGCACAGCCCTGCCCCCTCCCTGATCCCCGAGCGGAATCAGGATGGCACGTCTAAAGGACGGATGGCCTGATTCCTGTCTGGGATCCGAAACAGATCCCAGACCATGGTAACAAGGGAGTTCATCCAAGTGAATTCATTTAGACAGTCTTCATCTGGGTTTCACACAGGAAAAAGTTTGGGAACTGCTAGTTTAGCTATTGATGAATTCAGCAACATAGATGAAGGAAAAGCTTCAAGAGTGGTATGTGAGGACCTGGAATGTACTCAGTCAAGAAACTGAAGCTTCCCCAAGGAAGGGACGCGTTAACCACCCTCGCCAGCACCGTCCCCAACATCTCCCTGGAGGCTTTCACCAACCAGGATGGGCATGGATCAACTTCACAACTGGTGGCTCTCACAGACTCCAAGACATCCACTGCATGAGCTGGAGTCACTTCTTGAAACTCCCCCCACAAAGTTGGACCAGACGGGGCCTCCACCACCTCGCGCTCTCCATCTACTGCCCCTAATCCAGTGTCAAAGTTGCTCGGAATCCAAGTGAAGTAGGTGACAAACTCCTCACAGTGGGCCTGGAACAAGTCCCCGTCCAGGCGGAGGGAGGCCGGACTGACCATCCCCCACACCACCCAAAACAGCTCCGCCGGGCGTGACTTCGTAGATGCTATGAGGACAGCAAGGAACTCCTTCTTTGCTGTTCTCACAGCCTCAACATAGGAGTGCAAATGTGCCCTATGGAGAAGTCGGTCGGAGTCAGATCGAGTCCGATACCAGCATCACTCCAGCCTCCTGGCTACTCGCTTCATACACCACAGCCCCTCAGTAAACCAAGGGGCCCTGCGATGACGAGACAGAAGCAGAGGGCATCTCGGAACCACCCTGTCAATGGCCTCCCCCAGCAAAGTGTTCAAATGCTGGACCAGCTCATCAACAGTGACCGTCCAGATCCAAGGTTAGCACCCTCAGGACTTCTTGGAACCGTTGAGGTTCCATAAGCCTCCAAGGGCGGACCATCCTAACTGGTCCATTCCCCTTCTGGAGGGGTGCGCTGAGAGACTGGCCTGAAGGCGATAATGGTCCGTCCATGACAAGGTCACCACTCTAACCTCCCCCACTACCAAACCCACTGCCTCAAGGCCAGAACCGAAGATCAGGTCGAGGGTATGCCCCCCACATGGGTCGGGCAGGTGACCACCTGGGACAAATCCATGGTGGCCATGAATTCTCGCTCCGCTCCTACAAGGCCAGCATCGGCATGAATGTTGAAGTCCCCCAGGGCAAAAGTCCTGGAAGAGCCCAGCACCACCTCTAAGGCCAACTCTGGTGGTAAGGGATGCTGCCAGACAGGGAGGGGCTCGGTATACCAGCAGCACCCCTAGCTCCCCACCACCACCAATAACCCTCCCCCCCCACACACACCCTGCTGCCACCAGGGTTTGGTGCTGGGACACCCTCACCAACCCCCCTACTGTCAGGTCCCAGGCGTGAACCCTTGGCCTTGGAATGCGGGAGAAGTGCCTTTGGGACCTGCGCCACCTGGTGGATTTGTTCACCTCCTGCATTTCTCCTCTGTAGGCCTTCCCCTGTCTTACTGCCATTTGCATAGCCACACCCTCTCCCAGCTGGGGCTTGTTTCCCTAGCCCGCCCCCCAGCTTCCTGATTGGCCACAGATGGTACTTAAACACTGATGTGGCCTCAGGAAGCTGGTGGAGCAACGTCTCACACCCGCCCAAAGGTTTGATGTTTATGTGTTGTATCAAGTGCCTCTTCTCCTGTTGTGTGTTTGCCCTGTATCCCTGTCCCCCCTATAGTCTGCATATGTTTCCCCAGCTTTGGCTCCCTCGC